>CM053623.1:342893241-342920700 GCA_028646595.1 Phalanger gymnotis
AAAAAAAAACTATAAGCAAGCTGAGGAGAAAGAAAAATCCTAGAAATTAGAGCACATAACATCTCTGCATAACTACAATAAACAAAAGTAGACATGAGGTGTAATAGAAACTAGAGAAATAAATTTTTTATTTAGCACTTTATTTTCCCTAGTTACATGTAAAATAAGTTTCAATATTCATTTTTAATACTATGAGTTCTAAAATCTCTACCTTCATCCCTCTCTCTTAATAAAATGATTTGTTCTATGAAATTTGGATTCAGTCAAAGGGAGGCACTTGAGGACCTAGATATCTTCTTGTGTCCTGAAGAGATTAGTCAATCATGTGACTTCAGAGAGGGTCAAGAAATGGTTTTTCAGCTTACCATCCTAGATGAAACATGAAAATTCAAGGAGGTGGAAAATGCATATTTAGGAGAATTTGAAATATTCCCCAAACTCAGAACTATTCAATTAAAAAAAAAACATACTGGGTATTTTTCTTTCATTGATTTTATTTCTCAGGAAGACAAATTTATTTTCTCCAAAATCCAAAGAGAAAAGGAAAATGGCACATTTATTGATTCCCATATCATATTATTAATGTTCATTATTATTATCATTTAAAATATAACAGAATAAATTATACATAAGTTTTAATTCATCCCTGTAGTTTGAATAGCTAAAAAGGAATACTCCTCAACTCTACGACAATCTGTCAATATACTCATTTGTTCCTTATATGCACAAAAGCTTGGTTTAGTAGAATGAAAATTAGATTTGGAGTCTGAATAAGTGTTCTTTGAACCCTGTTGATTCTTCTTATTAGGGTAAGATTACTTTGGTCACTTTAACTCTTAGACTCTCAGTTTCTTCAGGTATGAAATGAGGGGGTTGGATTCTGATCCATACTACCAAGAAGGTTTAGGCTAGAGGATCACTTGAGCGTGAGAGTTCTAAGCCATAGTAAATTAAAGGTAATCAGGTAACTCCAATTCTAGCACCAATATGATAAGCCACAAGGAATGAAGGCATTACAGACTACCTATAGAGGAGCAAACTGCTTCAATTAAAAAAAAGGAACAGGTTAAAACTCCCATGGTCAACGGTAGGATTGGACCAATGAGTGACCACTAAACTTCTAACCTGTTTGAGGCAAGGTAAACCAGTCTCACAAAAAAGAGGCTATCCCCAGGACTTACATAAAGTCCTTTCTAACTCTAAATACTATGATCTTTTTCCTCCTCTCTCTTCCCTATGCCAATGTCTCTTATGAGATGTTGTCTTCTCAGAAATGGGGAATCAGCAGGTAACTAACCATGAGAAGAAATATTGTAGCTGCTTAATAATTAGGCTATCCTTATGTGTTTGGCAAATTGTGAATGTCTCATTCATTTCAGATTAGTTTTGAGAGCAGATACATTACTTCTACAAAGAAAAGTGAATACTGTTCACTAGCTTACAAATGGTTTTTGTTCCAAAGAATCATTATATTAGTTAGTTATTTGCAAAACAGAAAAGATTTTCCAACAAAAATGATGTTTTATTGGTAGTTTCATAGATTATAGAATTTCTGAAAAAGTCCACAAAAGGGTATTTAAATAACTCAAAATTGATTTATACTATACAATTAACACACAAATTAATGGAAAAATACCACTGAATGGATAACAATGAAAACAAAACCAAAAGGGTATACAAAGAGAATTAGGAACTGCAGAATTATGGTACTTGTGAGCATATGAAGGACTTTCTTCCCTGAGGCTCCTTTTCTCCTTTGTGTGGCAAACACTGATCTAATCTTGCAGGCTTCATCTCACCCTAACCCACTCTACCTAGCAGTGAGCTCTCCCTGATCTAAATGCCTTTCACATACTAACTCAATCACAAAGCCACTCATCCATCCATGTATACATCTAGCATCCATCTATTATTCATCCACCCATCCATACATCCATTTATTCATTCACTCATTCATTGGTCGATATATTCATACATTCACTCACATATTAATTTACATATTCACTCATTTAATATTTATTTAGATTTATCATGTGCACCAAACTGGATCACTAACATTGTATCAGAAAAACACCTCTGGCAAATATATGCCAAATATTTTGATTCTCTGACATATAGGTTATCTACTCCTGGGATGGTGAATTAGTATATGAAGAAGGACCAAGGATAAAATATGAGATAATTTGAAGGAATTGTAAATTGGCCAACATTGTGGAAAGAAAATGAAATAATCTGAAATGTTATTTTTATTTTTAAAAATACATAACTATTAAAATCTCTATAAATTAATCTAAATTCTCTTTTATTATTATGTCATGTTCAATTTAATTAAATAAAAATCAAGCAACTCCTACTTGCAAGTTACAGACTAACATCTGTAACCAATGAATGTAAAGTCTAGTCAATCTGAATTTGAAAGTACTGGGTTTTGGCTATTTTCCAATTCTTTATTGTTTCAAAAAAAAAAAGAAAAACCTGGTCTCAAATAGTGAACATGTATATGGAATATTAAATAACATTTAGGTGGAAAATGGTTTTTTTTGTGGTTACAGATCTAACTTCAAGGTCACAGCTGCTTCTATATTAGGTTTCATTAAGCTCGTATTATAGAAGAGAAATTAAGAGGATGGACTGCTTCATTGTGCTTTAAATGCATGAGCTCAAATCCTACCTTTATCCATTCACTTCGATTACAACACCTAACCCTGAGCTTTTCATGTAGCAGATGCTCAGTAATTACTAGTTGGTTAACTAAATAAAGTATGAAAGCCACTTTGAATCTTTTAACATTAGAGCTAGAAGATCTTAGGAATCATATAGACCAACCCTGTCACTGTTCAAATAAGGAAACAGACCCAGAGAGATTAAATGATTTTCCCAATAGAAAATTGATTTACGAAATTATTACATAAATTTGTCCAATGTCCCAAGTGAAATCAAGCTTATTAAAGCTGACTAAATTTTAGGCTCAGTTTTTTGTCCATCTACAGTGCCTGTCTAGAATATCTATAACTATATTGATATTTTCTGTATATATGTATTTGTATGAGAGCCATAGGCATATATGTGGCTATGTCTACATTTATACGACATTTTTTAGGCTCTGTCAATGATTATATGCCTTAGTTGGACAATAGGCATTCTTCATACATTTAGTTTTCCTTGTAAGATACTTGTTTTTCATTTTAATTTTTCTTTATTTTTTACATTAATATATATTTATGGAATACAACAAGCATTTCCATAACATAGTACAATAAAAAAGATGATTGTACTTGAAACTGCATATCTGCTAAGCACAATTGCTATTACTTTAAAACATACATCAGAATTAACACACACATTTCTTTTTTTTTTCTTTTTTTCTACCCTCCCCACACTCTGCCCTAGAGATGGCTACCATTAGACAAAAATAGGTTTATGTATATACATGTATATATACACACATATACGTATATACATACAACCATATACATGTGCATATGCATACATATATACATATGTATGTATATGTTTATTTATATGTATGTATATGCATATGTATATTTTTTATTCTATACATACTTCTATTTATCAGTTCTTTCTAAGACTGCAGTCATATCATTTGGGTAGTGTCTTTATTTATATATTTTTATAGTTAATTTGGGTGTTTATGATAGTTAAATTTATAATATTTATTTATAAATATTTATAATACATAAGTATTTATAATAGTTAAAATAACTTATTCATGCAAAGTCATTCTTAAACAATATTGTAGTCACTGTATACCATGTTCTCTTGATTCTTTTCATTTCAATGTTCATTATTTCATGCAGGTCTTTTCATGTTTTCCTAAAATGATTGAGCTCATCATTTCTTATATGACAGTACTATTCCATCACTTTTATATGACAGCTTGTTCAGCCATTCCCTCATTCATGATATCCATGCAATTACCAGTTCTTTGCCACAACAAAGAGAAGTATTATAAACATTTTGGAACACATAAGTTCTTTTCCTTTTTTCCATAACCTCTTTGGAAGTAGAATTTTAGTGGTATTATATGTAATAATAATAATAATAATAATAATAAGTAATAATATACTATTTTCTGTGTATATAAAAACCTCATTAGAAAAATCTTTAGAACTCTTAAGGATATTCAAGATGAAAATATGAGGAGGCAAGTTGACTTATAATTTAAATGTCTTATATTTTGTTTTTCAAATAATTTTACATAGGATATATATGTGTGTATAGTCGTGTAAAACATTTCCATATTTTTATGTTATAAAACACAGAACCAAAATAAATTTCAAAACTATGTTTTGATCTGCACTTCATTAGTCCTTTCTCTGGAGATGGCTACTACTTTTTATCATAAGTCCTTTGCAATTGTCTTGGATCATTATATAACTGAGTCTTTATATCACTAAACTAAGTCATTCACAGTTGATGATGGTACAATCTTGTTACTGTGTACAACATTCTCCTGGTTCTGCTTACCTCACTTTCCATCAGTTCATGTAAGTCCTCCAAGAATTTTCTGAGAGGATGCTGCTCATTATTTCTTATAACACAATAGTATTCCATCACAATTGTATTGCATACTTCACTCATTCTCTAATTGATGGGCATCTTTCACTTTTTTCTAATTCTTTGACAACACAAAAAGAGATGCTGCAAATATCCTTTTTCTTTTCTTTTTTTAAATCTCTGCAGAATACAGACCTAGTAGTGGTATTACTGAATTGAAGAGATTGCATGGTTTTATGTCCCTTTGGACATAGTTCCAAATTGCTCTCCAGAATGGTTGAATTACTTCATTACAATTCAATTGTAACTTCAATTACACTACCACCTGTGCACCAGTGTCTCAATTTATCGCATACTTTTCAACATTTGTCACTGTTCATTTCCGTCATATTGGCTAATCTGATAGGTGTGAAGTGGTATCTCAGAGTGGTTTTAATTGGCATTTCTCTAATCAATTGTGATTTAGAGCATTTTTATATATCTATAGATACCTTTGACAACTTTGTCTGATAACTGCCTGTTCATATCTTTTGGGGAATGACTCAGTCTTCTATTTGAAATGAGAAATTTGCTGTAATTTTTTTCACAGCTATGATTACTGTGTCTTTTCCTCCACCAAATTCCCCCCCCCCATTTAACTTACTTTCTCTCTACTTTCACCCTTTTCATCTTCAAAAGTGTTTTGTTCTGAATATCTTTCCCAATTTGCCCTCTCTTTTGTCACCTCTCTCCTCTTATCTCTATCTACTCCTATTTTAAAGTCAAGAAACAGGCTTGAAAATGAGCAAAAAGTAAAAAAAAAAAGAACCTTTGCATAGAAATTTCTTTGGTGACAGTGAAGAGCAAAACGCAAACTAAGAAGGTAAAATCAAAACAGCTAAATCTAATGATTATATATATATATATGAATTGATCTCAATCCCCAAAATAATTCCTAGAAGAGCTCAAAATGGATTTTAAAAAATAAAAAAGTAGAAGAAAAATTAGGAAAAGGATTGAAAATGATACAAGAAAATCATAAAAAAAAACCTTAGAGGTCTCCCCTCCCCCAGAACTAGCTCTGAAAAGAGCAGTACAAAAGCTTGAAGTGTGGGACAGTTGGCTCTGCTCCTGGGGTGCAGATGTGACTCTGAAGGCATTATCTAATGAGATGTGTATTTACTACTCTCGTGTCCTGTGCCCTGGTCTATGAGTGAGCATAAGTACTCTTTCATGCCCTAGAACTATGACCAGAGTGAACACTTCTTTGTGGACACAAGCCCTGGTATGTTAGTGCTCCTTTTCACCCAGCAATTGCAACCCAGGATTGTGACCAGGATTTGGGTGTGAGCAATGCAAAAGATTGCAGTACTAGTGTCAGCAAAGGGATTTCTGTAATATCCTTCTGTTCAGTTGCTCAACCCAATTAGTGTGCAGACTGAAAACTCTGGAATCTCCTACTGTTGCTTCATTTTCCCCAAATGCCTCCTGGTATCTATCTAGTCAGGGGCACAACATGTGTTGGCCTGGGCTCTACTTTCATGTCTGGGGGAACAGATCTTTCCTACTGACCTTCTGGATTACATTGGGCTGGAAAATTTTTTACTCCATGTTTTTGTGGTTTCTGACATTTCAGAATTTGTTTTGAGGTGTCACTTAGAGATGTTTTGAGGAGAATTTTGAAGAGCTCAGCTAAGTCCCTGTTTTTACATATTGGCTACACCAATCTCCAAGCAGATTTTGAAGCTTGGCTTATAAAATTTATTTTCTATATTATTTCTATCCTCTCCTCTCCTCATATTTTGCACATTCATTTTCTGGATAGAGCAGGCTACACTATCACACTACACCTTTTTTTTTTTTTAGCAAAGGGTTTAGATTAGATAATTCAATACCTCTTTGGATTTATATTATTGTTATTGATAATATAAAATTTATTTATTAGATCAAAACACAGCTTTATAATACGTCCTCCAACAGTCACTCTCCTATGCATATATTAATTTTCTGAAAGATGTCTTTATTAGATGCAGTTATGAAGATAAAAATGACCTCCTGATCTGCAGCATAAATCAAGGAATAAACATAAAAACATCCCCAAATGATGTCATGGAGGGGTGCCCTTGAATATTCTAAATGGAATAGGAAGAGTCTCTACAGAAAGAGATGTTCTCCAGAAGACAATTTTGTTTATGGTATTGTGCAAATTCTCTGAATCCCCAGAGTATTACAAAGTATCCACAGTCAAACCTTGACATCATCATCATCATCATCATCATCATCATCATCATCATTATTATTATTATTATCATTATTGTTATTATTATATTTTAGGCCATATGTGAATTCATGTCTCATTTCTCTCAAGGGGGGCAGGCATTCATGGAAGGAGTACTCAGCTGCTGAGCTCATTTTGGGGTCAGACTGCATAATTTCTATATCTTTCCATCAGGGGTTGATATCTTCCATCATCATTTCACCTCTCAATAGAAAAAAAGAAATCTCTATACCAGACTGCCTGCAGTTATACCAGGCCACTCCCAGCCTTGGGCTAGCTAGACAAAAGAATCTTTGTCCACCCAGGCTTGAGTAGAGTGCAATGGGCTTTCCTACTTTGGATTAAATTTATTGCAAACCAGGTAAGGAGAGTCAATGCAACCTCTTTGTCGGTAATGGCATTTTGAAGAAAACTGAATTTAAAATCGGAACTTTGGAAGAAGGTGGGGAGGGAGGAAGCTCTGAATATCCACAAGATGTTGATTATTAATAATCATTTTTCATATTCCCTCCTTTTTGGCAAGGGAATGTAGATGCATTCTGTGAAGACCAAAGGATAATGACTATGAGGAACATAGTGAAAGCATCCAAGAGATACAGGTAAATGATTTATGAAATGGTTATGAAAAGGATCTGGAAAGGCAGGGAATGGGAAGGGAGCCCTTCTTCTCAAAGTCTTGGTGCAGACTCTTGGAAGAGAGCCAACTGCCTCAGATGTCATCTTCTTCAGACCCTTACAGAGCAGAAGGGCAAGACCTCCAATAGGTTTAGACATCTTCTCAGATTGGAAGGTCTTCAGATGATCCAGGAGTTCATACCCACAACTTTGGAAGATGTGGAAGTGGTCAGAAGGCCCTGCTAAGGGCATTAGAAGATATCTGGGTTGAAAATTGAGAGAAAATTCCTTGTCTCAATCTTTGTACCAGAGTTTCTGGTCAGCAGAATATAGGTCTTGGGTTAAAGGCATACAGAGATGGTCCAGTTTGCCAGACACAAAGGGCTAGGTTCAAACAATACATTATTCAAACAATACAAAATATGAGGAGAGGAGAGGATAGAAATAATATAGAAAATAAATTTTATAAGTCAAGCTTCAAAATCTGCTTGGAGATTGGTGTAGGCAATATATAAAAGCAGGGACTTAACTGAGCTCTTCAAAATTCTCCTCAAAACAACTCTAAGTGACACCTCAAAACAAATTCTGAAGTGTCAGAAACCACAAAAACATGGAGTAAAAAATTTTCCAGCCCAATGTAATCCAGAAGGTCAGTAGGAAAGATCTGTTCCCCCAGACATGAAAGTAGAGCCCAGGCCAACACATGTTGTACCCCTGACTAGATACCAGTAGGCATTTGGGGAAAATGAAGCAACAGTAGGCAGCTAGGTGGCTAGGATGAATAATGTATCTCACAATTCCCATAATTGCATAACTACATTAAGTCAGTTACTGATAAACTACCTACAGGGCTCACAATGGACTAGTTTTGAGAAGGGAAATTTACAAGTCACCAAGGTAATGAAGAAAACTTAAACTAACAAAAAGTATCATTTTATCCCAGTAACTCATTCTCAATGTCCATTTAATCAGCACCTTTTGAGCCCCTAACATCTCCTGTAGTTATCTGTTCCCCAGATTTCTTTTCTTGTACAATAGGCTTTATTCTCAGGACAGGTGTAAAGGGAGGTTCTGCTCCTCTGTTTACAACTTTCAAGGTTCCTAGATGGTTCTGTGTTCTAGATGTTTCTATTATTATAAAATCAAATTTGGATCCTCTTAGACCAGGGAGCTTACATTTTTAGATTGACCAATTTTCATGTTGATATATCTAAGAAACTCAAATAAAGACAGAAAAAATAAAACCCATTTTTTACACTTCACATTATTCAATTATTCATTCCCCTATTAGGAGGATGAGATTCCACAAAGGAATTAACAATAAAACACTTTTTATATGAAGATGAACTCCAATACATAAATTAACTCATTTTATATTTGCCAGATTAACTACAGTTGCAACAAAAGTGACAGAGAAGGTACGCATAAATACAAATCATGACATTATTATAATGAAACAAAACACAAAGGCAGCTAGGTGGCACAGTAAAGAGTTCTATTCCTGAAGACAGAAAGACCCATCTTCCTGACTTCAAATCTGCACTCAGATACTTACAAGCTGAATGACCCTGGGCAAATCACTTAACCCTATTTACCTTATTTTGTCACCTATAAAATGATTTGGAGAGGGAAATGACAAACCACTCTAGTATCTTTGCCAAGAAAATCTCAATTGAGGTGATGAAGAATCCAAAATGATTGAAATGACCAAATAACGTTTCCCCTCCATTTTCATACATTTTAACATGGAAATGCTAGGTGTATAACATGGAGAAAAGAGTTCTTCTAGATTATCTTTGGGCTTCTTTCTAGCTTCACAATCTTGTGATATAAGATTCTAATTGCTCACTGAATATGTTTAATCCTGTAAAGGATGTCAATTATATTTATTCGTGAACACCACCGCTCTCTTGGTCTGTAGTCTCTTGCCTTTCTCAAACATATGTCACATGGCTCCCAAAATAACATAGCTAAGTCTCAGTCTAACTATGTAATTCACCTATTGCCTCTGTTAGAAAATACCAACTTCCAAGCATAATATTTAATATTATCTAAAATCTGTTTCCCATGTATGTTTCTAGCCTTATTTCAAGTTGTTCTTCTTCATGAACTATAGGTTCCAGGGAAATTGGACTGCAAGCTTTTTCATGAAATCAGCATGTCATCTCCCCTCTATGAATTTGTACAGGCCTCCTTCTGGCAATGCATTTCCTTTTCTCCTTTATATTCCTTTAAGATTTAATTTATTAATTGCTTACTATGTGCCAAACACTGTGCTATGGAGTTTACAACTATAATCTCAAATTAGTCCTTACAAAAATCCTTACAAAAATGATGCTGTTATTATCCACGTTTTATAATAGAGAAAGCTGGGGCAGACATATATTAAATGACTTCCCCACACAGCTAGCAAATATCTGAACTGCATAATGTATGGCAGTCACACCCATTAAAAAAAATAAAAAAACATCTCATCAAACTGACTAAACTAAGGTTGAGGTTAAAACCAAGTTAAGGGCAACTGATACTTGTTAACGTGTTAGGTAGATATCTATGCCAATCATGGGATGACTTCCCCAGGATATTAGGTAGATGAGAACCATTTTTTTTAAAGGGCCATGAAAGCAGCTCAGCAGGCACTATGGAGCACTTAGAGCTTAGTCAGACATCACAGATACTAAAGCTCTCTATTGCATTCCAGGAGATGAAAAGTCATCCTGACATACCCTGTATTGCCAATTGACTTCAATGACTCTGGAAAAGAAAGTGAGACTATTGACTTTGTGCAACTCTACCTCACTTGAATCCAATTCATACACAAATCAAGACATCACCCTGTGATGTCACTGTTCCTCTTCAAAAATTATGAATGAACAACAACAATCTGACAACAGATTTGACCTCAGAGACTTTCCTCACTATAGCTCCAGTTCTTTCTCAACTATACCAACCTAGTGGCTTTCCCCTTCCTCCTTTACTTCCACAAAATATTCTGTAATTCCAACCTCTTAAAGTAAACAAATTATTTTCTCCCTTCATTTTTAACTAGAACATTTTATTTGGATATTTCCTCTGCCCCTAATTTTCCCTAGTTATAATGCACATTATGTTATTATGCACCACCTAGCTGACTCCCTGACTTCTATTACTTATAATGAGTGCTTTTTGGCTTTTGAAATAGAGTGAAAACCTGTTTGTGTGAATGAGAGAGAACACAGAGACATTTACAGAGAGACAAACACATAGAGAGATAAAGAAAAAGAGACAAAAACAGAAAGAGATTGGGACAGGAAGAGAGAAAAAGTGGACAGAGATACAGACATAGAGACAAGAGATGAATAGACACAGAAATAGGATGAGGTAGAGACACTAGAACAGACATAGAAACAGAGACAGACAGAATGATGAGGCTGGGTGAATCTACTAGGGAATGAAAAGAGGTTATTAGCTTCATAAAGTATCTATCCATTGACAATAGCATTTTAAAGGCATCAGTGTGTTAACAATGATGAAAATGATAATGTCTTTTATTATCATTGCTCACGAACAGGGCTTGATATATTTATTCTAACAAATATCTCTCTGGTAGTTTGTCTTACTTAAATAATTTTCTCAAATCAAAATGAATTATCAGAAAGCTAATTAAGATTTAGCTAAGTGACAAAGGAAAATGGAAATTTTGGAGATATAAAATATTGAAATATACAGAAGTGGAATAATTTTGAATGTGTGTCGTATTTTATAATTTGATTTTTTCTTGATAGATTCCACTCACAAAAATTGTAAATTCCTTGAGGACAAGAACAGTACATTTCTGATGTTGCAAAGCAACCATGTATATATAATTCTATAACTTGTCTGTGGTAGGTGCTCAAAAAGTATTTGTTGTTGTCAAAAAAGCAGTATAGTAAATAGATTAGAAAATTGTGTAGAACATCTAGAAACCACCTTGTGTCTCTGTCACAAACTTGTTGAGTAACCTCAGGCAAATAACTTAATTTTCTTGGATCTTATCTTCCTTATCAACAAAATGATAGAATTGGTTTCAATAAGTTTTAAAGTGCCCTCTACTTTGTAAGGTTTCACTTAAAACACTTGCGTTGTAAAACAGTGTTATTCTACTGATGTTTTATGGCTGGGAAAAAATGGAATGTCACAGACTACTATAATTTAAATCTGTGGGCCACCCAAGGTTCATGGTGGGAGTGAATGTTACTCAGTGTATTACAATGATGTACAGAATATTACAAAGAACTATATACCAGAACAATGATTGCACATAACATTAAAAAACATAAGACCTGAAATGAAGTTTATGTGGGCCTATACCTAAGGTGGGACAGAAGTGGTTCCTAGCTTCTGTAGTAAGTGATTGGACAGCCCAAGCCAAAAATTCTAGAGGAAAGTGCAAACATATTCAGTGGAACCCCAAGAAGAATTGAGGAGAAAGCAAGGAAAACAGTGACTCGGAAAGTAAAGTGTTGGCACGATGTAGACCACTGTAAGGATGTTCTACAATGATAAGATCATAATGACATGAAATTATAATGCTTATGGTAGGTATTCAATAAATGTTATTGGTATGGAAGAGGAAGTATGTTACGATAGTAAGGGGAAAGAACCCAAAAAAGTAAAAACTGAGATTCTGCCACTAGTTTATGTACAAAATTCTTCAAATAAAAATTCTTCCCATATTTTCATTTCCTCATTTTGAGCTCCAAGCTTACTCAACACAGAGTTAAGAAGACAAAGTTTGAATGTTATTATTCACACATTTAAGACCAGGTAACCTTGCCCAAGTCATTTTAATTTTTGAAGTCTGAATTTCCTCAACTGTAAAATGGAGTTGATGATGATGATGATGATGATGTCTTCATTTTGATAATTTGAGAATGAAGCAAAATAATGTCTATAAAAGCTTTGCAAACTTAAAAATGCCTTACAAATGTGAACTATCCTCTCCTTACAGGTAAAGAGAGTATGCTGGACTAGAGATTCTCTGTCATTTTTTCAAAGTATAATTTGAATAAATGTCTATATATCTATACATGTTTGGGATAGTCACACAAACACTAAAAACCATATAAGATATTTCTAGATAACCATTTCTAGAAAACCATTTCTAGATAACACATTCTAGATAACCATAACAGTACTTACTTGTTCATGCAAGCATAATTTCATATCAGCTATGTTGCACAAAAAAGTGAGAAACATTAAACTATGAAGAAAGTATGCTGTAATTTGCACTCAGAGTTCATCAATTTTCTCTCTACATATAGATAGCACTTGTCGTAACAAGTCCTTTGCAATACTCCTGGCTCATTGTCTTGATCTGAGTATCTAGTCTTTCACAGATGATCATCATTAGTATATTGCTATTATTGGGTACTATCTCCTTACTTCAGTTTACTTCAGTTCATGTAATTCTTCCAAGGTTTTTCATTGGATGCTCGTCATAACAATACTTGTCATTTCTTACAGCATAATAGTGTGCCATCATAAACATACAACAAATCTTGTTTATCCATTCTCCAATTGATGGGCATTCCCTCACTTTTAAATTTTTTGCCACTAAAAACAGAACTGCTATAAATATTTTTGCATATATCAGTTCTTTCCCCTTTTATTTGATCTCTTTGGAATACTTAGCAGTGGTATTACTGGTAAAAGAGTATCTATGGTTTAATTGCCTTTTGGGCATATTTCCAAATTATTCTCCAGAATCATTTAACCAGTTCAGAACTCCACAAGCAGTGTATTAATGTCTCTATTTTCCCACATTCCTTCCACCATTTACCATTTTCCATTTTCTGTTATATTATGCAATTTTATAGGTATGAGGTGGTTATTTTATCTCAGAGTTATTTTAATGTACATTACTTGAATCAAATGCGATTTAGAACATTTTTCACATGACTATTGATAGCTTTGATTTCTTCTGAAAATTTGTCAGACAGAACTTTAATTCATCTACTTTCAAGAGAGGAAATTCTGATCTCAACAAATAAAGCACTTGGATACAAATTCTGAATCAATGGCAGATCATAAATTCCATTTTTGTAGCTTTCCCTTCATCCTGATCGCTTAACATCACATCCAGACACAAATAAGTGGCAAAATGTTTACTTCTGCCAGAACATATGGGTATTGTCTTATAAGCTATTCCTTGGAATATTCTGGATAACATCATTTCAAAGTTTTTTAAAAAAAGGAAAAAAAAAACCAAGATTTTATAGGAGAATTTAAGGAATAAATAACCCATAGATTTAACATTGTAAAGTTCAATCACTATGAGAGGAGCTAGAAATACAAACCCCAAGAATGAAGTTGAATTTAAATAATGTCATCCAGCTGCCTGCAGACATATTAAGACATTAGAGTTTTGAGAGCGGTGCCAAGTTGGTGGAGTGAAACCAAGGACTTGCTTGAGCTCTCCCCCAAATCCCTCCAAACACCTGTAAAAATGACTCTAAACAAATTGTAGAGCTACAGACCCCAGGAAATGACAAAGTGAAATAAGTCTCCAGCCTAAGACAGCCTGGATGATAGCTGGGAGAGTATATTGCACTGTTCTGGGAGCAGAGCGCACTCCGGCTTGGGCCACAGCATAGAGCAGGCCACAGAAAACCAGGAGGAGCAGGGCTCAGGACAGTGAATCACTGAGCTGTGGGGGTTTAGGGCTTCTCAACCCACAAATGCCAAAGACAACTTATCAGGTTGATGGGAAAACTCTGTTAGACCTGAGTGAGAGAGGGGCACAGTCAGGCCCCAGCCCCAGGGCAGTGGAGGTGGCTGCTTCCAGAGCCCCAGGCCCACAGACAGTACTGGGAAGGAAGTGCCTGATCAGAGCAGGAGAGCAGGGATCTCTTTGCTGGTGCTCAAGTAGGATTCTTTTGCTTTGCCCTGCTCGGATCAGGGTTACAGTCCTGGTTAGTGGTCCTGGAGGGAGGAGGAGCACTAGTGAGGCAGAGATTGTGGTCAATATGGAGAGGGATTCATCCTGGTAGTTACAAGACCAAAAGGAATGCTTGAGATCACTCACAGACCAGAGCACAGGTCAGGAGAGGAGTAAATATCCCTCAGTGGATCACAGTACCTCAGAAGAACTAAAAATTAACAGGTGCCTACAAGTAGCTCTGAAAATAGCAGCACAAAAATGCCTGAAGCTTGGGACAGAGCACTTTCCACTCTGGAAGTTGTCATACCTTGACAAAGAGCTGAAAAGTCAAGTAAATGGGTAAGAAAATGAGCAGACAGCATAAAAAATATTTAGACTATAGAAACTTGCTTTGGTGACAAAGAAGATCAAAATATAAAGCCAGAAGAAGACAACAAAGTCAAAGCTCCTATATCCAAAACCTACGAGAAAAATATGAATTGGTCTCAGGCCATGGAAGAGCTAGAAAAGTATCTGGAAAATCAAGTAAGAGAAGTAGAGGAAAAATTGGTAGAGAAATGAACAGGATGCAAGAAAATCATGAAAAACTAGTCAACAGCTTCCTGAAGGAGATCCTAAAAATACTGAAGAAAATAACACCTTAAAAAAATAGGCCAACCCAAATGACAAAAGAGCTCCCAAAAGCCAATGAGGAGAAGAATGTCTTTAAAAGCAGAATTGGACAAATGGAAAATGAGGTCCAGAAGATCACTGAAGAAAATAGTTCCCTAAAAATTAGGATGGAGCAAATAGAAGCTAATGAGTTTATGAGAAATCAAGAAATTATAAAACTGAAATAAAAGAATGAAAAAATGGAAGACAATGTGAAATATCACATTGGAAAAATAACTGACCCAGAAAATAGATCCAGAAGAGATAGTTTTAAAATTATTGGACTACCTGAAAACCATGATCAAAAAAATAGCCTAGACATCATCTTTCAAGAAATCATCAAGGAAAACTGCCCTGATAGTCTAGAACCAGAGGGGAAAAGAGAAATTGAAAGAATCTACTTACTGCCACTTGAAAAAGATCCCAAAAGGAAAAATCCTAGGAATATTGTAGCTAAAATCCAGAGCTCCCTGGTCAAGGAAAAATATTGCAAGTAGCCAGAAAGAAACAATTTAAGCATTGTGGAAATACAATCAAGATAACACAAGATCTAGCAGCTTCTACATTAAGGGATCAAAGGGCTTAGGATATGATATTCTAGAGGTCAAAGCATCTAGGATTAAAACCAAGTATCATCTACCCAGCATAACTGAGTTTAATACTTCAGGGCAAAGTATGTATTTTCAATAAAATAGAGGTCTTTCAAGCATCCTTGATGAAAAAATCAGAGCTGAATTGGAAATTTGACTTTTGAATATAAGAATCAAGAGAAGCATGAAAAATAAGCAGGAAAGAGAAATCACAAGAGACTTAGTATAAATATTATATTATTATATTTATTATTATATATTACATATATTATTATGTATATTATATATTATATATATATATATAATGAGAGAGAGAGAGGGAGAGAAGGCACGGGGTGGGTTGAATATGAAGGGATGATATCTAAAAAAATAATTAAAAGGTGAGAGAGAAATATATTGGGAAAAGGAGGAAGGGAAAGATAGAATGGGGTAAATTATCTCACATAAAAGAGGTAAGAAAAAGCTGTTATAATGGAAGAGAATAGGGGATAGGTGAAAGGGAATGAGTGAACCTTACTCTCACTGGATTTGCCTTAAGGAAGGAATAACAAACACACTCAATTGGGCATCTTACAGTGCAGGAAAATAAGGGGGAAGGGGATTGGAGGGGGTATGATAGAAAGGAGGACAGATTGGGGGAGGGGGTAGTCAAAAGCAAACACTTTTGAAAAGGGACAGGGTAAGGCAGCTAGGTGCCACAGTGAGTAGAGGACTGGCCCTGGAATCAGGAGGACCTGAGTTCAAATTTGGCCTCAGACACTTGACACATTTACTAGCTATGTGGCCTTGGACTTAACTCCAATTGCCCTTTCCTCCCTCTCCAAAAAAAAAAAAAGAAAGAAAGAAAGAAAAGGGACAAAGGAGAAAATTGAATAAATGGGGGATGGGACAGGAACATGACTCTTATGAAGTGTTTTGCATAATGATACAATGTAAAACCTTTTCAAGGAGGGGAGTTGGGGAAGGAAGAAGGGAGAGAATTTGGAACTCAAAATTCTAAAAACCAATGGTAAAAATTATTTTTACATGCAACTGGGCATGTAAGGGCAATAGGCAATATGATATACAGTCAATGGGGTATAGAAATCTATCTGGACCTACAAGGAAGTAAGGGGAAAGGGGATCATGATGGGGTATGATAGAAGGGAGGGCAGACTGGAGAAAGGGACAATCAGAATGTATGCCATCTTGGAGTGGGCGGCGTGTAGAAATGGGGAGAAAATTTGTAACTTGAAATTTGTGGAATATTGTAACTCTAAATCTTGTGGAAATTAAAAATAAACAATTAAAATTACATTGTACTATTTAGATGCATCATTGGATCAAATACTTGAAAAATAACCAAATCACTTAAAAGGGGAAAAAGAAGCCTACAGATTGCTCCCATTTGCCAGTCGAAATTGTGAAATGGGTGCAAATTTAAATGGTATTTTTAATAAGAATTTGCCTGACACAAGTACAAAAAAGTTTTATTACATCATAAGTTCATGATATACTAATAATAGCTAGCCTGATAAATTATTTTAAGGTTTGTTTAGCATTTTACATAGTACTTCATTTGAGTCTCTCAACAACTTTTTGAAATTAGTATTAATATTATACATATACATACACACATACAAACATGCACATACATGTATACAAACACATATACACACATACATATGTAATGTGGGTGGGTGTATGCATATGTGTGTGTGTGTATATGCATATGTATGAAGAAGCTATGATTGACAATGGGTGAGTGATATGCCCAGGGTTACACAGGATTTTAACTCATCTTCCCAAATATAGGACTTAGCTGTCCCTTGAGAAAAAAAAAATTCTGAATTTAAAATTACATTTTATTACTTTTATATACACCTGGGCTATTTGCTCTGCTACTTAAAATATGAGATCAGACAGTTCTAAAGTAAAGAAATCCAAGTTATCTATAAACATATAAAATATTCCAAATAATTAATAATTAGAAAAATTCTTAGGAAAGAAATTCTGAAGTTATGCCTCACAATGATCAGATGGGTAAAATTAACAAAAAAAGATGTCATATTTTGAAGGATCGATGGGAAAACATGCACATTGATGTAGTGCCAGTGGAATTGTGTGTTGGTCTACTTATTTTGGAAAGCAATTTGGAACTGTGACCAAAAAGTTGGTAAATTTTGCATACCCATTAGCCCAGCATTACTGTGTTTAAGTCCCAAAGAAATCAAAGAAAAAATAAAAGGATTCATTTGTAAAACATTGAGATTGAGATAGATATATAGGCATAGAGAGATGTGGATATAGATGATATGGATATAGATTAGGTGTAGACATAGAGACAGCCTGTGATTTTCCTAATTTTGTTGGTGCAATATAGATAAAGATTTGTTTCTTCATTTATATCTATATATCTCCATTTTCACCTCTAACTCTACCTCTAGATATCTATTGATCTATATCTATATCATCTAAATATCCACCTCCATCTATGTGTCTCTCAGTGTGTTTTTCTTTTTCTGTCTGTCCTTGTTTCTGTCTATCTCTCTCTTTCAAGATCATGTACGTGGTTTATATCAAAGACGATACTGGCACTGTGGACTTTTGACTCCTAATCCAGTTATCTTTCCAACATACCAAGCTGAAGTTATTTAAAAAGTTTTTCTATAATGTAAGAGTTTCGTCAGTTTAGTCAATTGATCAAATCTCTCCACCTCACTTAAATTAACTGAAAAGATGTTCCACATCTTTGCCACTTTAAAAAGCTAAGAATATCTCTATTGAACTGACCAAAGACTTTAGATTAAGTGTTAAGATTGCAATGAAATTAACAATCCTCAAAAGCCACTTGATGAACTGGAGTGCTGCTGCAGAGGAAGTGTATTAAATTTATTTGAGTAGATTTAGTCGTGTCTTATAGTTTTATATAAAGCTGCAAACCAGTTGAGATCTCAGGCATTCTAGCTCCTGGTAGTTTAGTGATAGAAACTTTCATCAAAGACCCTGAGAAGAATTCAATTAAACTTGATCATGGTCTCTTTCTTACCATTTCTTAACTAGAGGAAGTTCCTTTCAAATATCAAGGACTAGAGGATTTGTACCTAGTCATATAGGTCCCAGAAGTGTCCTTGAAATATGATTGAATGGTAGCAGTGTTTGCATCAAGAGACCAATATAAACTAGACATGCAACTGAAAGAATTTTTTTTAAATAAAGACTATCAGAAAGGCTCTACCATGTGTAAGAGGCCTAGAAAGGGGAGAAAAAAACCTCCAGTTAGTCAACAAACTGACACTCACTACTGTGCCCGATAAGAGGCTCAGTAAAGAGAGTGCTAGGCCTGGAGTAAAGAAGACTAGAATTCAAATCTGAACTCAGATACTTTCTGGCTTTGTGACCCTGGGCAAGTCACCTAACCTCCATTTGCCTTAATCCACTGGAGAAGGAATGGCAAATCCCTATGATATATTTGCAAAGAAAACCTCACGGACAATTTGGTACATGGGGTCTCAAAGAGTTGGATGTTGCTGAACAACAATAACAATATGCCAGGTACTGCGTTAAGTCTTAAGGATACAAAGGAAGATAAATCTAAGATCAGCCAAGAGTTATGATTTACATTTTTCTCATATGTTCTATTTAAGCTATTACTCAATTTCCCATAAATTCTCTATGGGCATATGGGAGAGTGGGTCATAAAATCAGGGGAAGGGTTATTTCATAACAATTGTTATTACTATATCATTTAGCAAATACATTTAAAAGGTACTTGTCTAGGTGATATGTTGGCTTAAACGAATAATCCTAGAGATATCAGTGGCGGGGACCAATGAGCTTTTGCCTTAGATGATACCTCTATCCCACTGCCAACTCCTCAGGGCTATCCATAGAATGCTGAGGGGAGATATAGATGTCTCCCTCTGGGGCTCTGTCTTACAAGTCATGCTGAGGGGTAGCAGAATAGCTTTGGAACCTACAACAATCTGAGCTTCATCACAAAAGCAAAGAGTGATTCTATTGAAAACATTGAACTTCTATACCATCTATAGAATTGTAGATTCTCCAAATTTATCTTAAGAAAAATAATCATATTTTAGGAGGAATAGAATCCATCTGACTGGCATGAGGAATCATAAAGCCCTCACTTTATGACTCAAGTGTCTCTCTCTCTTTCTCTCTCTCTTTCCTTTAAATACTAATATATATGGATATGTATACATGTGTGTATGTGTGTGTGTGTGTGTGCGTGCATATGTTTGTAGGTATACGTGTATATGCATCTATGGAGAGAGCACTGCCCTCTATTGCTGTGTAATGCTATTGGTTTTTCCTTCCTTCACATTCATTATGTCATTTGTGTTAATAACTATTACATGAGTGCTACAAGTATTATGAAGTTATTTTATATGTAACTAAACTGAACCTTAGAGAAGTAAAGTGACTTATCCATGCTAATATTGTAGCTAAGTCTTTCACAGTTTATCATCAATTATTATACTCCTGTTTTGGGGTACTATGTTCTTTTCAGTTTGCTCACTTCAGTTTGCTTCAGTTCACATGACTCTTCCCAGTTTTTTTTTTCTGAAACCATCCTGCTTGTCATTTCTTACAGCACAATCGTATTCTGTCATAAACACATACAAAATCTTATTCCGCCAACTGATGGGCATCTCCTCGCTTTCTAGTTCTTTGCCACCACACAAAGAACTGCTGTATTAATAGTTATATTTGTTTTTCAGTATATAAATACATATGTACACGTATACATGTACCTATATGTTTATGTGTACATATATGTATACACATATATGCATACACATGCATGCATATATACCTCAACTTTTCCCTTTTCTTTGATCTCTTTGAGATACATACCTATTAGTAGTATTACTGGGTAAAAGGCACCCACAGTTTGGTAGCCCTTTGGGCATAGCTTCAAATTATCCTCCAGAAGAGTCAGACCAGTTTACAACTCCATCAAAAGTGAGTTATGGTCCCAATTTTTCCACATTTCCTCCAGCATTTGTCATTTTCCTTTTCTATTATGTTATCCAGTCTAATATAAGTCTAATATAAATCTAGTAAGTATGAGAGAGAATCTCAGAATTGTTTTAATTTATATTTCATTAATCAATACTAATTTATACAAGTTTTCACACAATTATTGGTAGTTTTGACTTCTTCTGAACACTCTGTTCATATTCTTTGACAGCTTATCAACCAGGGAATGGCTATAATTTTTTTTAATATAAATTTGGCTCAGTTCCCTATATATTTCCAAAATGAGACTTTCTTTTTTTTCTTCTAATTTGAGTTTTGTCTTATTATCATAATTTTTTTTTTATTTTTAGTTTACAACACTCACTTCCACAAGTTTTTGGGTTCCAAATTTTCTCTCTCTCCCTTTCCTCCTCCCACCCCCCAAGAAGGTATGTAATCCAATGTAGGTTGTATATATCGGCCTTCATATTGAATTTATTTACATAATAGTCTAGTTTTAAAGAAGAATTATAACCAATGGAATGAATCATGAGAAAGAAGAAATGAAACCCAAAAAGAAGGAAAAAGAAAAAAAGAGAGAGCAAATGGTTTGCCTCCATCTACTTTCAGACTCCATAATTCTTTCTATGGATGTGCATAGCCTTTTCCATCATGAGTCTTTTGGAGCTGTCTTTGAACCTTGCATTGATTAGAGGAGCCAAGTCTACCAAAGTTAGTCCTTTCAGACATTGTGTGTCTGTAATCATGTATAATGATCGCCGGATTCTGCTCCACTCATTCAGCATCTGTTCATATAAGTTTTTCCAGGTTATAATGAAGTCAGTCTGCTCCTCATTTCTTACAGCACAATAGTATTCCATTATATTCACATACCACAATTTGCTTAGCCATTCCCCAAATGATGGGCATCCCCTTGATTTCCAATTCTTTGCCAGCACAAAAAAGAGCTGCTATAAATATTTTTGTATATTTGGGTCCCTTTCCCACCTGTGTGATCTCTTTGGGATACAACCCTGGAAGTGGTATAGTCCTTTGAGAATAGTTCTAAATACAAATAAAGTCAGATCTAAATAAACGGGAAAACATCAGTTGCTTGTGGTAAGGCCAAGGTAACATAATAAAAATGACAATTTTACCTAAATTAATTTACTTATTCAGTGCCATACCAATCAATCTAACAAAAAATATTTTACAGAGCTTGATAAAATAATAACAAAACCCATCTGGAAGAACAACAGTTCCAGAATATCAAGGGAATTAATGAAACAAATGCTAAAGAAAGTGGCCTAGCCATACCAGATATTAAACTGTAATATAAATCAGCAGTCTTCAAAACTTCTTGGTACTGGCTAAGAAACAGAGTAGTGGATCAATGGAATACATTAGGTACACAAGCTACAGTAGTCAATGACTATAGCAATCTACTCTTTCATAAACCCAAAGAATCCAGTTTCTGGGTTAAGAATTCACCATTTCACAAAAACTACTGGGAAAACTGGAAAATGGTATGGCAGAAACTGGACATAGACCAATGACTTACACTATATACCAAAATAAAGTCAAAATGGGTTCATGACTTCAAAATGAGACTTTCCTCAGAGAAAATAACTACTTTTGCCTAGTTTCCTATTTTCCTTCTAATTTTATCTGCCCTAATTTTATTTGTGCAAAAACTTTTTAGCATTATGCAATCAAAGTTGTATATTTTAATTTCCATCATCCAATTTCTCGTTTAGTGATAAACTCTTCCCTTGTCCTTAGATCTAACAGGTACATTTTCCCATGCTACCCTAATTTACTTATGATTATTACACTTTTTGCCTAAATAAATTCTCCATTTTGAACTTATTTTAGTACGCAGTGTGAGATGTTCACGCCTAGTTTACATCAAACTGCTTTCCAGTTTTCCCAGCAATTCTTGTCAAATAGTGAGTTCTTATCATGAAAGCTGAGCTCTTTGGGTTATCAAACACTAGATTACTTTGGGCACTTACTACTGTGTATTGCACATCTACCCCATTCCACTGATCCATGGCACTCTTTCTTAGCCAGTGCCAGTTTTGATCATTAACTCTTGGCAATGATGTTGGAAAACTGGAACTGGTAACTACTTTCCTTCACATTTTTTTTCACTGATTCCCTTGATATTGTGGACTTTTTTCTTCCAGATGGCTTATTTATTTTTCTAAAATAGTTTTATTTAAATAATCTATTTCCTTTTTAATCATCTGGGCAGGGTGTGTGTGACTGTGTGTGTGTGAAATGTATACATAACATTTCAGTATATATAATATTTATAATACATATGTATATATTATATGTATATATAATATTTATCCAATTTACTTAGTTTGTCAATTTTAATGGAATATAATTGGCCAAACTAATTTCTAGTAATTGGTTTAATTTCATCTTCACTAGTGGTTTTTTAGGGGTTTTGTTTTTTGCAGGAGAGGAAAGACAGGCAATTGGGGTAAACCAACTTGCTCAAGGTCACACAGCTAGTAAGTGTGTCAAGTGTCCGAGGTCATATTTAAACTCAGGTCCTCCTGACTCTAGGGCTGGTGCTCTACTCACTGTGCCACCTAGCTGCCCCTACCTTTTCATTTTTGATACTAGTAATTTTGTTTTCTGCTTTCTTTTGAAGTCAAATTAACCAATAATAAATCTATTTTATTTTATCCCATAAAAGCAGGTGCTATTTTACTAGTTCATTTTTAGATTTTTTGATTATATTAATCTCTCCTTTGATTTTCAGGATTTTTATTTTGGTGTTTAACTGGGGATTTGTAATGTTCTTTTTCTAGTTTTTTTTTTTTTAGTTGCATGTTCAATTTATTGATCTGCTCTTAGTCTTTTTTACTGATGTACACATTTAGAGCCATACATTTCCTCCTGAGTAAAGATTTGGTTGAATCCCACAAATTGTGGAATTCTGCCTCAATTTTTGAAATTCCCTTTAATAAAATTATATGATCTATTATTTGACTCATTTTTTTTTAGGATTTAATTTTTAAATTTTCAATGAGCTGTCAATCTATGTTTCCATAGACCCTTATGGAATATGATTTGTTTTATGGAATTAAGGTCTGAAAATAGTCCATTTGACATTTTTTGCTTTTCTGGATTTCTTTTTTTCCTTTTTTATTTAATATTTTAATTTTCAACATTGATTTCCACAAGATTTTGAGTTACAAATTTTCTCCCCACTTCTACCCTTCCCCTCCCCCTATTCCAAGATGGCATATATTCTGATTGTCTAATTCCTCAGTCAGCCCTCCCCTCTTTTACCTCACTTCCACCCATTCACTTTCCCTTTACTTTCTTATAAGGCAGGATGGATTTCTATGCTCTATTCCCTATATATCTTGTTGCCCAGCTGCATGCAAAAAAGAAAAAACAACACATTTTTTTAAGCATTTGCTTTTAAAACTTTGAGTTCCAAATTCTCTCCCCTCTTCCCTTTCTACCCACTGTCCCTGGGAAGACAGGCAATTCAGCATATATCACACATGTATCTGGTCTGTCCCACTCCTGGTCTGGTCTGTCCCAGAGGGGTCCAGGTGGGGAGGCCCTCTGCTCTCAGCACTGCACCATAGACCCTTAACAGCAACCATCCGGGCTCTCCTGGGCTGGATACCTGTTTCCTTCTGCTATTTCATGGGTGCCACAGCTCTGGAATTTGTTCAGATCCATTTTTTACAGGTGTTTGGAGGGATTTGGGAGGCAGCTTAAACAAGTCCTTGCTTTCTAGCTGCCATCTTGGCTCCACCCCTGCTTTTCTGGATTTCTTAGTGAGTTTTGTATACTCTAGTAAATTGCCAGTTGTTGTAATGGTGCCATATACGTTGATCAAAAAGATGTTTTATCTTCTATTCCCATTTGGTCTTTTCCAGAAATTTATCATATCTAATGATTCTAAGATTCTATTCACCTCTTTGACTTCTTTTTTATTTATTTTATGCTTAGATTGCTGTAGCTTTGAGAAGGGAAGGAAAAGGTCCTCCATTAGTATTGTTTTAATATTTCTTTTTGTAATTAATTTAATTTTCCTTTAATATTTTTGATGTTATTCCACTTGGTGAATACATGTTTGGTGTTGGTATTCCTTCATGTCTGTGGTACCTTTTACCAAGATGTAATTGCCTTGCTAATCTTTTCTTAATTAGTTCTATTTTTGCTTTTACTTTGTCTGAAATCATGATAGCTATGCCTGTCTTTTTTTCTTCAGCTGAAGGATAATAGTTTTTTTTTTCCTTCTCTAGCTACTTACATTAACTGTGTGACTCCATTTCAAGTGTGTTTCTTGTAAATAGTATATTGTTGGATTTTCAATTCATTCTTTTTGCTTCCATCTCTTGGATGAGTTGATCCCATTCACATTCACTGTTATGATTACTAACTGTTTATTTTCCCTCCATCCTATTTTCTTCTGTTTTTCCTTCTTTCTCTTTTTTTCCTAATTCCTTCAATAAAGTCCATTTCTTCTGTCTACTGTTTTCATTATCTGTCCTCCATTTCACCATCCTCCCTTTTTCCTTATACTCTTCCCCTCTTAATTAAGTGTTGGGTAAGATAGATTTCTATTGCCAATTGACTATGTCTATATGCACACACAGACACAATCATATATATAATTCACATGTGTGTACGTATTAATCTGTAGGTATATATAACATCTTCACTTTTTGAACCAATTCACATGTGAAATTTGAGTATTACCATTCAGCCCCCACCATGTCCTTCTCCACTATAAAATTCTTCTCGGTGTACCTCTTTTATGTCTGATAAATAGGCAACAGGGAAATGTACCATAGTTTGCCAACCCCAAGCATAGACGCCTATAGTGAATTTATGTGAAAACATGGGCAAAAATCCTATAGGATTCTCAGGAATAAAATTTTGATTTTGATTTGCATTATGGGAGAGCATATCCAAAGCAATGAAATGACTGATCTACTTGACTAATTATAATTTCAGCTAGTAGAAATTTATTTATCAAGGTAATAGTGATATTTGGCTTATTATATTCACAATGTAGTTGTATTTATGTGAAGCAACAATAATTTTTTCCTTGGCGTAACACAACACTAATGGTAAACTGGGTATTTAGTAATATCAGTATTTTATTATTACTTAAAATACAGTCAAAATTCCTCTGAGATATCATCTTATTTCAGAACCTTATATTCACAGCTATAAGTTATATAAGTTTAAGCTAAAAACCTTGTTGAAGAGTTGTTTCTAATACTTTTCAAAAGTTAACCAGCAGGGTTATATCTGAAGAAAAACAAATGGATAAGTAGGAACATATTTTGATATACATTTCTCAGCATCACCCATAAAGTGAGTTTCCTTTTTTTTCCTCTTGTCATTGAAAGGAATTCTTGTTTAACTTCTCTTGTGATCTTTCCATTCTTCTATTGGAATGAGTGACTGCATTTGAGTCACTTGATATTTTGCCTTTTGCTTTGCCTGAAACTTCTGTGGCAAATGGAGTAAATCATAGCAAAATGTGGCTTGCAACAGATTCTGTAGGATTGTACTGACCAGATATCTATGTAAGACAAGTAGATTGGGATCAGATGTTATACTGGCATTACCGTGCAGTCCTGATATACCAGGGCAGGCTAGACTTGCTAATGCCATGAATCCATAGGCTTTGTTAAGACTAGGCTAGAATACTTAGTTCCAGCTGACATCCCTTTCTCCTGCAGTTTTTTGCATATCTTATTTTAGTAGGCTCCAAACAATCTGTGTATGCTTTCTTCCAGCTATTGGCCATTGGGCCAAGAGGTGTAATGGTGCCTTTAAAATTTGCTAGGAAGCAGTTCATTTCTGTGTTTTTCTTTTTTTTTTTTTTGCTCTAATAAATCATGCAGCAATTTCAAGTCAGTCATATAAATCTTATAATTGAGACAAACTCTTAAGCAGACTAATAAAAGTGATGATGGTGTTCAAAATTAAAGATGAACATTTTTCATATTTCTGTAATTATCAAGCATATTCTATATCAAACTTCTAGATCTGTAATGAATATGCTGTAAATATCCTGTCACCAAGAGCTATATTAGTGTAGCTCAGTGGGACCACCTTCACTGAATCTACTGTTAAAAAAATGACTAATTTTACAAGAATAACATTGTGTTGTACAGATTTGTGTTGGGAATATAGTAGCCCATGTCTTTTGATGCCTCTTTGTTATAGTCTTTTCCATTTATATGCCCATACTTTATTGATCTGACCTTTGGTCTTTTTGGAGAAATAGCCCCTGATCACTTAGGATTACAATCCTTACAGCTCCTCAGGGCCCCATTTCGCTTTGGAAGGAAAATTATGCTGTTTCTTGAGGTCCCTGATACCTTGGGTTTAAAAGTGATAGAGCCCCTCAGGGCTTCCACTACCTCTTGACTGAAAGTGGTCCTTTTAGCCCTGTTGAACTATATACCAGAAGTGGTTATTGATTCTCCCTTTCTTAACCAAAAATGTTCCTCTTTGCCCTTGAACTGTGACCCAGAAGTAGATATAAGCAATGGAATTACCAAAGCAATTTGGTCCTCCATCTCTTGCTAGCACAAGGGCACCCTGTAATCTCTTTCTAAAAAGTTGATAGGTCCCCTTACATTCTCTGGCTTGTGAGCTCCCAAAGCCCCTGCTGCTATGGTCATTATCAATTAGTCCCACCATTGATGTTTCATCTGCAAGGATTCTGAACCAGCATCCTCCCCCCTATCATAGATCTCTCTGACCTATATTGTCTTGATCTGGCAAAATGTCTCACTTTGACCTTTTGTTGGAACTCCTAATACAGAATTTGATCTGAGGTTCTGTTTTAACATTTGTTAGAAGGGAATTTTTGGAGAGCTCACCTGAGTGCTTCTCTACTCTTCCATCTTGGCTCTGTCCCTGGAAATCTAACTTCCAAACAAATAAGAAAACTGTAT
>CM053623.1:342921200-342947668 GCA_028646595.1 Phalanger gymnotis
GGAGGAAATGGGGAGAAAATTTGTAATTCAAATGCCTGTGAAAATCAATGCTGAAAACCAAACATGTCAAAAATAAAGAAAAAAAAAACTGTAGCTTTAAAAAAAAAAATAAGCAGAAGTGAGAGAAGATCTCTTTCCAGGAAAGAGGGATGTTGCAAGTCAAAACTTGGGCAAACATGAGAAAGAAAAAAAAACAGAACAGGAAAAATGCTTGCCATGTAACAGTATCAGTGAAACAAAAACAAAAGCAAATTAACCAACAAGAAACTTTGTGTAGTAAGCAGGCTAACTAAAGCAAAACAGCTTAGAGCAGCTTCTTAAACTTTTTTTCTACTCATGACCCATTTTCACCTGAGAAATTTTTATACGATCCTTGGTATGTAGGTATATAAAATAGGTATACCAATCAAACATTTACTAATAATAAATCATAAAGAAATTTAGTTTAAAATAATTCTTTAGTGTACATATAATTTTATTATTTATTAAAGACAGAACAAATTTGCATATTAATATGTAATAAGCTTATTTTTACATAAAGAATTAAATGTTGGTGGAATAATTGATACTGCAGGACATAGAATGTATTCAACATTTTACAGAGTTGATCAATATTTTGATTTTATAATCGTCAATGCTGAAAATGCCACCAGAGAAAGTTATTATGGTGACAGGGAAGACCAAGACACAAACTCAGAAGAGAAGAACAATGTCAAAAAACATACATGCAAAATTCCCCCCAAAAAATGAGAGGTAGTTTCACACCCAGAAAGAAACCATGGAACTGCTCAAAAATGAGTTTAAACATCCTATTAGAGAGGCAGGAGAAAAAATGGGAAAATAAATGAGAATGATGAAAGAGAATTATGAAAAATGACTCAACAACCTGGAAAAAGAAAACAATGGGTTAAAAAGTAGAATTAGCAAAAAGGAAAAGGAGATACAAAAATCCATTAAAGGAAACAACTCCTTAAAAAGGACAATTGGCCAATGGAAATGGAAGTACAAGAGCTAACTGATGAAAATAATGCCTTAAAAATTAGAACTGGCCAAGTGGAAGTTAATGACTCTATGAGAGATCAAGAATCAATCAAACAAATTCAAAAGAATGAAAAATAGAAGAAATTGTAAAATGCTTCATTAAAATAAAAACACAACTGACTTGTAAAATTGATCTAAGAGAGACAATGTCAGAAAGCCATAATCAAAAGGAGGATCTGGACATTATCTTTCATGAAATTATCAAGGACCACTATCCTGATGTCCTTGAAACACAGGGCAAAATAGACATTGAAAGAATCTACCAATCATCTCAGAAAAGAGATTCCAAAACCTAAAAAAATACCCAAGAAACATTATAGCCAACTTTCAGAACTATCAGGCCAAGGAAAATATAATGCAAGTGGCCAGAAAGAAACGATTCAAATAATAGAGAGCCACAATCAGAATTATGCAGGAATTAGCAGCTGCAACAGTAAAGAATCATAGGTCATGGAATACGATATTCCAGAGGGCAAAGGAGCTAGAACAAAACCAAGAATCAATTATTCAACAAAATTGAGCATGAAATATCAAGGAAAATGGTCATTAATTGAAATAAAAGTGAATCAAGATTTCACAAGGAGAAGACTAGAATTGAACAAAAAAATGATCTTCAGCATCAAGACCCAAGAGAAGCCTATAAAAAAATAAAAAAGGGAAACAAAGGATTAAATGGAACAGATTATACTTGTAGTTCTTAAAAAAATTGTACCACTATTAGTACAACCAGAAGGAATATACATAGGCAGAGGCTACAGGTATAAGGTGAATTTGAGGGAATGACATAAAAATAATTAAGAGATGAGAAAGAGGAGTACACTGGGTACAGAAGGAAGACATAAGTAGAGTGGGATAAATTATTTCACATGAAGACACACACAAATTCTACTACAGTAGAGGAAAAGATGAGAGGGTGGGCAGTGGGCATCACTTGAAGCTTACTCTCATCAGTATTGACTCAAAGATAGAATAATATACACAACCAGTTGAGGAAATGCATCTTACTTGACAGGAACATAGGAGAAGAGCATTGTAAGTAAAGGGGGAGGTACTAAGAGAAAAGAAGGCAGACTGGAGGAGGTGGTAGACAGAAGGAAAATATTGTTAGGGAAAGAAAGGGTGACAGGAGAGAGAGGATTAACAGGTGGAAAACTGGGATGGAGGGAAGAATACAGTTAATAAGCATAATTGTGAATGTGAATGGGATAAACTCTCCCAAAAAACAGAATAAGTTATCAGAGTGGATCAAAACCCAGAATACTATGGCATGTTACTTACAAGAAACATAATTGAAGCAGAGAGACTCACACAAAGTAAAGGTAATGGGCTGGAGTAGAATCTATTACGCTTCAGCTGAAGCAAAAAAACAAAAGTAAGGTAGCAATCCTGATCTCAGACAAAGCCAATGCAAAAATAGACCAAATTAAAAGAGATAAGGAAGGAAAATATATTTTGTTAAAAGGTACCATAGACAATGAAGTAATATTAATACTTAACATATATACAATTTATACACTAAGTGGTATAATATCCATATTCTTACAGGAAAAGTTGAATGAAGTTATAAGCTCATAAGCAAATGAGAAAGAGTGCATTACAAAACATAAAATAGATAATTTAGATTATATTAAATTTGAAAAGCTTACACACAAACAAAACCAATGCAACCAAGATTAGAAGGAAAGCAGAAAACTGGGAAAAAAACTTTACAGCAAGTCTCTCTGATAAAGGCCTCATTTCTCAAAAATATGAGGAACTGAGTTAAATCACAAGAATACAAACCATTCTCCAAATGATAAATGGTCAAAGGATATGAATAGACAGTTTTCAGATGAAGAAATCAAAGCTACTTATAGGCATAGGAAGAAGTGTTCTAAATCACTTTTCATTAGAGAAATGCAAATTAAACCCTCTCTAAGGTACCACCTCATACTTATCAGATTAGCTATATGATAAAATGGAAAATGATAAATGTTGGAGAGGGTGCAGTAAAACTGAGATACTAACGAACTGTTGGTGCATTTGTGAACTGATTCAATCATTCTGGAGAGCAATTTGGAACTATGCTCAATGGGCACCCAAACTGGGCACATCCTGATCCAGAAATACCACTACTAGGTTGGTACTCCAAAGAATTTTTAAAAAAAAATAGTAAAAGACATACATTTGCAAAAATATATTTATGGAAACTCTTTTTGTGGTAGCAACATATTGGAAATTGAGGGGAGTCCCATCAATTGGGAAATGGCTGAGCAAGGCGTGGTATATAAATGCAATGGAATACTATTATGCAATAAATGAAGAACAGGCAGATTACCACCAAAAGACAAATAAACCAACCTGTAAATACTTGTATGAACTCATATAAAGTGATATGATCCCAACCAGGGAAACTATACACAGTATCAACAACATTGTCTGACGATCAGCTATCAATGACTTGGCTCTGCTCTGCAACACTATGATCCAAAAGAAGTACAAAGGATTCATGAAGCAAAATACTATCCACATCCAGATAGAGAACTGATGAACTCTGAAGGCAGATTGGAGCACCCTTTCTTTTTTTTCATTTACTTTATTGTTTCTTGTACTCTCCCCTCCCCTTTGATTGGTTTCTTCTTTCACAAGTGTGATTAATATGCAAATAAGTTTTACATAACAGCACGTGTATAACCTATATAAATTGCCTACCTTTTTAGAAAGGGGGAATTGAGGGAGGGAAAAAATTGGGGACTCATAATCTTAAAATGATTGCTGAAAATTTTCTTGACGTGTAATAAGGAAAAAATAAAATATTATTTAAATAAGAGCAGACAAATTTTAAATGTCCCTAAATTAGCTATGAAGTAAATTAAGATAGATGGAAAATATTTTTGCATGATTTTTATAGAGTGGGACTACTTAGTGTGGATACTCTGTCTGCTAATACACATTGGCAACCATAGCTTATAGCTTTAGACAGTTTCTGGAGCCACTGATCAAACAATTTGCTTAGGTTCATAGAGCTGGTATATTTCTTTTTTTTCCAGATTTTTAAATATTTTATTACATAATTTTTTCATGGCACCATCAGGAGTAACAGAAAACATTATTCCCTGTTTCTAAACCACATCCTGAAAAATATACATTTTATTTATATATTTATATTAATAACACCCCACCCCACAATCCCACCACCTAACTGTAGATCTTTCACTTAAAGCAGGAAACTATTCTCTTCAGTAAGAAAATATATATGGAAGCTAAATGAAAAATACAGTTAGAAGAATTACTGGAGCAGCTTGGTCCTGGGAGGGGGTAAAGGGGTTAAGACTCTAGGCTCAGCAGGATGTGCAACTGGGATCCATTAAGGGTGGACAGGTGTAATGTATAAAAAGGCAGCGTAAATTCAAGGTGGGCTCTGGCTTTCTTGGTCCTTTAGGAGATGGCCTTCGCCTCAGGGAGAAAGGCTTCCCAGTACTTCACCAGCTGCCGCTGGGAATACAGAAGCATTTCAAGGAATTTGATCACGTGGTTTCTAAAGTCCTTGGATTTCTCTTTCTCAAACCTTATCACTTCTTTGCGGACCACTGTTGAAATTCGTTCAAAGTCCCTTTCATACTGAGTCACACGAGACTCCCATTCTGCAATCTCGTCTTTGGCTTGCTGCAGCTTGTCAGGTTTATTGGCCCACAGTAGCCTGGCCTCAGCTTCCCGTTTCTTCTGCAACATGGTCTGGGCATCCTGCCAACGTTGCCAAGTCTTCATTCGATGGTCAAAGGCACCCCTGACTATGACCAGCAGGCGGATGTAGTCACTTAGGAGCTCAGCTAAGAGGAAGAAGTCATTGCTGGCCTGCTCCTGGTGCAGCAGTTCAATCTTCTCCTCTACATCTTCCAGCTGGGACAGAGCCCGGGAGAGGGCTGTGTTGTCCTCAGAACTCCCAAGCATGGCCAGACTCTTTGCAAACTGTGCTATGTTTAGTACTAACTCTTTCCTATAGTTGACTAGAGTTTCTACAACAGTATGCAGTTTTCTTAAACGCTGCTCCTCACATTCTACCTCCTGGAGTTTCTCCTCAAACCAGATGTCAGACTCATTCATCTTGATGGTCATTTTGCTCGCTGCGGCGGTAGCTTTGTTAAACATCTTGAGGAGATCGGCTCCACTCAATATGTGTGTACCCACTGCTTGTGGCAACTCTTCCTTTTCTAAGAACTCTCTGACATCAGGATCCTGTAACATGGTGGGATGGTTCACAATCCTCTGAAGATGCCTTTCTAGAGCAGCCCTTCTTTTTTCTAGAAATTCTGCAGAAGCATCTTCTTTCCCAACTTTCACTTTAGTCATTCCTATTAAGCTCTTCTTTGGAGGAGGAGGGACAATAAATCCATTCTGCGAGTGTTCCTCTGAAAGTTTCTCGTACAGTCCCAAAAAAATCACCAAATCTTTTCACTGAAAATTGTTCACTTTTAAACATTGGCAAGCTGGTCTGTGTTGTAGCTTTGTAGGCCACATAAGCATTCATACCATCTCCTATCTTTTCTGAATATGTTGTGCAAATTGTCAGATCAAACTGGTCCTCCTGTTCTTCCTCCAGCTCCTCATAGTTCTTTGGCTGTGACTTGCATGAAGAATTTGTGACTTCTTGGGGAGCAAATGAAGGAAGTGCTTTGGCCAACTCATCCTTCTGGTGGCTGTTCGTGTTATCCAGAGACAGCTCTACCGTGGCATCTACAAAGAGGTCTTGCTGATCTTGGTCCAGCTCTTCATGGACTCCATTCTCTTTGGAGTTGCTAGTGATCGGTGGAGGGGATGATCTCTTCAGTGACGTGGACTTACTGGCGGCTCGGATGTCCTTGCTTTCGGCGTCGCTGTCCCCAGCCTCCAGCTCCGAGCCGCCTCCTCCGACCGCCCCCCCCAGACCCCGGGGGCTCTGGGATTGGGGAGGGTGGGTGGTCCCAAGGCACTACAGCCGCCGCCGCAGCCGCCCGACGCCATCTTCCTGCACCGGCGGCGGAAGCTGCAACAACAACCTTGGGAGAAAGCCCCCGGAGCACCTGCGAGCCCTCGCTCCGGAGGGGAGGGAGAGCGAGAGCGACCCAAGGACCCCGGGACGAACCGACGAACCTCGGCCGAGGGGCGGGCGGGCGGAGCCGGCTGGTGTATTTCTGTGTTTAGAACTGTAACACAGATCTTTCTGAGTCCTAGGCCAAGACTCTGTACTTTATGCCATGGGTTTTATTGGAAATATACAGAAGAAATAATATAAAAGTTGATGTGGGACAGGAGAAAGTAAAAGATGAATAGATACGGTATTGAGAGTAAGAGAACTAGAAAGCTCATATGTCGTATTGAATTGTCATAATGACATGAAATCTTTACAAAATTTCAAGAGATGTAATGGAAGGTGTATATCATTTAGGAGACCCCATACAGAGCAGTTAAAGCAAGATATAAGTCATACAAAATGGCCATGAGTGCATAGGTAGTTATCTTCAATGTTGGAGGGACTGTCCCCATTATTGATGATCTGTGATGGTCACAGATCAATTATGTATTATTTTGCTTATTCTTTCTTTTCTTTTGTATTTTTAAGATAGGATTTATGTCAGAATATTAAATGTAGAATATTTTCTATAGGTAGATTTTTTTTTTTTGCAATGGGATTCAAATAAGATGTAATAATGTTGATCATGACTGATTTTTAAAAATATTCCATTGCCGTAGTTCAGAACATATTATGCATTTGCTGATTGTAAGTAATTTAAAAGAATTGTAAGCTTATGAGAAGATTTAGTTTTGAAGCAAAATCATTGATAATCTTCTGACTCTTCACCTCCTAACCTGTGGTTTCTTAATCTTTTTATTTTTATTTTTTTTTGTATTATGGTTTACTTTAAAAGTTTGGTGACTCCTATGGAACATGTGTCAGAATAATATTTTTAAATTCATGAAAAAACACATAGGATTATACATTATATTAATTACATTAAAACACAGTTATGAAAATGTATTTTGAAAAGCAATTTCACTGATCTCATGTTAAAAGTTTCTTGGACCTTACCCCTTTCCTCCATCAGGATGATTTGGCATCCCTCTCTGATCATTAATTCATTGAGAGAGAAAATAACTAATTCCTTTGGATAAATGAAGAATATGAAAAGGGATCAACCATAAAACTCTTAAAATAAAATGAACTAGGTCTACTGGACAGGGCATTTGTAGACAATTGGAGAACCAAGAGTTGTTTTTCCTCTACTTATGATATAATTGCTTATGAATTTCCTGTGAAGATTTGTTATATCATAAATTTAGAAGTAAAGGAAAGCCTCTCTGGGAAAGTGTTAAAGGCCAAATCGACAAGAGGGAAATAGTAGCAAATATTGACTAAAGGTCTACAGGTAATGTTTCTTTTTTCCATGCCAAGTACTGTTTATTATTAGTGACATGTTGGAAATTGACAACTCTCAAGTGATGCAAATGAACCAAGAAGGTGGATGATCCAGAAATCAGTTGGAATGTGTATAAATGTGGGGATTTTTCATCTTCATACCTACTTATCAAATTTTATTTTTAAAGATTGAATTAATAAAATTAATTTTAACCTCCAGAGAATACAATGTATAACTCTGGGCATTCTTCGGAGAAAGCTGTATGATAGGATGCTGAATGACAGAGAAAAATGAATGGATCTTAAATTTTTTATGGGTAGTGCAAATGTAAATAATCAAAAATTGACCAAAGTCCTTCTTCAGACTATTTGAATGTTTCTTAAATCATTCCATATATTTAACAATCTTTTTTTTTTGTTTACTTAACGTATAGTTACTGTATTTTGTCTATGAAAGGAAAACAACACTTTAAATTGCCTCATTTTGCACTTACTAGCAGCATGATGGGGGTGGGGTGGGGTGGGTAAAATCACACCACCTATTGAAAGCTCAGTTTGCTCATCTATGAAAAGAGCTTAATTATAATCATATTTATAATATCTATAAAGAGCTTTTATGATGATCCATTGAGATAATATGAACTTTGTCAGTTTTAAAACTTTGTATGTGTGTGCATGAGTTGATACACTGAACATCAGTATTAGTGTACAAAGTTTCTGTACCAGAGATATTCTCAAGCCTTATTCATAAAGTATGTATGGTGGCATCAGGACTTATGATGACTTCACCAATGTTGAGGACTCATTAGAGTAGAAACTCATTCAACCAATGCAAATTTTCGAATTATCAAATAGTAGCACAGATTCTTAGAAAGATGCCTGGGATATTGGGAGGTTGACATTTACTCATGGTCAGTCACAAATTTAGTATGCTTCAGAAACAGGAATTGAACACAAATGTTTGCGACTCTCAGGAATTTGGGATTCTAATACTCCATGTTTCCATATATACGTATTCTTTATTCATCTTTTTACATAGACTCATATGTGTGTGGGCAACAACAATGTGGCTAGCAGCTGCTCTAGGGGTATAAGGCCCAACAAAACCAGCAACAACAGCTGCCAGCACAGGGTCTTTTATCTGCTTTTGTAGGGAAAGTAACCTTAAGGGGTTAACAATCTCACTTTAATTAAACATACATATATCATTTACTTAGTTCAGGGGAAAAAGCCAGCACCCTGAACTTCAGAGCAAATACAAATAGAAATTACAGAGACAATATCAAGAGATCAAATAACACAATTAAACAGACAGGTTTTGTCTAAACAAGACCTCACATACGTAGTTACCAAAAAGAGAAGCACCAATATCTGGGTTTTCTTCAAGGCCGGGGGAACAGTGGGGGTGCTCCAGCAGCTACCCAGAGTCTCCACACCAGCAGTCTTCCACTGAGTGAGAAACTCAGACAAAACACTAACCTCTGAGTTTATATACCCTTCTTAGGGCCGAAAGGCTCACATCTAATCAGCAATAGGGTGTGAACCTGGGGTTTTACACCTAGTTAGCAAAAGTGTGTGGGCCTGGGGCTTTGCACCTAGTAAGGCTTTATCAAAGGCACTTGATTACTTTAGAATTCCAAAAGAAAAAAAGAGTAAAAAAAAAAAAGCCCCACCTTAATTATCAATACCCTCCACCCCTTTCCAGGATCCAATCTAAATAGCCCTGGATCATGAAACAAATAGAGGTAGTATACATTGTGATCCAATCAGAGAACTGAAGCATAACATTCACAACATAACAAAACATATCATTCAGTGTCATTCCCAAAATACTTGTTTACAATGTAAACATGATCCACCCCTAGGTCATAGCAAGTAACAATCTTCTTTAGTAAATACAGAGTGTCTAAGAAAGTCCTTCTGGAGGGTGGGCGCTTCTCCCCATACAGTCATTGCAGGCTTCCTCCTGGCACCCAAAGTTCCAACTCAAACAAAAAAGTCCAAATAAACTTCTCTGGAGGATGTGTCCTTTTCTCCATACTGCCATTGCAGGTTTCCTCCTGGCACCCAAAGTCCCAACACAAAGAAAAATGTTCAAATAAAGTTATCTCGGGGGTCTGTTCTCCTCACACTGTTCCAGCCCCCCTTCCATGTCCTGAGGGGCAGCAGGGCAAAAAAAGCCAACAGGGTGGGGTCCTGGGGGGGTCCAAGGTACTTCCCCCCACCCATCATAGACAACCCCACCCCTCTCTCCTGGGTCCCAAACAGTCCCAGGAGAAAGCAGCAAAAAAGCTCACTCAGCACCTTGCATCAAAGTTTCCATCTTGCCTCAGGGCTGAACTCCAAGCTCCTGGGTTCCTCATCATCCAGCTCCTGCTGGTGGCTCCTGGCCTCTGCCCAAATCTTCATGCAGGAAGCTCCCTGCTCTCACCTTTCCAAAGTTCTATGTTCTGGCTGGTATCTGCTTGTTGTCTCTCCTTACCAACTGCTCCTACCAAGTCTGTACGAAGGCCATTCTCTGCTTTTTCTCTCAAGTATGTAAGAAGGCAGTTCTCTACTCCTGTTTTAAGGCTCCACATATAATATAATGTCAGGACATTCACTATTCCAGCACAGTCTGGAGGCAGGCTAATCCACTGAAGCCCTGGGTCTGGCCATCCCCACCTCCCCCAGGTCTCTGCTTGTTTTCCTCTCACAGCCTCTTCTTTGGCCTGTCTCCTCTGGCATTCTAGTGGGTAGAGAGAGGGAAGGAGAGGATATCTCCTAGGGCCCCTTTTCTGGTATACCAGAAAACTACTCCCTTCGCTGCCACTTGCATGTTCTCCTTCAGGCCTCTGTTGCTCCTGGGGCTCCACTGAACTATAGCCACCTCAAGTATAATGAGCAACCCAATAAGTGAGAAACATTCAACCACCATCTCAGTACTCCAAAACTCCATACTTTGCTTTTAATCTGCAGATTCTGCAGAATGCCATTTTTGTAACAACAATTTCACTAACAGCTGCTGTAGGGGTATAAGATCTAATAAGACCAGCAACAAGAGCTGTCAACACAGGTTCTTTGATCTGCTTTACTAAGGAAAGTAACTTTAAGGGGTTAAAAATATCACTTTAATCAAACATACATATATAACTCACTTAGTTCCAGAGGAAAAGCTGGAACCCTGAACTTCAGAGCAAATACAAATAGAAATTACAAACATCAACAGACAGACCTTGGCTCATTCAAATCACAATTCATAATAACCAGGGAAGCATCAACATCTGGGTTTACAAGCTGGGGTCTCTTAACAATGGCTGCCCAGTCTCTTCAAGTTACAGGACACTCTTCCAGTGTGTGAAAGCCTCAAGGGAAAACTTCCAGCCTCTGAGTTTATATACCTTGTTCAGAGTCAAAGGGCATCACAACATGGGACTCAAACCCATATGACCTAAAAGCTTCTGGCTTCACAAACATGTGACTCAAACATATGTAAACTAGGCTTTCCCTTGAGGAAAGGAGGTTATCAAAGACTCCTGATTTAATCAAAGAAATGAAGATTGTACTCATCAAGGGCGCTTGACTAAATAAGTGCTTCAAAAGAGAAAAGAGTAAAAAAAAAGTCCCACCTTAATTACTAATACAATGTGGCAATGGAGATGTGTGTCTATTTCAATCTATACATTTAGGTACTTCCTCCAACCTAAAATGTTATAACTCATCCTTGCTGTCTCATATATTTATTCTTGTCCATATTCTTCCATAAAGCTTCATAGAGTAGCTATCCCAAGAGTCAGAGAATTTCCTCTAACATTTTTTTTTACATTCTTTGGCTTCCAGTACAGTAATTATACTTTCCCTGTATCACAAAATATTAGGATCTTTAATCCTTCATGTTCAGTGTATAACTGGCCTACTCAATTTCCTAATAGTATAAAGTGGTATGTGGAACAAACAATAATTGTAATGTGGTTTAATTTTTTTTTACCCCAATATTCAGCTGAGTGAGTTTCTACTGAAACTTCCTTGACTAAGACTGTGGGACCATGACCAAACAATTTGATTAAACGGGTTTACTAATTTTTAGTCAGCTTTATTATAGTTGAGTGATTTGTGTTTTTTTAAATATATATTTTATTTGAAAAATACATGGAAAAAGTGTTGCTCTTAGAGTATGCTTCAGTGCTGTTGGAAAAATTGCAATTGCTTTTGGTTTAGGGAAGGCAAGTGTTTTATGGGTTGTTAATCCCACAATGAAGCAAAACTTTACACACCTAGGTACAAAGAAAGGTGATTTCTTTAAATGTTTTTTTTTTTTTAAGCCAAGAAATGACTATACATTACTGCCAAATTATGTAGTTCTCTTAAAATAAGCAAAGACAGTCAAAAGGACAGGGCCGTAGGTTGTTATTGTCTGCTCTTTATTATGAAGTGGACTTCTGGAGGTATTACAAATGGTAGCAAAATTAGTAAAAAAAATTTCTGATAACCATTACTTTGAAAAAAAAATGCTTATTATGATTAAGTCACTACAAATACCAGACTACTGAAGATTGGGAAACATAATTCTAATTGAAAAATTTTACTTTTTCATTCAAGGCTGTACTATATCTGTCATCAGAAGAAATCTAAGTAACTCTATAAGACCTAACAATATTCAACTAACTATAAAATACACACCCCCTTGAAATATTTTGGGATTTAAAAACTCAATGAGCTTAAAAGTCCTGTGTTTTAAGGGAATTTCACTCTTATAAAGATAATCAGAAGCAGAATTCTTATGGGATTGCAGGAATTCAAAGTTGGAGATGTAATGATGCAAAACAATTATTTATTTTGTCCCAAGTAATAAAATGTTAAGAAGTTTGTAGTAGAGATGCTAATATACATTTTCAGTGGCCTACAAATTCACCTGATTTTTAGAAACCTACAACATATAATCAAATCTACTCTTGGAAAAATGAATGCTTACTCAAAGGTAGGCTTAATATACATTGTGACATATATCTGGTTGTATAATAAAGAATTAAACTACATGTGAAAAATATTGCAAATTAAATTGCTAAGCTATTAAAAACAAGTGAATTTCACAAAAGTGGTAATATCACATATTAAATAATTTGTTTTTTAAGATTTTTTGTACTCAATACAAATTCTCTCCTTCCATCAAACCCTCCTCCCTCTTATTGAAAAGGCAACATACCAAATAAACATTGTGCATATGATGACATGTAAAACATATCTTTGTATTATTCATGTTCTCAGAAAAGAAAAGCTAGAAAAAATACATAAAAGAGAAAAAAGACTTTAGTCCGGACTCTGAGACCTTCAGTTCTCTATTTAGAAATAGATAGTGTTTTTACATTACAAGTCCTTTGGAGTTAGGGTATTCATTGTATTAGTCAAAAGTACTTTCACAGATATTTAACCTTTCAATATTGCTGTTTCTGAGTAGATAGTTCTGGTGCTGCTGACTTCAATTTGCATGATTTCATTGTAACAACAATGTTGCTAGTAGCCATTGTGGGGGTGAAAAACCAATAATGAGCACACAGAAGGGCTACTAGCACAGGTCCTGTGGTCTGTTCTTCTAAGGAAAGCAACTTTGAGGGGTTAACAATCTTTCTTTAATTAAAAATACATATATTATTCACTTAGTTCAGGGGGAAAAGCCAGCACTGCAAACTCCAGAGAAAACACAAACAGAAATTATAAGCAGGACTTATATAAACAGCAAAATAACACAAATCAGCAAGCAGGCTTTGTCTGATCAAGATATCATACACATAGTTACCAAAAAGAGAAGCACCAATATCTGGGTTTTCAAAGCCAGGGGGGCTGCCTTAATGTCTTACCCAGAGTGTCATCACCAACACTCTTTCAATGTGTGTGCCCCCGAAGGCAAAACTCTAACTTTAGAGCTCTTATACTCTGTTCAGGTCCCTGAGGGCTCAGAATCTACTTAGCAAAAGTGGCTGAGGCCTAGGGCTTCACATCTATTTAGTGCAAAGGTGTGGTCCTGCCTCTCATTAGACCTCCCTTTGTTGGCCCCACCTAAGGCCTATTCAATGGGTGGGAAAAATCTTTCACTTACGGATTGGTTTTACATTCATATAAACCTCCCCAGGTTTTTCTGAAATAATCCCCTTCAGCATTTCTTACAGCAGAGTATTCTTCCATCGCAGTAATACACCACAATTTATTTAGACTTTCCCCAATTGATGGGTATGTCTTGAATTTCTAATTCTTTGCCACCACTAAAAAGTTGCTATAAATTTCTTTGTATATATGTGTACTTTTCCTTTTTCCTTTGATCTATTTAGTATATAGATCAAGTAATATTATTGCTGGATCAAATGACAATCACAATTTTATATCCATTTGAGCATAATTCCAAATATTCTCTGAAATGGTTGGAATGGTTAAAAGCCGAACAAGTACTTTATTATTGTACCTATTTTTTTATACCTCCTCCAGCCTACTTAAATACTTTCATGTTTTTAAAATAACATTTCCTATACATATATTTGCACATATATATCACATATATGCATAAATATACTTTGATAATTTTGTTCTATGTGACATCACAGATATGTGTATGTATATTTACCATAGTACACATAATCCTGCATACTATGCAGAGTATATTATACACAAATATATGTATTTTTGTAATAATTTTAAATATATATTTATTAATGTACAATATAACAATACTGAAGAGTTGATTGAAAAGGTAGAGTAAAAATATTCTAAAGAAGATAGTTAACAGTTTTAATATTTTAAGTCAATTTTTCATTGATTTTTAATCTTTATGATCCTATGCTACTTTCTATTCTAAAAGGCATTATCTCATCAATATTTACTTTTTTGCTAAGTAGGGGAGCAGGAAATTTTCCTATGAGTATGCAATATCTTTAATGTTCATTTTAAGGTAGAAAAAAATAAAAATTAAATTTAAAAAAGTGTTGTGCCACCAAAGACCTCGAAATGCACTGAATGGAGTGATATTTAGTAGCTAGAATACTTTGCACAGCTACAGAACCATTACTTATTTTAATTATCACATTGTTTCTTGCTGCCACTGCACTCTGATGACTCTGGAAAAGAGAGTGAGGCTGATAACTCACTGTAAAGTTAACGGAATATAAGATCTTCCCAGTCCATTAATAGGCCTATATGACCACATGTGTTCTTTTTTTTCCCCTTGGAATAGGGGCTGTGTTCACAGGTTTAAAGGTAAACAGGTATTTCAATCATGGATGTCTTGCTGATGCTTTGATCTCTGGCTCACTTCACAGTTCTGATATATTCTGAGTCACATAGAGCCCATTGTGGGAGGAACTTGCCCAAGAGGAATTTGTGTAAGGGAGGCTTGCTTATAGGGAGGCTGCTTGCAGGAAGGCTTTCATACCTTTTGATACTTAGCTATTTAGGAACTGAGTCATAAGGGTTGTGATGTCTTCTGGCTCTGAGCCTATTAGCCAAAAATGTATATATATTCTGAGGTTAGAATTTGCTTGGGGGGCTTGCTCGTGAGAAGTACCTTTTGATAACTTAGACAGTACTCTAAGTAGGCATTTATTAAGAGTGCCCCCACCCTGACTCCTCAGATGTTGATCTGGTGGTATACGTAGGTGGTTGTATTATTTTATTCAGACAGTTGGAGCCCCATTTGTTGATCTCTGTGCTAATTTCTCTGCTTGTATTTTCTACTTATCTGTAATTAAAGTAAGATTATTGACCCTTTTAAAAGTTGTCTTTCCTTTAGAAAAGCAGATCAAAGAATCTGTGCTAGTAGCCATCTTGTATGTTGGTATTATGGGTCTTATACCTCCATAGCAGCTGCAAATAGCATTGCTGTTACACTCACTTAAAACCAATTTATGCACAAGTCAAGACACATCACCCCATGATGTCATTAGTCTTCTTCTTCAAAAAAGGACAAACAACAGTGCTATTGAATGGTTTCCAAGTAATATTCTTTAGAGAAGATATCCAAGGCATTTGATTCCTGTAAGTTAGAATAACTCCAGTTATATCTTTTCTCTGTACTGTCTTTCCAGAATATATAGGAAGCATAAATCTAGGATATCCTTTTAACTTTCTAATAATTTCCAAAATACTTAGGACAACACATGTTATTCATAAATACTTAAGGATTCATTATTGTAAAAAGGAAAAAAGAAACATGCTTTTTTCAGAAATTCAAGTTGATAAACATTTAGAAGCCAATATAAGTGTAGAGGATTACATCCTACACTTAGAATAAGGTAGACTTGGATTCAAATCTTGCCTCACATAGTTTATAAACTGCTATAGACAAGTCACTTAAAACACTGTGGGCCTCAGTTTCCTCATCTAAACTTAGGGAAACATATACAACAACCTCTTGGGTCCGTTCCAAATCCAATTTTATGTGCCTATGATCCTATGTGAGATACACTGAACTAGTATTAGTGATGCAAAGTCATAGGAAAACATACACTTTTCCCTCAAGGAGGTCATAATTTTGGAGACAGATAAGTAAAAAGGCAATTAAGTTAGAAAATACATTGAGTTAAGTGTATAGGAAAGCTCAAATATAGATATTTGTGAAGGTACAATAACAGTAAGTAGAAAGGAATCAAGCAAATACTTGAAGTTTTTGTTATTTCATTATTGTTGGGAACTTCCCTGTAAATAATAATTCATCAATGACTGATTGAATAAATATAAAAAAATTGCTGAGGCACGTAGAGGTTAAGTGGCTTATTCAGATTCACATAGGAAGGGTCAGAGGGTAGATATGAGCCCAGATCATTCTGACTCCAAGATTAAAAACATTTCTACTAAACACACAATCTTTAGAATGGAATCAAGACAATGAACATGAAAACAGCAAATCTTGCCCCTAAAATATGTATGTAAAATTACAGGTAAGGGCCTATTCAATTTGTCATAAAAATTTTATAGTGCTATAAATGACATTATAATTATGTGTGTGTACACACATTTACATATACACATATGTACGTATTTATTATATACACATACATATGTGTATGTGTTGCAAGGTGGAAGGGATAACTATATTTTAGCCTTAGTGAAAATAGCATTAAGTCGAGAAGTGTTTAAGCTAGTGTACAATTAAAAATTGATTTTAATTCTATTTTGCTAAGACTTAAGCTAGATTTAATATTTCCTTTTAAAGTTCTTCCACTTGTAAACTTCACCTACCACACACATTCTCAGAAAAACTTGCGTAATGGACAAAATTTTGTCTTGGAATTACCTCCATGTTTGTAACTTGACACATTCCCAAATTTCCAGAGTAACTTGGTTAACCTAAAGATCAAATTACATCAGTTTAAAATGTTTTAGTAAATTCCTTTGCCTGAAGACTACTCCCATTGGCTGTGAATGTTTATCCACATATTGCCTGTGGTTAAGAGGGTTTCAGAAGGGGAGCTCAAAATGATATAATCTCATATTCTGTCATCACTAGCCAATCATAAGCACAACACTGAGGTTGCTTGAAATTTTTATGTCATCTTGCTAATTATTATTAAGGACCCTGTCAGCCCTCACACAGGGTTTTGGTCATTGAGAGATGCCATTGACCCAATTTATTGGTTACTAGTAGCCTAACTAATTGATCATGCTGGGAAGCTTATCTTTCAGTTTGATTTAATTTTCAAACAGTAGAATTGGTCAGCACTTGTAAATGCACACTCTACCCTTGATGCATTCTAGTTAGCTCAGAAAGTGAGGAGGAAAAAGAAAAAGATTCACTCATATTCCTTCTGTACTGCTGAGAGAGAGAGAGAGAGAGAGAGAGAGAGAGAGAGAGAGAGAGAGAGAGAGAGGTTAAGCCACTTTGTGAGGCTCAGACATTCTGAAGTTATGCTTTTTATTCATGCAGAACAACTGTAAAAGCTTCTTATTCTCTAGGTACTAAAATACAATGATCCCTTAGCATTTCCAACCTGTACTGACTGAAAACTAGGACATTACTTCTTTATTTGCTGAGACTTATAGTTGATATTAGCTATGAGCTAAAGTCTCATCAGATTCAGGAACTGAAGTCAAAGAATAATTTTAGTTCCTCAGAAGCAACATTAAATCAAACCTCTAAAAGGATTCTGGAGCAATAGAGGCCACAAAAAGACAGACTGAAACAATTTTCCAGGTTAAGATAACTTAAAAGGACTTCAGGAAAGGTCTCTTTCATTTGAGCAAGAGGGGAGTGCAGCCCAAAGCAGACTGGGCAAGCTAGAGGGAGGCTTTAGCTACAGGGCAGATCAGCAATGGAGGACTCTAGATCTTGGCTTAGCAGGGCAGCAGTGATGTGTCCAGACTCAGCACAGAAGGCAAAGTGTGAGCCCCAAAACCCAGGCACAAAAGGTGAGACTAAGCCAGGTCAGGGGGCCAAACACAAGCCCCTGAGGTCCCAATGTGCAAAGCCACGGACCTGGCCTAGCATAAGAAGCTTGTGACAGTTACCTCTGTGCCCTAGAAGCAGAGCTCAACTTAAAAAATCATGAAATAGATTGAAAAATGAGTAAGAAACAGAAGAGAGCATAGAAAGCTATTTTGATGACAGGGAAAACAAAAACTCAGAAGAGGACAACAATTTCAAAATGCTTACATGTAAAGCCTCAAAAGGGAACGTGAATTGGCCTCAAGCCCCAAAAGTCCTCTTGGAAGAGCTCATAAAGGATCTTAAATATAAACTAAGAGAGGAAGGAGAAAAATGTGGGGGAAAATGAGAGATATGCGGGAGAATTATGAAAAAAATCAACAGGTTGGAAAAGGAAGCACAACAATTGACTGAAGAAAACAATTCCTTAAGAATAGAATTAACCAAATGAAAAAAAAAAAAAAGATCCACTGAAGAAAAAAAACTCCTTTAAAAGTAGAATTGGTCAAATGGAAAAGGCAGTGGAAAAGGTAACTAAAGAAAGCAACCCCTTAAAACTACAATTGGCTACTTGGTACTGGCTAAGAAATAGTGGTGGATCAGTGGAATAGGCTAGCTACACAAGACACAGTAGCCAATGACTATAGCAATCTACTCTTTGATAAACCCAAGAGTCCAGCTTCTGGGTTAAGAATTCACCATTTCACAAAAAACTGCTGGTAAAACTGGAAAATAGTATGGCAGAAACTGGGCACAGACCAATACCTTACACCATATACAAAAAAAAAAAGTAAAAATGGGTTCATAATTTAGGTATAAAGGCTGATCCTATAAGCAATTTGGGAGAAAAATAATAGTTTACCTGTCATATTTATAGAGAAGAATTAATGACTAAAGGAGATAGAAGTGTTAAACATGCAAAATGGATAATTTTGATTAGATTAAATTGAAAAGATTTTTGTACAAACAAAGCCAACACAACAAAGATTAGGGAAGAAGAAGAAAATTGTCAATTTTTACAACCAATGTCTCTGATAAAGGCCTCATCTCTAAAATATTCAAGGAACTGAGCCAAATTTAGAGGAATACAAGTCATTCCCCAATTGAGAAATGGTCAAAGGATATGAACAGGCAATTTCAGAGGAAGAAATTAAATATATTTATGCTCATATGAAAAAATGCTGTAAATCAATATTGATTAGAGAAATGCAAATCAAAACTCTTAGGTACCATATCTTACCTGTTTGATGGGCTAACATGATAGAACAGGAAAATCATAAATGCTGGAAAGGATGTGGGAAAATTGGAACACTAATGTATTTTTGGTGGAGTTGTGAATGGATCCAACCATTCTAAAGAGTAATTTGGAATTTTTCCCAAAAGGCTAATATTGTGCATACACTTTGACCCAGCAATACCACTTCTAGGGCTGTATCACAAAGAAATCATAGAAGTGGGAAAAGAACCTCTGTGTTCAAAAATATTTATAGCAGCTCTTTTTGTGGTGGCAAAGAATTGGAAATCAAGAGGATGCCCATCAATTGGGAAATGGCTAAACAATTTGTGGTATATGAATGTAATGGAATACTACTGTTCTATAAGAAATGAGAAGCAGATGGACTTCATAATAACTTGGAAAGATTTATGTGATCTGATGCTGAGTGAGGGGAGTAAAACCAAGAGAACATCATATACTATTACAGACACATAGTATCTCTGATTGTATTAGCAAGGCAACAAACACAACATTGATGATAATTCTCAATATGCCTATGTGGTTCTGTATCATAAAATATAACGGACTTGCCATATAGGAGGTAGAAGAAGTAAACTATTTGTTCAGATACCAAAGATCCAGATCCCCAAACCAATAAGCCCAATCCATGGCAGAAGCAAAGAATTCAACACACAATATCACAGCAGAAAACCACTTCAATTCCATACCCTTCTACCTAACCCTTGCTAGGTCCTTCCCACAAACACACTCACAGCATAGCACATATTTGCTCTTTCCCTCAATTCTAACTGCTCTCTCTCAGCATTTCCTGTCACACACTTACCCCTTCCCCTAAGCAAGCTCTTCCCACCACATGTGACTTAGGCTTCCTGTGACCTAAGGAGGTCACACAGCCTCATTATGAGTGGGAAAAATCTTCAAATCTAAATTATTTTTACATTATGCCCCAAGAACTTTCTTATATATTATATAGGTCAATGGGGCAATCAATAGGAGTTTTGGGATAAGTGGTTTCAACAGAACTTTATAATAATATAAGAGGGGTAAGACAAAATAAGCATATAAAACAATATCATCACTGATGACTAACTTAATAGATTTGGATCTTCTCAGCAGTACAAAATTCTAAGACAACTCCAAAAGATTCATGATTGAAAAAGCAGTTTACATCCAAAGAAAGAATTATGGAGTTTGAATGCAGATTGAAGCAAATTATTTGGTCTCTCTCTTTCTCTCTCTATTCTTTTTGTTTTTTGTTTCTGTTTTGTTTCTTCTTTCCTGTGGTGCATTCCGTTGGTTATAGTTCTTCTTTACAACTTGACTATTATGAAAAAAAAAATGTTAAACGTGAAGATAAATGTAGAACCTATATCAGATTGCATGTCACCTTGGGTGGGATGGGGGGAGGAGAGGAAGGAGAGAGAAAATTTGAAACTCAAAAACTTGAGGAACTGAATGTTGTAAACTAAAACTAAAAATAAATAAATTAATTAATTAATAAAAAAGAATGAGTGGGTGTGTTAATAAGCAAAATGGTCTTTGTTTTCTTTGAGTAACTCAGTGTATTTCATTGAATCTTGCTAAGTGCTAAGCCCCAGGCCCAGATCCCTGTTGGGTGTGGAACCTATGTGGATGTGAGCCTCCCAGGATCCTGGGGGGGAGTGGCTAGGACTGGAACCAATAGAAGCCTGTGGTGGGAGGAGCTTGCTGAATGGTTGGAGCAGAGCTAAGAGGCAGTTGGAGAGGCAGTAGAGAGGCAGTTGGAGAGGCAGTTGGACAGCAGTTAAGAGCTGAAAGAGAGAGGAAGCAGTCAGCTAGCTTGAACACAGCTTGGAGTTTGTGGCAGAAGCGGCAGTGATGGCGGCAGAGACGGCTACAGCCGAAGCTGAAGAAAAAGCCACAGCTGAAGTAGGAGCTGTGGAAGCACAGGTGACCCAAAAGTAGAGCTGACCTGTGTGTGGACTGAGGAGTGCCAAGCAAGAACTTGAGGGCAGTTTGTTATCTTCTTACTGGTAGCATAAATATGATTTGGTTTAATGCCATTATGTTTTTCTGTGGCCTCCTAGTTACTCTTGTGAGGCGGACTTATTGGGCCTGGAAGCTTGTGATCAAAGTGTCGATATGGGGAGGCTGGTTTGTGGGTCTGTTACTGTGGAGCCTAAATAAATGTTTTACTCCTTCTGCCTTCTACTTAGAGAATTCCTTATATCTAACGATTCCGAACCGTTCAGACATATGCATGATTCTCTTTGAGATCATAAATTTGGCCTTCCTACTACAGTGGGTCAAATAGTAAATCATAGAAATGATAAGTAATTTCATCAAAGAGAACAAAATAATAAGAAAACATACCAAAACTTAAGGGGTTCAACTAAAGCAGTTTTTCAGTGAAACTTTATATGTCTAAATGCTCCATGAATAAAATAGAGAAAGAGGAGATCAATGAATTGGCCATGCAACTAAAAAAGCTAGAAAAAGAACAGATTCTAAATACCCAATTAAATACCAAATTGGAAATTCTGAAAATTAAAGCAGTGATTAATAAAACTGAAAAAAGAACTATTGAACTAATAAATAAAACTAAGAGCCTATTTTATGAAAAATGAAACTAGATAAATCCTCAGTTAATTTGATGTAAAAAATAAATAAACCCAAATTACCCTTATCAAAGTGGAAAGGGTGAATTTACCACCAATAATGAAGAAATTAAAGCAATAATTCAGTGTCATTTTTTCCAACCATATATCAATAAAATTGACAATCTATGTAAAATGAATGAATATTTACAAAAATATAAACTGTGAAATTGAATAAGCCATCAATGAATTCCACAAGAGAAAATCCCCAGGGCCAGATGGATGTACAAGTGAACTCTACCAAACATTTAAAGAGGAATTAATTCCATTACTTTATAAGCTATTTGGAAAATTAGGTTAGGAAGGAGACACAAATATGGTGCTGATACCTAAACCATGAAGAGCCAAAACAGAGAAAGAAAATAAATAACCAATCTCTCTAATAAATGTTGATATAAAAATTTTAAATTAAATATTAACAAAATAATTACAATAACATCACCAGGATAATACACTATTATCAGTTGGGGTTTATAATAGAAATGTAGGGCTGCTTAAATGTTAGGAAAACTATCAGCATAACTGATCATATCGATAACAAATTGAAGATAAATCATATGATTTTCTCAATAAATGCAGAAAAACCTTTTGACAAAAAAATTCCTATTAAAAGTAATAGAAAGCATAAGAATAAATGGAGATTTCCTTAAAATGATAAGCAGTTTTCCAGCTAAAACCATCAAGGAGCATTATATACAAAGGGGATAAACTAGAAGCTTCCCCAATAAGAACAGGGGTGAAAAAGTATGTCCATTATCACCTCTATTATTTAATATTGTACTAGAAAATTTAGCTTTAGCAATACGAGAAGAAAAATAAATTGAAGGAGTTATAATAGGCAATGAGGAAAATGCAGATCATGTGATGGTATGCTTAGAGAAACACTAGAGAATCAACTAAAAAAAAGTTGAAATAATTGACATTATCAAAGTTGCACGATGTAAAATAAACCCACATACATCACAAGCATTTCCATATATTACTAAGAAAGCCTAGAACTAAGAGACAGAATGAGAAATTCCACCTATAATAATTTTAGACAATATAAAATATTAGGGAGACTATTTGCAAAGACAAACCAGGAACTATATGAACACAGTTATAAAACACTTTTCACACACACACACAACACACTAAACAACTGGAAAAATATCAATTGCTCATGGGTAGGCAACCTAATATAATAATAATAATAATAATAATAATAAAGACAATTTCCTAAATTAATTTACTTATTCAGTGCCATACCACTCAAAGTACCAAAATTATTTTATAGAACTAGCAAAATAGTAACAAAATTCACCTGGAAGAAGAAAAGGTCAAGAATATTAAAGAAATTAATGAAAAACAATGCAAAGGAAGGTGGGCTAGCCATAGCAGATCTAAAACTATGTGAAATAATTAACAACATTAGCAAAGTTACAGGACATAAAATAAACTCACATAAATCATTGGCATTTCTATATGTTACTAAAAAAGTGGTAATCATTATAATTATTTCATACTGCCTAAGAACTGGAGGAGTGGATCAGTGGTATAGGTTAAGTATACAAGACACAGTTGTGGGGGATGGAGCTAAAATAGTGGCATGAAAACAAGACTCACTTGAGCTCTCCTCCAATTCCCTCAAAACACCTGTCAAAAATGACTCTAAACAAATTCTAGAGCTACAAAACTCATGAAATGACAGAGTGAAACAAGTCTCCAGTGCAAAATGGCCTGGTTGCTCACTGGGAAGGGTCTATCACATCGTGTTGGGAGAAGAGCACAGCCCAGCATAGGCCATGCTAGGACAGAACAGGCCAGAGCAGACTGGACAGAGCAGGCCTCAGGGCACACAATCTCTGAGAGCTGTTGAGGTTTCCAGATTTCTCAACCCACCAATACCAAAGACAACATAGCAGGTCAGTGGGAAAACTGTTGAACGTGGGCCAGAGAGGCCAAGGGCTGCTGAGGTAGCTGCAGCAGCAGCTGTGGCAGCTAGAGCAACAGCAGCGGCAGCAGCAGCAGCAGTGGCAGATGTTTCTGGGGCTCCAAGTCCACAGACAGTGGTGGGAATCAGATGGTTGATCAGAGGAAGAATGCAGGGATCTCTGTATTGCCACTGAGCAGGATTCTCTTGCTTTTGCCCTGCTTGGATCTGGGTCAGTCCTGGTTGGCTGCCCTTGGGGAAGGAGGAACGTTGGTGTGGCAGAGCTTGTGGTGGCTGTGGAGAGGGAGTCCTCCTGGTAGTTACACAACAGAAATGAGAGCTTGAGATCAGTCAAGGACCAAACCACAGGCAAGGAGAGGAGTATCATACCAGCTCAGAAAAGAAGTAGACCTGAAAACAGCGGCACAAAATCCCCTGAAGATTGGGACAGAGCACCCTCCACTCTGGAAGCAATATTACCCTGACAAAGAGCTCAAAAGTCAAGTAATTGTCTGGGAAAATGAGGAAATAGCAAAAAAGGACTAAATTCTAAAAGCAAATGTTAAAAATAGTTTTTACAAGCAAGGAGATGATAGAAAGGAGGCCAGTTTGGGAGAGAGAGTAGAAAAGCAAACACTTGAAAAGGGATAGGGTCAAAGGAGAAAAATGAAAAAAGAGGGACCAGATATGATGGAGGGAAAGATAGTTAGTCTTTTACATGACTATTATGGCAGTGTTTGGCATAATGATGCATGTATAATCTATAATTAATTGCTTGCTTTCTCAAGGAGGGTGGGTAGGGAGGGAAGAAGAGAGAATTTGGAACTCAAAGTTCTTAAAAATGTTTAAAAATTGTTTTTATATGCAACTGGGAAATAAGACACAAAGGCAATGGGGTATAGAAATCTATCTAACCTTACAGGAAAGCAAGAAGGAAGAGAATAAGGGTAGGGGGGCAGGAGTGGGGTGAAAAAAGGGAGGGTAGACTGGGGAAAGAGGCAATCAGAATACATGCCATCTTGGGATGGGGGGAAGGTAGAGATTGGGAGAAAACCTGTAACTAAAAATCTTGTGGAAATGAATGTTGAAAATTAAAAATAAATTTAAAAAATCAAAATAAAAAAAGAAGAAAAAAAACCAAAATGACACAATTGCCAATGACTATAGTAATCCAGTGTTAGATGAACACAATGATTCCAGCTTCTGATATAAGAACCCACTATTTAACCAAAAAAATACATAACTGTTGGGAAAAGTGGAACATAGTATTGCAGAAACTAGCCATAGAGCAACATCTGACACCCTATACCAAGTTAAAGGCAAAACAGATATATGATTTATTTTTTTTTAATTAATTTTAGTTTTCAACATTTGTTTCTGTAGGACTTTGAGTTACAAATTTTCTCTCCATCTCTACTCTCCAACCCACCCAAACATGGCATGTATTCTGCTCGTTGCTTTCTCCAGTCTGCCTTCCCTTCTATTACCCCATTTGCCCTCACAATCCCCTACCTCCTTACTTTCTTGTAGGGCCAGATAGATTTCTATACCCCATTGCCTGTATATCTTATTTATCCAGTTGTATGCAAAAACAAAATTTTTTGAGCATCTGCTTTTAGAACTTTGAGTTACAAATTCTCTCCCTTCTTCCCTCCCCACCCACCATCCTTGAGAAGGCAAGCATTCAATATAGGTTTGTATCCTAAACAAGGGGTGGAGTGTGTTGTTAAGCAAAATTGTCTCCTTAGCATGGCTTTTGTTTCTTTTGAGTGGAAATACTTTCAGCTGTTAAGTGCTAAGCCCCAGGTCCAAAGCCCTATCAGGTGTGAAACCTGTGTGGGTGTAGATTAATGACTTAAGAGGGGGCGACTCGGGAACCAATGGTCTCTGGTCGTTGAGGCAGGGCTTGAGAACGCCAGAGGCTCGGCTGCAAGGAAAGGCGAGCCAAGAGACAACTACAGCGGAAGTGGAAGCTGCGGAAGCAGAGCTGACCCCTGTGTGGACCCAGGAGTGCAGGCAAGGACTTGAGGCCAGTAAAAATGATTTGGCTAAATACTATCTTGTTTTTCTGTGGCCTCCTGGTTACTTTTGTGAGGTGGGCTTTCTGGGCCTGGAGTCTTTTTGTCAAGATGTCGGAATGGGGAGGCTGGTTCATGGATTTGCTGCAGTGGGGCCAAAATAAATTTTTTGTTGTTTTCTACTTAGAGATCTCTCATACCTTGCGATTTCAAACCATTCAAATATATACATGATTTTATTTGAGATTGTAAATTCGGCCTTCCTACTACAAGATTATACATGTATCATTATGCAAACCACTTCCATAATAGTCATGTTCTGAAGGACTAACTATATTTCCCTCTCTCCTATCCCATCGTCTTTTATTCAGTTTTCTCCTTTGACCCTGTCCCTTTTCAAGTGTTTGCTTTTGATTACCTCTTCCCCCTATCTGCCCTCCCTTCTATCATTCCCCCTTTTTATCCCCTTCCTCCTTTCCTGTGGGGTAAGATACCCAGTTGAGTGTGTATGTTATTCCCTCCTCAAGTCAAATCCAATGAGAGCAAGATTCATTGATTCCCCCTCACCTGCCCCCTCTTCCCTTACAATGAACTGCTTTTTATTGCCACTTTTATGTCAGATGATTTACCCCATTCTATCTCTCCCTTTCTCCCTCTCTCAATATATTCCTCTCTCATCCCTCAATTTGATTTTATTTTTTTAGATATCATCCCTTCATATTCAACTCATCCTGTGCCCTCTGTTTATGTATATACGTATATTCCCTTCAGCTACCCTAATACTAAGAAAGGTCTCATGAATTACACACATCATCTTTCCATGTAGGAATGTAAACAAAACAGTTCAACTTTAGTAAATCCATTATG
>CM053623.1:342948168-342973130 GCA_028646595.1 Phalanger gymnotis
AGGCTTTTGATGTAGGCTCTTTGACTTTGTTGACTTCTTCTGGCTGTATGTTTTAGTCTTCTTTGTCACCCAAAAAAGATTCCAAAGCCTGAGTCTGAATCTGAGATTGTTTTTGCTGCCTCTTCATGTTCCCAGCCAACTACTCGACCCTTGAGCTTTTTGTCAGGGTACAGCTGCTTGTAGAGTAGAGAGTACTTTGTCCCAAGCTTGAGGGGCTGTGCTGGTATTTTCGGAGTTACTTCTACACAGCCAGCTCTGCAACACCAGCACTCCTTCTTCCCCTAGAACCGCCAACCAGGATTGCATCCCAAATCCAGGCAGGGCAAACCAGGCTTTGCACTCCCACTCTAATCCACTGCTTAATTCCTCCCACCAGGTGGGCCTGCTGCCAGAAGCATCTACAGCTGTACCTCTGGAAGCAGTCCCAGAGGTGCATCACCTCAGCCGCCCCAGGTTCGGTGGCCAAACATAAACTCCTTTTACTCTGTCCCAGAATCTTTTCCCACTAACCTCTGTTTTCTTTGGCATTTGTAGGTTGAGAAGTCTGGTAGTTGCCACAGAGCACTGCACTTGTTCCACCTGGCTCCTGGTCTGGTTGGTATTGGCACAGCCCATGCTGGGATCTGCTCCACTCTGCTCCCAGGTCCATGTGATAGAACCTTCCCAGCGACCATCTAGGCTGTCCTGGGCTGCAACCTTGCTTCTTTTTTCTATTTTGTGGTTTCTACAGCTCTAGAATTTGTTCAGAGCCATTTTTATATGTGTTTGGAGGGACCTGGGGGGGAGCTTAAGCAAGTCCCTGTTTTCTAGCTGCCATCTTGGCTCCACCCCTCCTCTTTACTTTCCTATAGCGCCAGATAGATTTCTATACCCATTGCCTGTGTATCTTATTTACAGTTTCATGTAAATACAATTTTTAAAAAAATTGACTTTAGAACTTTAAGTTCCAAATTCTCTCCCTTGTCCCTCTCCACCCACCATCCTTAAGAAGGCAAGCAATTTGGCAGAGGTTATACATGTATCATTAGGCCAAACACTTCCATAATAGCCATGTTCTGAAGGAAGTCATGTTCTGACATGAAGCCATGTTCTGTATTTCCCTCCATCCTATCCCATCCTCTTTTATTCAGTTTTCTCCTTTGACACTCTTTTCAAAAGTGTTGCTTTTGATTACCCCCTCCCCCAATCTGCCCTCCCTTCTATCATCCCTCCCTCTTATCCCCTTCCCTCATACTTTGCTTTAGGGTTAGATACTCAGTTGAGTGCGTATTTTATTCCCTTCTTAAGCCAAATCCAATGAGAGTAATGTTCACTCATTCCCTTTTACCTTCCTCCTCTTCCTCTCCACTATAATAGCTTTTTCTTGCCACTTCTATGTGAGGTAATTTATCCTATTTAATCTCTCCCTTTCTCCTTCTCCCAATGTGTTCCTCTCTCAATCCTTAGTTTTATTTTTTTAGATATCATCCCTTCATAGTCAATTCACCCTGTGCCCTCTCTCTATATATGTATGTATACATATATATATATATACACACATACATATATACATATATATATAATATACACACATAAATATACACATACACACATAGCACTCATATATATGTGTGTGTATGTATGTATATACATGTGTATATATATGTATGTATATATATATGTGTATATATATGTGTGTGTGTGTATATATTATATATATATATATATACATATATATATATATGTATGTATATATATATTCTCTTCAACTACCCGAATACTGTGAAAAATCTCATGAGTTACAAATATCATCTTTCCTTTTAGGGATGTAAACATTTCAACTTTAGTAAGTTCCTCCTGATTTCTCTTTCCTGTTTGCCTTTTCATGTTTCTCTTGATTCTTGTATTTGAAAGTCACATTTTCTCTTTAGCTCTGGTCTTTTCATTAAGAATGTTTGAAAATCCTCTATTTCCTTGAAAATCTATATTTTGCCCTGAAGTATTGCACTCAGTTTTGCTAGGTAAGTGATTCTGGGTTTTAATCCCAGCTCCTTTGACCTCCAGAATATCATATGCCAAGCACTTCCATCCCATTACGTAGAAGTTGCTAGATCTCGTGTTATCCTGATTCTGTTTCCACAGTGCTTAAATTGTTTCTTTCTCGCTGCTTGCAATATATTCTCCTTGACTTGGGAACTCTGGAACTTGGCCACTCTCATTTCCCTTCCCAGTTTTTCCTCTACTTGTCTTACTTGATTTCCAAATCCTTTTTGAGCTCTTCCATGCGCAGAGACCAATTCACATTTTTCTTGGATGCTGTTGATGTAGGATCTTTGACTTTGTTGACTTCTTCTGGCTGTATGCTTTGATCTTCTTTGTCAACCAGCTAAATTCTCTAGTCTGAATCTTTTTACACTGTCTGCTCATTTCCCCAGCCAATTACTTGACTTTTAGCTCTTTGTTAGGGTATGACTGCTTCCAGAGTGGAGAGTGCTCTGTCACAGGCTTCAGAGTTTTATGTGCTACTGTTTTCAGATCTACTTCTAGGCACCTAAAAATTTTCAGTTCTTTTGAGGTAGCATCATCTGACTGGAGGTGTTATTCCTTTCCTGTCTTGTGCTCTGGTCTCTGAGTGATCTCCAGCTCTCCTTTCTGCTGTGTAACTACCAGGAGGACTCCCTCTCCACAGCCACCACAAGCTCTGCCACACCACTGCACCTCCTTTCCCAAGGCCATCAAAAAAGACTGTGACCCAGGTCCAAGTACTGCAAAGCAAGAGAATCCTGCTTAAGAATGAGCAAAGAGTTCTCTGCGCTCTTGCTCTGATCATGCACTTGATTCTTCCCAGCTTCTGTGTGCCTGGAACTCCGGAAGCAGCTGCCACTACTGTTCCTGTTGCCACTCCCACCACTCATGTATATTATTTAGACATAAAGGATGATACCATAAGCAAATTAGGAGATTTACCTGTCTGATCTATGGGGAAGGGAAAATTTTATTTCTAGCCAGACAGGAAATTATATGAAATTTAAAATGTATATTTTTATTGCATTAAATTAAAAAGATGTTTTACACAAAGAATAGAAATGCAGCCAAGATTAAAAAGCAAGCAGAAAGCTGGGGAAAAAATACTGCCAAAGTTTATGATAAGGGCCTCATTTCTAAAATATATATAGAATTGAACTAAATTTATAAGAATATAAATCATTCCCCTATTTATAAATGGTTAATGAATATGAACAGGCAGTTTTGAGATTAAAAAAAAAACTATAGTCATATGAAAAAATGCTGTAAATCATTATTGATTAGCAAAATTAAAATCAAAACAACTCTGAGGTACTACCTTAGACCTGCCTGATTGGCTATTATAACAGAAAAGGAAAATAATAAATGTTCAAGAGGATGTCGGAAAATTCCAACACTAGTGCATTTTTGTTGGAACTGTGAATTCATCTAACCATTCCAGAGAACAATTTCTAACTATGCTCAAAAAGCAACCAAATTGTGCATACCCATGGATCCAGCAATACCACTACTAAGTCTATATCCCAAAAAGATCTTAAAAAAGAGAAAAGGACCCACATCTGCAAAAAAAAAAAAAAATTATGGCAACTCTTTTTGTTCTGAAACAGAATTGGAAATTGAGGTGATGCCCATAAATTGTGGAATAGCTGAATGAATTGTGGTATATGAATGTAATGGAATACTATTGTTCTTCAAGAAATGATGTGCATCTGGATTTCAGAAAATTCTGGGAATACTTATATGAACTGATGCTAAGTGAAGTGACAAGAATCATGAGAATATTGTACACAGCAAAAGCAACATTGTGTGATGATTAACTATGAAAGACTTAGCTCTTCTAGTAATACAATGATCTACAGCAATTCCAAAATTCTCATGATGGAAAATCCTAACCACTTCCAGAGAGAGAACTATGGAGTCTGAATGCAGACTGAAACATACTATTTTCACTTTTTTTCCCTTTCTGGTGATTTTTCCCTGTTGTTCTGATTTTTCTTTCAAAATATGATTAATATGAAAATATGTTTAAAAAGACTGTATGTGTAAAACCTGTATTGGATTGTTTGTTGTCTTGGGGAGGAGGGAGGGAGAAAATGTTTGAACTAAAAGTTTTACAAAAATCAGTGTTGAAAACTATCTCTACATGTAATTAAAAAATGTAAAATACTATTAAGAAAATAAAAGAATAGTTTTAAAATCAGTTCTTTCAGGTAGATCAGCCTTTGTATGTCTTGCTTTAGTATGTCTGGACTTAGTCATCAAGTTGTTTTGTCTCTTCCCTTCTTAAATATTAATATATTACATAGATTATTACTTCACATTCTGGTTTAGCACTTCTTTATCCTGGTACCAGATTCCATTCCAACCTCATTATAAATATGACCCAAATTAACCTATTAGCAAAAGGGAAATCATTGGCTTTTCAAGGACAGTGTCCTTAAAAATAATGTCTTTAGGGAACTCAAATACTAGAGCCCTACTAATTTTTAAAGAGATCTGTGGGCATAACTCTTGCATATTAATAACTCCTAGTGATTTCAAAATTATACAAACTTTTTAATATAAATATAATCTATCATGGTTTATAGCCAAAAAAAAGAATTCCAGAATTCAGTGATATTTCTTGTTTTAAGCAACGTTCTTTAATTTATGAATAATAAACAAAAAATAAAACAATAAAGAAGGATAAGAAAAGTATACTTAATCAGAGCCTCAGAAGTTCAGATAAGTACATTTAAGGGGCAGTCATCACTAACTTTACCAAACCACGTCAGATGGACACAAACACAGATATTTTGTAACAGATGGACTTATTAGGATATGAGTTGAAAATTTGACATGCTACAATTTTGTTGCACCTAATTTAAAAAAAAACAACACATTTCATTAAAAAGTCTCTAAAGGCAGTACTTGGGGAAAGAATTGAGAGCACTTGAGATTAAATTATTTTGTTTGCCCACAGTCAACAAGGTACAGAGTGCAGAGCTAATAATGGGCTTTTATCATACCAATACATGTCAATCTACAGTTAGTAGACCACTATATGAAGGCGTAATTGCTATCCACATAATTGAAGGCTTTAGTAGAGTTTAGGAATTGGTTTAACTAAATGAGCATGTGTGTATTAAACATATCTCTTAGGAGTTATAAGAACTTAAGCTGTGATTTTCCTGAGTACAAATTGAACTGTAAGGTATTTCAGTTGATGAAGAACAATTTTAATATTTTAATTTTATTAATTTTAATTTCAATATATTAATTTTGTATATGTCAATTAACTTTAGATTTTAATTTACTGTGAATTGCATATCCATGGATTTACAATTTGTCATTAAATGCTTTCTATCAAAACTTTTTCTAACATTATGTGAACACATCTAAATTTTTTTAAAAAGCTACTTACAATTTTATTAGAACTTATTCACATTTTTAGGGAATGAACCTTGAATAAAATTTTGCAAACAAGTTTTAGAAACACTGTCTTACAGGAGAGAGAATAGACTTACTCTGCTTGGCTCTAAAGGGTAGAAATAGGAAAAATTAGTGGAAGCTGCCATGAGCAACTTCTTAAAAGCTTGAGGTCTTTAAAAGAAGGCCACCTTCTAGGACTAGGAGAATAAGTATTGAATTCTGCCTTGATGTATCGATATATGGAGTGTTGCGTTAAATTCTGAGCATTCCTAAGAGCAACTAGGTGATGTAATGAATAGAGTACCAGGTCTCGAATCAGGAAGACAAGTCTTTCTAAATTCAAAACAGGGCTCAGATACTTACTAGCTGTGTGACCCTGGGCAAGTTGCTTAATTCTGTTTGCCTCATTTTTCTGAACCACAAAGTGCTAGAGAAAGAAATGGCAAACCACTCCAGAATCTTTGCCAAGAAAACCCCAAATGAGGTTACAAAGAGTAAGACAGAACTAGAAAATAACTGGACAACAAAAGAATCTGAGCGTATCAGAGGATGGCAAAGAGATTGAAGTTTATGCATTATGATGACTGGCTGATGGAACTGGAGGTGTTTGGCTTAGGAAAACATAGAATTAATATAAGTGCTACCTTAAAGTATTTACAGCTGTAAGATGATGATGAACTACCATTTTTCATATTAGCTTGTTATGGCAGAACAAGGAGCAATCACTCCACGTTAATAAGGGGGAAAAATTATGAGGGGAAAATATATGAGCAAAAAAAAAAAAAAAAGAAACAACTTAATGACTATTGTACGTTGCCTAAATGTCAAATAGGCTAATTTGGAACGTGATGGGTTCCCCCTCCATTGAAGGTCTTTAGGCAAAAAGCCAGAAAACCACTTGTGTAGTTTGTATTGCAGTACCTTTTTATTCAGTTATGGGCTAGCATAGAATCTTTTCCATTTCTGAGGTCTCATGAAAAGTGAAAATAGACATTTACATATGGGCATATATTGAAAAAATCACTTCAAATCTATGAAATTCAGTTTTCTTATTTGTAAACTATGAAAATGAATAAATTAATATCACCATAATCTATTTATCATCTATCTGTTATGTATCTTACTCCATACTCTTTATCTTGAGTTGTCTATAAAAATGCTATCACATTTCCAATCCTAATTTGTTTTGTGTATTTGTGGGTGTGTGGTGTTCTGAAGTTTATAGGCTTAAAGAGTTTTCTGGATTACTGAAAAGACAATTGACTTGCTTAAACACACAAAGTACACCCACATACACACACACACACATAAAACACATGTGTATATACACATATGTATGTATTAACAAGTGTATATGCATGTTTTTCTGCATATAAGAGCACAGTGTTGGGCACATAATAAATTAATAATAAATGTTTGTTTGAACATTTATTTATTTATTCCATCCATTTGTTGATTCATGTCTCAGAAACTAAACTTTAACTCATCTTCCTCAGTCTCAGTCCATAATGCCACTCAGCCACTCTGAGGTATATACATATATAAACATACATATATGACACACATATATATGTATATTATATATTCATTCAAAAATATTCTAATAAATCTTATAATAATAAAATACTACCCCATATGTAAATGGCACATAATAGTTACAGAGCATTTTTTGTAATTACTTCCTTTGGTACCCAAAATAGTCCTTTGAAATAAAAGTATAAAATGTATCCCAACTATACTTAGAGATGTTAAGTAGTCTGTCTAAGTTTATATAGCTAATAACTGGGAGAATCAAGGATAGAATATAATCCTCCTGACTCCAAATATGGGAATATTTCTACTATACAACTCAACCTCATTAATATCTACAAGACATTAGAACTTCTCTTACAAGTCAATTAACTTTTGTACTGCTAATATTATCAAGCTCTTATTAAATGTGATGTGCTTAAATGATACATGAATACCTGTAAAAATTATTTTTTTGAGGGGGGAGGGCAAGGCAATTGGTGTTAAGTGACTTGCCCAAGGTCACACAGCCAGTAAGTTTCAAGTGTATGAGGCTGAATTTGAACTCAGGTTCTCCTGACTTCAGGGATGGTGCTCTATTCATTGCACCAGCTTGCTGCCCCAATGTAAATTTTTTTGTGTGTGGTAATTTATTCCTGTGAGTAAATTAAGGTTCATCCTTTACTATGTTGTGTTCCTTCTACTATGACTATCTGAATGGTTAGGCTGAGCCACACCTAAGGGACATTTTGTAAAATGAATTAGGCAAATTAAAAGTACTCTTTCAGCATGTCCATGAAGTACCAACTATTACCATCATTTACTGATGACTTGGACATTGAAGATAATATAAACAAACAAACAAATGAAAACACAAACACACAGATAAATAAATGAATATATATGTATATATATAATTTGTTAGTAAGTCATCAATGACTACCTGAGTTAAAATACATCATGCTTTATTTTTTATCCTTTGGTTAAATATTTAACTCATGATGTTCAGGATATAAATTACATCTTATTTTATATGGCTTTGATAGGTAGAACATTGGAAACTTTACATGTTAAAGTGTATTAGAAAACACAGAAGTTTCCCAGAAAACTCTCTTCCAGTGTTTAAAAGCATTCACACAGCAGCTTGGCAAAATTCCACAGGGCAAAGCTGTAATTTTACCTGTAGGATGAAATTACTAGCTGTCAGAATACGACTCTTTAAACTTAATCTTGAATGAATTTGATTTATTCAGATCACTGGTGACCTTCACTGCTTTTCAGAGTAGACATACTTCTGTTTTTTGAAGCTCAGAACATGTTTATGTAAACTTTATAATGTAAACTCTACTTCCATCCATGTGATGTGACATGAAATTGGATTGTGATAGGCAAGTTTATTTTTAAATTGTACAGTTTCCAAAGGACATCATTTTGGTAACATTCAAGATGCATAATAAACATTTTTTTTCTACAGAAATATTTTTTTTTCTATCTGGATTTCATCTCAGTCCGTGATCTGTTTAGTGCAATGCCTAGTTATGGTTTGGTTTGGCCTTTACTGATACAGTGTTGTGCATGATGAAGTTGGGGAGTATGAATTCAAGCAATTTACAAATCTCATTCAAGATTTATCATCTTTACAATCTATATTTGCCATCCTGGCATGCACAGACAACACTTTCTTTCTCCTCAATAACAAATAACCTTTAGGATCTGGGACTTGATTTTTCAAATAAGTCAGAGCATTTAACAATGCTTAAAAAGGTAATGTTACTGTATGTGAAATGTGAAGCTCTTGACTGATTACAGAGTTCTGGAATATTTCACTGAAGAGGAACATCTAGGATGTAGGTTGCATTTTTTCACTCTGAAATAACAATGGAAATATTAAGTTAGATCACAAAGTTTGAGAAATGAAAGAGGCCTTTGAGATCAAATAGATAAATAATCTCATTTTCTTTACAGATGAGGAAACTGAGGCCTAGTGATAAGTGATTTGTACAAGATGAAATAACAAGTTAGTGGAAGATTAGGAACTAGAAGCTATGACTCTTGAAATCCTATGCATCTTGGAGCACACCATACTATTCTTCCTGCATTAGAATCTCTGAATATATACAAATATACATATTCATGCATATACGTATATAAAACGTACATACATAGATACACATAGTATATATGTATATATGCATATAGATGTATATACTAATTTTTTTAAAAATAGTAAAATTTAACACATTAAAATTGAATATGAAAATATAAAATCATGAGGGATAACATGAAAATGATATCTTTAAGCTGATCTCTTATCATTCAGAAATTTAAAATGGCTAGCCTTCTAATGATATAATTCACTGTATAGAAATAAAATACTATTTCTATGAATTCTAAGTCTGAAATTTTATACTTATCTGTATTGTGACAATTGTACAATAATCCGCATTGCTAATGATATCATCATCACATGTGTTTTTAATTTGCTGGCTGATAATTCAATTAGCTGAGTAGGCAAAGTCACTTTAAGGTTAGACTTTAGTTGGAATTTCTTTTATGTATGGATTGCATTAGTCGTTAGGTTTCCATCCATTATTCAATTAAGCAACTGTGATTTCATGAAATCTTTAATTTGTTCTTTTGTCTACACTTGATGTATGAGAAGTCTGGATGGGAAATGTTTAAAATGCCATCAAGAAAAAAAAAGGGAGTGAGAGTATTAGAAACAATTAATTTTACTGATTCAGATTGTTACTTGGGCTTATATAGAACAAGTCAAAAATATCTTTATCAGTGAATCAACAAACAATACCTGCCAGACACTGTGTTAGCTACTGGAAAAAAAATACACACCCACCCACATATATGCATGTTTCTATATAAATATATGTGTGTGTGTATACATATATACATACATATATATATGTGTATACATATATACATACATATGTATATGTGTATATATATATGTATATATACATATATATATACACCCACATAGCACATATACACACATGTCATGTTGTTCTTGGATAAATCAATAGAAAATATAAACAATCTTATTGCAAAGTGGTAGGAGTGAATGCTAATTACTGGATGAAAGAGAAAAGTCTCTTCATGGAGGTGGTACTATACTTGTAAGAAGTTAGAGTTTTGAACAAATTAAGTTGACAGTAGGAATACAAGGCACAGGGGCAGCTGTGAAGACACCTTAAGATGGAAGATGAATTGTCATACATAAGTTACAGCATATAGTTCAGTTTGGCTTTAGCATAGGGTGCAGGTGGGAGAATGAATGTAATCAATGCAGAAAAAAATTGTTGGGCCCAAAATTTTAGAGCCAAGAAGAAAAGTTTTAATTTTGTCCTAGCAGCATTGAGGAGAGATGGAAGATTTTTTAATAGAGGAGTGACATTGTTACACTTTTACTTGAGGAAATGAAGAGCTGTGTAAGGAACAAAAAAGGGAGGAGAGAGAAAATATTTAAGATCAACCAGAAATGTATTGAAATGGTACAAGTGTGAAATGATAAGAGCATAGATTCGGGTTATTATAAGTGAGGAGAAGAGAAAGATATAGATTTATAAAGAGGAGGTACAATTGATAAGTTTTGGCAACTGATTATCTATGGTGGTTGAATTAGGGTAAAGATATGAGGGTGACCTGTAGGCAACTAATCTTGGTTATTGGAAAAATAGTGGTACTTTCTAGAGAAATGGGCCAATTTTGTACAATGCAAATTAAAGAGTTTACATATTCAAATATGAAGACTAAAATAGTGCCCTTATTCATGTTCCTTTTTCTTTTTATTTGTTTATACTGCAAAAAATCCATTTAAATTTGAAAAAAAAATGTCACCTTCAAAAATAATCAATTAATAAGAAGAGATCCTACTATTTTTCTTGAGATAGATCATGAAAGATACTGTGAATTTTGCCTTAAATACCAGTGAAATCAGTGACAACTTTTTTAAAATTAGTCTGGTCTTCGTACTTCATTTTATAAAGTAACAATCTAACTTATGTAGCTCATAGTATTAGGATTTAATGTTGAATGAGCAATTTAAAATTTGTGTTTTCTATTTGTTAGATGACTAATAAAAACCACAAATGTTATGAAAGATATTTACTCTAATTTTTCATTATGTACCTATATTTAATTAATACCGATTTCAATACTTTCAAATATTCTGTTCCAAAACATTTATTTTTAACAAAAGGATGTATGCAGAAGGATCTAAATCATTATTTCCTTGTTTTTTTTTTCTTTCTTGTTAAAAAGAGTTTGAGAAAAAAAAATTCTAGAGAGGCAATATAGCATGGTATAAAAAGAACCAATGTTGGAATCAGGATTATTTGAGTTCAAGTCTTGTAGTGGCAATGACATAGCCTATGGCAGCTATGAATACGCCAGCGTAGCTCTGAATCTCTGAACATAGCAGACTCTCCACATGGAAGACAGAACCAAAACACTTATTCAAACACCAGAAAGCCCAATCCCAATACCAGAAAGCCAAATTCATCATAGCAACAAAGAAATCTATGCACATTATCAGTTCAGGAGGCACTGCCATCCCCAAGCCTTCCCTCTATTAGGGCCTTCCCACAACAAGGGCAAAATCACTCCCTCTCTCACTCACCCTAATTCCTGTGCCTGCTTTCTCTCTCCCAACTCTGACTGCTCTCACCAACCTCTTCTGCCTCTGCTCCACCCTTCCTGTTCAACCCATTCAGCAAGCTCCTCCCACCACAGGTTTCATGTGACTCAAAATCATGGACAAAGGCTTCCATGTGACTTAAGCAGGTCACATGGGCCTATTAATTTATGGGAAAGATCATGGGAAAGACCCATTGCATTAACAACACCTTAACAATATGTTGAATACATTAACACTACAAGTCTCCCCTCTGGTAAATACAAACTAAGTAATTTTGGACAAGTCACAATCTCTCAGAGTTCTGTGCAAATTTCTCCCACTCAATGTTGCAGAAAAAAGGCTGAACTGAACTGGTAGAAGAAGGAATTTCCACTTCCTAGAGCTTCTCCTACCAATAAAATTAAAGGTCCAGACTATACTGTTATCTCTTCTTAGTTGGTTCTTGATATATGAAAAGATTGAGCTCTGGAGATTTTTATGTAGGTACCAGGTACTTCATTAGTGTGATTAGGCTGGATTTATTGTACCAATTATTTGAAATATTTATCTATTGATTGAAATATTTTTACTTATGCATATAAGCTCTTTAGTGGAGGGATTATTTTAATTTTGCCTATGTATCCTGAGAGCCTCTCCACACATAGGAGTCACATAATAATTCTGTGTTAAATTTGTTGCATTTACTGCCTGTGTGACATTTGACCTGTCATTTAAACTCTCTGGACCTTTTGCTTCTCATCTATAAAATGAGAAGGTTAGACCGGATGACCTAATTTTTTTTTCCAACTTTAGATCTATGATTCTGTGAAATAAAATAGGAAAACACTAATATTATTGTATGTGTAGTTTCCATCTTCATATTGCAAATGCTCAAGAAGTAGCTTTCCCACAACTTTTATCCCAACCTCTTCAGCAACCAATTCATCTACTTGCCATACTTTGATTGCACTTTGGTTTGTTACAACTCTGAACTTTTGCTCACACTCTTCCCTTCATTTAGACTCACTCCTCTGCCCCATTATAGACCTCTAATTTTGCTCCCTCAAACTCCTTACATTCTTCATCATCCAGTTTAAATCTAGATCCTATCATAATGAGAACCATCTATAAAATTATCATGCTGTCCTATGCTCTGAATTTCTAAAATAATTGTTATTGATATTATTATACAATTCATTCTCATTTTGTTGGTACTAATTTGTTCATATTTTCTTTCCCCTGCTGGATTATAAGTATGTGGAAGGTAAGAAAATATCTTAAAAATACCCTTCCCCCCATCACAGAGGAGGATGTTTTGCATGAGCAGGTCCTCAATTAATTAGTATTAAATTAATGCTTAAATTAATATTAAAAGTGAATATATGCCATGAATAATTTGCCAAGTTCTCCTAATATTTCTACCATCATAAGACCCTTTCACACCTGCATTAACTTTTTTCTTTTAGTGTACTGTATGCCAATGCTTAAAAATAGAAAATATTTAGATTCTTCCCTTCCTCCCTCACTTCCTCAAACAGGCAGACAAAGGAAAAGTCCTAATATAAGAGCTTTTAGTAAATATATATATATATATATATATATATATATATATATATATACTGCATGCAACACTTACTAAAGGGGATCACAGTATCCCCTTAGGTGATCATGCAATGATAAGATTAGAGTTGGAAGATAGCTCAAAAGTTATCCAGTCAACACCCTATCCCCATTGTTCTGATAAGGAAACTAGGACTTAAGGAAGGTAAATGGCATATCCATAACAATGCCACTACAAAGATGTCCACCACATCTATGAACTGAATTGTCTGAACAATAGTATCAGCATGATGCTATATGAATAACAGAGTACCATTTCCCTCAAATAACTAAAGTTACTACTCAGTCAAGCAGCAATAGAGAGGCACAAGGGGGATGTGAGGGTATAAAATATTCCCAAGGATGTCTCAGATGTGAAAAGTGACATAAAAAATGTCATTAGAAAGCAGAATGACAAGGAACGGAGGTATATCAGTTATGTAGCAAAGTGAATTTACAGCCTGTTTGTCTAGAAAAAAATCTAGATCTAGAAGAAAATCCCCCAAACTTTGCCCATATTTATGAAGCATTTATTGGAAGACGTGGACAAAATTTACACAGCATATGTTTATTAGGTAGGTTGCACTCACCACCACTGATGGAATTAACCATATATAAGAGATCACTTATCCATTCAGAAGTTACTAGAAAAAAATAGTCATTTACATTTCTTTATCTGAGAAAAGAGGGGAAAAAAAGCACATAAATGGAACAACCAAAGAAGATTAGAATGTTGAGGGAGGTAAATTACTTTGGGGTCTGCAATTGAAAGAGATCTCCACAAGCTATTCCTAATATTGTTGTTCAGTCATTTCAGTCACATCTGACTCTACATGACCCCTAACAGCATTTTCTTGGCAGGTACTGTAGTGGTTTGCTATTTCCTTCTTCAGCTCATTTTACAGATGAGGAAACTGAGGCAAACAGGGCTAAGTGATTCATCCATGGTAATACAGCTTGTAAGTGTCTCAGGCCAGATTTCAATTCAGGTCTACCTGATGTGGGCTCAGTGCTCTATCTACTGTACCATCTAGTTGCTCCATTTAGACCTAGCCCACTTTTGAAATTTATTTCAATGAAGTCCTCATAATTCCTAATCTATCAATTATTGAGTAGAAGGAGCAGAGGGGGAGACAGAAAATGCACAGCAAGCATTATCTAATAGAAGAAATTTTATATACACACAAATATATATTTGTATGTATGTATTTTGTGTACAACTATTTTTTCAAAGTTATGTGGATGTTGGGTTTGATAAAAAAGAAAATCGCTTAGAACATAAACAAAAAAAACCCTGCAATAATATAATGTGTTCTATAAATGCTAAGTGTGATTGATAACCAGAAAGAAATTTAGCTATATTCTTACAAGTGGTGTCTACTATAGGCCTTCCTAGCCCTTTTGTACCATATTTAATAGACAATCAACATTTTGCTTTCTACCTGTTACTTAGTTTAACAGCTGGAGTCTTTGCTTGCTTCTTTATTTTATGCTTAATCTAAATCTCTAAATTTAACCTAAATTAAATACCCATGGATTTTTAAGTGATAGAATACATCCCTCCCCCCCAAAAAATTAAAAAAACACCACAAAACCAAAACAATTAGAGATTGTACTGAACGGTCCAAGGTTTTAGGTGTGACCCACTTACCAAGTGGGCAGCTAGGTGGTACAGTGGACAGAGCACTGGTCTTGGAATCAAGAAGACTCATCTTCATTATTGAAATCCAGCCTTAGACACTTCCTTGCTATGTGATCTTGGGCAAGTCACTGAACCCTGGTTGCCTCCATTTCTCATCTGTAGAATGAGCTGGAGAAGGAAATGGCAAACTGCTCCATTATCTTTACCAAGAAAACTCCAAAATCAGGTCACAAAGCATCAGAAATGACTGAAACAAGTCAACAACAGTTAGCCAAGCATCGCTGCTGAGAGAGAAAGTTCTCCACTGTCGTGAAACATTTATGAAAACCCTTTTAGCGTCCTTACAGATGTTTCAAGGGACTCAGTGGGTAAAAGAGGTATATTACCATGACCTCATCATTAAACCAAGAAGAATATAGCTAAACTCACAGCTGCTCATAGGGACTTTAGCATGTCACTGTCTTATGAGAGACAATATGATTTTACCTGATTATTATAAGCCTTTGTAATTGCAAACGTTTTAATATCTTAGTTTTAGGAAAGCATTTAAAGAGTTTTCATTCTATATGGATCACATTATAAGATAAACTCATGGCAGTTCTCCTGGGTATTTAATTATGTATTTCTCTGTAGTTATAATCTCTTTCTCTAAAAGTGATGGGGTTAAAAAAATTCAAACTTATTGGCTCATTTATGCCACATAATTCATAGTTATGGAGCTATTGCCAGTTTGAGTGGACTGTACTAGACACAAAGTTACATTATTAATGTCTCTTTCTTACTTGTTAAATACTCTCATTCCATCTGGGATGCAAAGCTACCCAGTGACTAATTTAAATTGATAGCAACATTTATATGAAGTATACTATTAATTGTGTTTCACCTCCATTTTATACATACTGGACAACAGCTGTCACGTACATACTAAGTCTGTAATTGGCTGGTTCAAAGAGTGGATTTTTCTGTAATTGACGTATTAAAGAAAATGAGGAAGAGTTTTATGATAGGAATAACGGGTATTATTTAATCATAAGAATTGCCTATACAATGGAAAGTATTGTTTTACATTCAATGGGAGCCTTTAGGATTCTTTATTTCACCATGCTTTATAAGGGCTAAAAAGAATTGTAATTCTTGTTAGTCATGCTATGACATATCTTGACAGGCATATTTCAAGAAGGAATTTTTGTGATTACTCAAGACAATTGGACAGTAGAGATAAACAATCTTTGTAATTCAGGTAATTTTTTTCTCCCTCTCCTATAAAACAACAATATTTAGCGTACACTAATTGCTTACTTTTGAATTACTCAATCTCTTTCTCTAAGCAGGCATAATTAAACATTATTTGTGAAATCAATAGGAGAAGACCCAATCTGCTTAGGTAGGACCCCCTTTGACAGGTTTGCTGGAGGATATAGACAAAATTTATGCAAGTAGGCTAAGCATCGATGGATTATGTGATCTGCATCAAGAAGGGGTTACTCATATGGATGAAATTTTATATCCATCAAAATATTGGTAAATCACTAATCAAAAATTTTCTGAGTCTTTTTTTATTTCTTAGCTTTAAATGAATTTCCTATTTCAAACACTTCCTAATGAGTCAAAGAAATAATTTTATCATGGTGTTTGTCAAAACAGATAAATATAGTGTCAAAAAGGAATCTTTGAGTCTTTTAGTTTCTGTGCCATTGGAGCAAACTCTATCCCTATCTTTCTAATCCACGGACTTATGCATTTATAGGTAAACACATATGCTTAAAATTACTATTACAGTCACAATCTTCTTAGTAAGCAAAGCCATTTGTTATGGCATTGGAATATGAGAGCAGATTGGGAGGCCTCAGGAGAAAATTATGTTTACCTCTATTCACCAGCCACAAAGAAATTGAGAAAATATAAATAAAAGGAAAAATGAAATGACTTTTAGGTGGCAACGAGGACCAGTGTGAATGTTGCCAACATTATGATAGGGGATAATAGTGTTCTTGAAGTATTTTATTCCCACAAGGGATTTTTTTTGAAGGAAATAAAATGATTCTGAAAACAGTCAGAAAAGGTCAGTGGGTAGAAGTTCAGGTCTCCAATGATTTCTTCTCCTGACCCATGCTTTTCCCTCCTTTAATCAGCAGGTGGTTTTTGAAATGAGGAAAATTCTATTATTCCATAATTAGTAAGATGATTGTGAAGAACACTTACTGCAACGTTAGTACAGAAAAAATTATATGTATATATATATACATATTTTTCAGAAATACATATGAAGCACTTATTTCTCTTCTTTTTTTTTTTTCTGGTGTTCTTACCACTTTCCGAAGAAGAAGAAGAAGAAGAAGAAGAAGAAGAAGAAGAAGAAGAAGAAGAAGAAGAAGAAGAAGAAGAAAAGGAAGAAGAAAGGAAGAGAGGGAAGAAGAAAGGAAGAGAGGGAAGAAGAAAGGAAGAGAGGGAAGAAGAAAGGAAGAGAGGGAAGAAGGAAGGGAGGAAGGAAGGAAGGAAGGGAGGAAGGAAGGAAGGAAGGAAGGAACATGAAACACTTTGAGGATAATTGACTAGTCCATTGTTATATGGATATTATGGGTTTTATTTGAAATTCAAATTTAGGCCTTTCTGCCTCCAGTGCTTAAATTAATAGACTACAGTTTAGTTTTCATTTTTATACTACTACAAAAAGAACTAATATATATTTATAGATAGATAGACAGATACACACACATACACATACGTATATTTGTATATATGTATTTGTATACATATACACATACACACACACACACACATATATATGTATATATGCCTCCCAATCTGCTCTCATATTTCAATGCCATTTTCAAATTTCTTATTTTGAAATTCAGAAATGAAGGCAAGCTCTTTATGTAATAAGAATGAGAAATGACATTTGAGTAATCTAAGTGGTAAACTGATATACTCCTGAGATATTAAATGTCTTCTAAAAGCTTATATATGTTCTATAGATTTTGGAGGCAGGGGTGGGGGGTATGGTCTAAAAACATACAGGATAAAATTGCATAGTGAAGAACTGTGAATGATTTTGCTATTCTCAGCAACAAAATGATCCAAAACAATCCCAGAGGACTCATGATGAAACATGCTAGCCCTCTCCAGAGAAAGAACTTATGTTGTCTGAATACGGATTGAAGCATAATATTTTTCATTTCTTTCCTTCCTTCCTTCCTTCTTCTTGTACAAAATGACTAATATAGAAAAGTTTTACATGATTGTACATGTATAACCTATACCCAATTACTTACCACCTGTAGTAGGAAGGCAGAATTTATGATCTCAAAAAGGATCATATAAATATCTGAAAGGTTCGAAATCATTGGGTATACAGAATTCTCCAAGCAGAAGGCATCAAAGAATTTATTCAGGGCCCAGAGCAACAAATTAGTGAACCAACCTCCCCATTCCAGTATTGTGAACACAAGCCTCCAGGCTCAGTGGGCCCGCCTCACAAGAGTAGCCAGGAGGCCGCAGAAAAATAAGATGGCATAAATCATATTCACTGGCCTCAAGACCTCGCTCGAACTCCTGGGTCCACACAGGAGTCGGCTCTGCTTTGGATTTTTTTCCAGCTGTAGTTTCTCGCCCCTCCTCACAGCCAAGCCTCTGGTGCTCTCAAGTCCCGCCTCAACGACTAGAGACCAGAGTCCAGAGACCCATTGGTTCCCGAGTTGGCCCCTCTTAAATCATTGATCTACGCCCACACAGCTTTCACACCTGATAGGGCTTTGGGCCTGGGGCTTAGCATTTAACAGGTGAAAGTACTTTCACCATAAACAAAAGCCAAACTCCTCAAGGGCACCCGTTAAACTAAGCCCATTTTGCCTTACTGGCACACCATCTCAGTTGTTGGTTTGGAGAGGGAAGGAAGAAAGATAGAATTTTGAAATCAAAACATTTAAAAATGTAAAAAGTAATTTTTAACCTATATTTGAGGGAAAAAATAAAATATTTTCAAAAAATAGGTATGGGGTCATCCAGGTGGCACAATGAGTGGAGCACCAGCCCTGGACTCAGAATGATCTGAGATCAAATCTAGCCTCAGACACTTGACACACTAGCTGTGTGACCTTGGGCAAGTCACCTAACCCCAATTGCCCTGTTTTCCCCCCTCCAAAAAAAAAAAGAAGAAAAAAAGTTATGGAAGGCTTATTATCTGCATAATTGGAATATATATCCATATGAATATAAGAGAACCAGTTAAGAATCAGTAGCCCTTGCCTTTACAAGTTTACATTCTACTAGGAAGATACAATACATACACAGGTGATCATTGTACAAAGGAAATTGAGAAGAGTGAGATTTTCACAGCTGGAGAGATCACAGAAGTCTTCATGGAAAGGGTGATACCTAAGCTGAGCCTTGAAGGAAGACAATATGTAAGGTATGTTGGAAATAAGGGCACAAGATCCAAAACAGAAGTCCATTAATGAGAAATATATCCTCTTTTCTTTATAGTTCTAAATTATATTTGAAGGGGTAGAAAATTTAAAATGAGATTTTGCATATCGATAAATATTCTTAAGTATTTAAGGTACAACTTATATCTGAAATCATCAATGTATAGGTTTTATATATTATTGTATCAAGTCTAAACTAGTAAATAAAATAGGTTCCCAATAAAGTCATACATTATGAACACCTTTGGGGATGATAAGTAGTTCCCTAACCTTTTCGTACCCTCTGATTTGCATCATAAAACATATGGGAACAAGCTTGGAAGTCTCAGAGGATGAAGGCTTCCCTACTAAAGAAATAAGCAAAGCTCTTCATCTGTTGATTGTCACATGAAACTGCTTTCCATTTTCTTTCTCTTGGGAATGCTTATTTGCCTCATTCTTTCTGGAAGTGTCTCTGAGTCAGGCTCAAGCCAGAGCACAAAGCAAAAATATTTTCATTCTCTTTGCTAACTAAAACTTATATTTAGAATTTCATGATCAACATCCCCTCCCCATTTTATTATATGAGGGTCTCATCTTTGAAAAATTGTTATCAGTTCCAAAATTTCTTTTGCCTCGTCTGCTCCCTGCCTCAGTAAGGAGAGGGAAAAAAAGTCTGCTCTCAATATTTTCCTTAGTCATTTGTAAACTCTATTAGGTCAGCAATTATGATACATGAACTAACAGACAGGGGGCACTCTTAAACTATTAAACACAAGCATAGTATTGCAAAGCCAATGTATCTCACCTGTAACAGGCACAGGTGATTCAGAGATTAATTTGGATCCTCTTCAAATTGCATTCAATCAATGGCTCTGTCCATTTGGAAAATCAATATCCACAACTATCTTTTTGAAGAACCGCATTATTCAGCAAAACCTAATTATCATAAATACTTGCTATATTTGAGCAGCTCTTCTCCATTGTGTTAAAATGATTGAATGAGACTGTCCTGACATTGTTAGCGAGGGAATCTATAGCAGCAACAGGAAATTAGCCTTCTGTACTCTCATATGCTAGTACCCTTCTCCATTGTGGTTCTCTCTGTAGTTGGAAATTTTGACTGTTCAGAATTAATCTGATGCCATACTAATCATCTACCTTTTAACTTGCTGAATGCATGGACAGATGAAGAGCTAATGGGACCATAATCACCTTGCTGGTCTCTGAAAAATATTGGACAATTGTCAGCACAGTCTAAACCGAAAAGAAGAAAAGAAACAGAGAGAAAAGAAAAGAAAAAAAATGGAAAGAAAAGAAGAGAAAGGAAAAGAAAAAACAAGTCATCCACAGAAACTGTTATTATAAAATCACATTCCACCATTTCATTTAAGTCATAAAGAAAGACAGAGTGACATATAATAGATCTAATTTTTTGTTTGTTAAGAATGTCTTCATCTCATGTTTACTTTCCATTGAGTGAATGTGGAACCACTTGAATATGAGCTGCTAGATCCACCTTCTTGGATGTTCCAACATGGTTTCATACGTACACCTGTCACTTTTTGGACAACTCTACAGGCTGCCAACTATCCTTAGAAAGAAACTCATCTATGAGAAAAGTATAGAGAAGAAGATTTATGTAAGAAAAAAAAAAAACACTTCATAATAGTTAGACCTGTTCTAATGTATAACGGGTTGCCTGGTGGGGCAGTGGTTGCCATCTTCCTGGAGTTCTCCAAGAATAGACTGTGTGATTAATTTTGGGGTGTACTAGTATGGTTTGGTCTCTGAAGTCCCTTTCAACTCTCAGATTCTTAATTCTCTCTTAGGCTTTATTTTCTATTAATGTCATGATTACTTGCATAGTTTCCCTTCCGTATTATTTCTTGTCAACGTATCAGCCAGTATTGTTGCTTCAAAAATGCTATCTCATTTTATTTGAAATGAGATCATTTCTGTGACAAATGAGCAATAATACCCAGAGTTATGGAATGCCTTAAAAGCTGACATTTTTGAAGTATAAACATTTTGGGAAGTACTACAGAAAAGCAATTTCTTTTGTGGTATAAAGTGGTAAGCTCTGTTTCTGCAAATATAGGACAGATAATTTGTCTTTGGAAAAACTGCTAAAGATACTTATACATGTATCTACAGATGAGTGACAGGGATTTAAGACATTTAATAGATTTTAATACACTATTACATTTTAATGCAGCCATAAATACAATTATTTACAATGTAGTATGCCAACTTTGAGAAGAAAATATTCTTCTAATACATTCTTTTATTTTCTACTATCAAAGTTATAGTGTTAAATTTAAAAAAATCATATATTTGGTGAAATCAATAGTTTTGGAATAAGTCATTTTTTAAAGTGAACATTGAAAATATTTTCAACAAAGAGTAAACACAACAAAAGCCTCCTAAGACTTTGGGCTTTCAATAATATTGAATATTCAATAATATTGAATTTTGAAGTTTCTGTGACAAAAACAATATTAAATCCCAGCGCAATTGGAATTTAGTGTTTCATTGTCAAATATTTTCTGGTCATTTTTCACTACTAAATGTCTCCTTAGCTGTGGTATTAGGATAGCTTTCAGTTTCTAGAATATGTTAAATTCACCAAAAAAAATCATTTTAGCTATAATAGTCAACACCTTCTGAACTAAGCTAAGTTCATTTCTTAAGTAGTTATTTATTTCTTTACCACAACCTGTAAGTTTCATGGCGCATTTGTAGACCTGTGGAGGTGATCAGTCTGTGGATAAAAATTTATTTACTATTTTTTTTTTTCTGAGTCACAGAATCTTGGAGTCTGAAGGGTCCTCAGAGGTGCCTTTCATACCATTCCAAGAGGGAAAAAATGTTGTTCCTGACTAGGTCATTTTGGAGGTCAGCTTTTGGATAAAGAGGTGTTTGAATAAGGCTTTGAAATAAAGCATTTCAAAAGTGTTTGGTGTGTTTGTAGTGTCATTACCTAAAGACTAAACTGACATTTTGGGGACACTTTTTATATAGGAACTCATAAAGCGAAAAGGGATAGCATTAGCCAAGGTGTGAGATATGTGGAATGTTGTAAGAGACTTCTGGCTGGTCTCCCTGCCTCAACTCTCAATCCATTCATCCATTCTTGATAGAGTATCCAAGATAATTTGCCCACAATCCAAATCAAATCATGTTATTCCTTATGTCAGTAACATGCAATAACTCTATTACCTCTGGGATCTAATATAAAGCCTAAGAACTAGTAAAAACAGACCTTATTGTTCTGATCATACAAAGCAATATGTCCACACTCCAAATTTATCCACTATCTATCATGCCTGAAATTTTTTCCTCCTCACCTCTATTCCTATCTTGACTTGCTTCAAGACTCAGTTGAAATTCCATCTTCTCCATGAGGCCTTTGCTTTGCTAGTACTATTCCTCTGAGAGGATTTTCCATTTGTGCTGTATTTACATACATACATATTTATGTAGACATATATGTAGATGTTTTAATTAATATTTTCAAATTCTAGGTAAAAATAATTTTAAAAAATTGAGAGTTCCAAATTCTTTCCCTACCACCCCTCCCCCCTCATTGATAGAGCAAGTAATTTGATATGTTATAAATGTGCAGTCGTGCAAAACATATTTCAATATTAATCATGTTGTGAAAGAAAACATAGACCAAAAAAAGAAATGAAAAGTAAAGTTAAAAATAAAATCATGCTTCAATCTGCATTCAGATTTCATTGATTCTTTCTCTGGAGGTAAATAGCATTTTTCATCATTAAGTCCTTTAGAATTGTGTAAAATAATTGTATTGTTGAGAATACCTAAGTCATCCATTTGATCATCATACAATTTTACTATTATTGAGTACAAAGTTTTCCTGGTTGTGTTTGGTTTACTTTGTTTTAGTTCACGAAAGATTTCTCAGGTTTCTCTGAGAACATACTGTCTACCATTTCTTATAGCACCATAGTATTCCATCACAATCACATTACTACTTGTTCAGCCATTTCCCTACTGAGGGACACCCCCTCAATTTCCAATTCTTTGCCACCACAAAAAGAGCTGCTATACAACTGTATAACTGCTATACAATTCTTTTTGTGGTAGCAAAGAAATGGAAACTGAGGGGATAGCTATCAACAGGGTAATGGCTGAACAAGTTGTAATATGATCATGATAGAAGAGTACTGTACGTAAGAAATGATGAGCAGAGGGATTTCAGAAAAACCTGCAAAGACTTATATAAACTAATACTGAGTGAAGTGAGCAGAATCAGGAAAACATTGTACATGGTACCACAACATTGTACAATGATCAACAGTGGTAGACTTAGCTCTTCTCGGCAATACAATGATCCAAGACAATTCCAAATGACCCATGATGGAAATAGTATCTGCATATAGAGAAAGAACTGTGGGGTCTGAATGCAGATCAAAACATACTATTTTCACTCATTTTTTTCTTTTTCATTATTTTTCCTTCTTCTTCTGATTCTTTTTTCACAACATGGCAAATGTGGAAATATGACACCCTAAATCAGATTGCTTACTGTCTTGGGGAGTGCAGAGGGGAGAGAGTGAGGGAGAAAAATTTAGAACTCTTATAATCTTATAAAATGAATCTTAAAAACTAGCTTTAATGTAATTGGGAAATAATAAAATACTATTAAGTGGGAGGAAAGAGCTTCTATAAATATTTCTGCAGGTTGGTGTAGATCTTTTTGTTAAACATCTCTTTGGGATATAAATTTTAGTTTTATAGCTCTTTGACAAAAGTTTCAAATTCTCTCCATAATGGTTGGATCAGTTCACCACTTCGCCAAGAGTGCATTATTGTCCCAATTTTCTCACATCTCCCCCAACAATGGTCATTTTCCTTTTCCATCATGTTACCCAAACTGATGGGCATGAGGTGGTACTTCAGAATTGTTTTAATTTACATTTATCTATTCAATAGTGATTTAGAACATCTGTTAATATGACTATAGATAACTTTGATTTCTTCATCTGAAAACTGCTTGTTCATAGCATTGTATCATTTATCAATTGGGGAATGACTTGTATTTCTCTATATTTTTGAGAAATGAGACTTTTGCTAGAGAAACTTCCTAAGATTTTTTTTTCTGAGTTTTTACGTTACTTCTAATCTTGACTGCATTTGTTTAGCTTGTACAAAAAACTCATTTTTAAAATTTAATGCAATCAAAATTACTCATTTTATATCCTATAATGCTCTGTATCTCTAATTTGGCAATAAGCTCTTCCCTTATCCATTAATCCTACAGGTACACTATTCCATGTTCCTCTAATTTGCTTATGGTATCACCATGTCTATATCATGTATTCCATTCTACTGTTTTCATTTTCTGGCTGTTTTCATCTCTTTCATGCCCAGTTATGATTATTATTTATTTTCTCTCCATCCTACTTTCCCACCTGTTTTTTCTTCTCTCTCTCAGTGATATGATCTAAGGATAGGTGTGGTCATTGCTCTCCAGATCTGTGCTCTAGTCTGTGAGTGATCCTGAGCATTGTTTTCTTACCTGAACTCTTTTCATGGTACATGCTCCTGATAGCACTCCTTATGCCCTGGGAGTGAGACCTGATCTCAGTATGGGCTGTTTGACAAAGTCCTGATCCTCCCAGTGCCAACAAATAGTTCCTTCTAATCTCCTTCTGACAAGTTTTCTTCTAACCCTCACAGTCTGGGGGCCAGAACTCTAAAAGAAGCGATTCAATTTCCCCTCAGCCCTGCT
>CM053623.1:342973630-343007486 GCA_028646595.1 Phalanger gymnotis
AAGATCATATGTATAGAGCAATTCATAACTATAGAATACAGGTCCAGGTGATGGTATATATTTTAGGGTATAGGCTTCTCGACATGTCACCTGATACCCTTTCATATTTGCCTCTCTACTCTCCTACTGGAGAAAGTCACTTCTCTGACCTTTGGTGAAGTATTGAGCTTGATGTTCTTTCAGTGAAACAGCAGTCCAAGCCTGGGTTCTAAAGTATTCCAGGTCAGTGTCCTCAGCTGGGCACCGTGGCAGTAGCAGAAATAACTGTTAAGCTATTTCTGTGACAAGAAGGCTTCTTATGCCAAAAACTAAATTGAAAACTTTCTCAGTTTTTTTTTCCTCAGGGCTCTGAGGAGTAATGCAGAGAACTTCAACAAAAATTGGTCCTTGGATAAAGCAAGGACAACACAAGAAGAGATAACTTATGTAATGATATGAACTAACAGACAAATAGATATACTCCAACAGTTTCAAATATAGCAAAGAGCAAACAGCATCAGACCTCTCAAGCTAGGAAAACAAAATAAATAAGTAAAAAAGTAAAAAAAAAAACTCAGAAAAAAAGAAAGTGAAATTATACATTCAACCTTTTGAATGGTTTCTCCTGTCTCAGGCTATAGATGGAAGTTAATGCGGTAAAGGTTTTTCCTAAGCAACAAGATTCTGCTTTCCTCCAATCAGCTTTCAGAGCCTTTTCAGGGCTTTTGTGTTTTTCGCCTTCTCTCAAACTTCAGATATTTATGAAGAGCTACAAACTCAGCCAGCTTTTAAAGAAGCAGGATATGGTGCTTCTTCCTCTGTCTTTCTGTCTCTCTGTCTCTCTCTCTCTGTCTCTCTCTCTCTGTCTCTCTCTCTCTCTCTCTCTCTCTCTCTCTCTCTCTCTCTCTCTTTCTCTCTCTATCCTAGCAATTGTAGATCCTGAAAATCTTCAATTGGCTATCTCATCCAACTGTAGCAATGTCACTTGAGGCTACTATGGAGGTGTAAAGCCTGTAATACTGGCACACAGAATGGCTGCTAGCACAGATTCTTTGATCTGCTTTTCTAAAGGAAAACAACTTTAAGGGGTTAACAATCTTACTTTAATTAAACATACATATATCATTCACTTAGTTCAGGGGAAAAAGTCAGCACCCTGAACTTATGAATACAAACAGAAATTATAAACAAAGAAAATAACACAAATAAACAGACTGGCTTCTGTCTGACCATAGCAATACATACATAGTTACCAGAGAGAGAAACTCCAACATCTGGGTTTCCAAAGCTGGGGGCTCCTTAACTTGTACCCAAAGTATCATCTGGCCAAATCACATGAACACTCTTCCAATGAGTGATCCCCAAAGCAAAATGTTAACCTCAAAGTATGTATACTGTTTCCAATCAGCAACTTTTGATTCAATCAAATGTTCTTGATTCAAACAAAGGCAAGGCTCAGTCAAAGGCACTTGATTGCCTTAGTGCTGAGAAGCACTTCAAAAGAAAAAAAAAACAAAAAGGCCCACTTTGCTTGCCATTATACCAACTTAGCCCAATGTAATTGTCCTTTTCTTCTTATATTCCTCTGTTCTGTTTCAAACAGAAGGGTAGTATAGAAACTAAGATAAGCATCTCTCTTCAGGTGCCTTGTATGTCTTATTAGCCTTCTAATCTCTTGTTTCTCATTTTATCTTTCCTTTCTCTTATAATTGCTAGTGCTTCCAATTAGGAGCTCCAGAGACACATTTTGAACTCATGTTGAAAATTTCAGGGCAGGGAGAGCTAGGTAGCACAGTGGCTAGAACACCAGTCCTGGAGTCAGGAGAACCTGAGTTCAAATCCAGCATCAGACACATGACACTTATTAGTTCTGTGACCTTGGGCAAGTCAATGAACCCCAATTGCCTTCCCTTCCCTCCTCCAAAAAAAAGAAAGAAAGAAAGGAAAAAATCGGGACAAATGCAATCAAAATTCAGCATGCCTATATTTCCCAAAAGTTCTTTGATTGTTAGTTTCTCGACTACAATCTTCAGAATATTGAAAAATCGTATTTCAATAAGCTGATGAAATGCAACACACTACAACTATCCCCCACGTTTGTTCATACCATCAGATCCGAAGTGTGTTCAAAAAGGTTTTATGAGTGTATTTATCTGAATTACAATTTCCTCTAGATCTTCATAAATGCCTTAAGCTGCGTTTCTCACATGAATGGTCTTTTTCTCTAAATTTCATTAATTAAAATGTCTGTGTATCAAAGGAGCAATGTCTTATAAAAGAAAATTCAAAGGAACAGAGCTATCCTACATTTTTATATTGTAACATGTTAAAATTGCAAAGATATCAGAGAAATAGCATCATGTGATTCCTTGCACCCCCCCACAAAAAATACTTTCCACATGGAACAGGTAATTCTTAAACTCTATGAAATTTATTAGAATATTTAAAAATGACACTGTGACCCAACTCATTTTACAAGGCAAGTATAAAGTCCCACAACTCTCTAGTAGAAAAACAAGTTATGACAGATTTTTGTAGGAACCTGAAGCCATGATCAATGAAATTAGAAAGGGATGTTATCAAAATCAAGTCCACGTCAAATAGTACAATGGCATTACCTGGGAGTATTCTATTTCTGTACATGAGGGAGGTTGGGTTGGAATATGTACATAAGACAAAGGCCACAGAGAAATTTTGATCTGGGAGTGACTTTGGAAGTCATAAAATTCAAATACTTCATTTGACAGATGACTCAACTGAGGTCACAGTGAAGAGAAATGACTGCTTGAGATCACATTGGTGGGTAGCAGTCATGGGATTTGAACTCATGAGTTCAAATTTTTACTCTAAATTTAGGATTCTTCCACTGCAGCATGCTGCCTCTCAACAAAATATCAGAACTAAGCAAGAATGAGTACAAGAAGAATAATTAATCCTGCAGAAAACCTGAGAAGACATGCAGAAGGAAAGTAGAATGGTATAGCTATGGTTGTTTCTGATTTTTATTATAAGAATGAATTGATATGTGTTGATCAGACCAATCTTTCATCCAAAAGAGGCCAGCTTTCAGGGACTGAGGCATTTAGATATATTCAGGAGTATAACTAATTTAACTAACAAGATTGCTTCTCAAAAAGTGGGAAATGGAAATAATAGATTGATCTAATTTATAAATACAGGAAGAAACACACACACACACACAACTTTGCCAACAGACTATATCACATTCAGTATATTCATTTTGCCCTTCTTTGCTTCTTTTGACTTATTCACATTAAAAATTTTATCATTAATTGTCCCATTTTATATGTGAATTTTAACTTTATAATCTGCATTAACCTGTCTTTGGACTTAGGGTCTAAATTCTAAATAAATACAAATCCTTTCATGTCAAATAGAGTATATCCCTAGAATGCAAGGCCTAGAATTTCTCCTAGCCCTGACTTCATGATTATAAGTAAAATCTGCCAATATCGTGAAAGTGAATGAAGCTGAGGCATTCTAAGTGAAAGTGGTAATTGTAGCTTCCCCAGACTCCTGGATACTATATGAAGGAGAGTGATTGTGGTACTGATAGGGTAACAGAAGAATCAGTAATTAGCATTAGAAGCAAAAGCTAGGACAAAGTCAAGTTCTGAGAAGAGTCATGTGAGAGCTAAGATTTAAGAATCACATATTCCTGTACCAGGTAAGCAACAGAGCATTGCTATGATGACAAAGAACTGTTTGATCATATTCTTCTAATCATTTTAGAGACACAGATTGATCTTTAAACCAGACAAAAAGCAAGTTATCTTGAATTTTCTTTTACTGGATACCTCTTAAACCAGTTGTTGATCATTTTTCCTTCTATAGTTTTAAATTCTATAACAACAGACACAGGATTATCATGCTAGTCAGTGTTTTGATGTAGTCCATCAAGTTAAATGTGAAAATTGTTTTACTTACATTGTCATCTTAGTGTACCATGAGAAGCTATGTGAAAAAAATTCAAATTTCTTTCTAATCTAAAGTCTAAAAAAAGCTATGAAAAATATCTTTCTTGAATTAATTTTCATTGTATATGTTTCAAATTAGGGGGAAAACCATCTAATGTATAAGTAGTAGTGTTATTCTCTTTAAAAAACAAGAACCAAACAATGCCTTGTGTTACCACTCTAATTATAAAAAATGGAAATAGCTGTTTCAAGTAGAAGAAACAAAAATACTATGAAAAAGAAGAAAAAACATATTTTGCAAGATTACACTGCCAAAATTATTAATACTAAATACTTATATTACCAGAATTAAAATAAAAATAATATTACCCCTCATTACTAATGCTATACAGAAGAGAAAGGTCATGAAGAAGAGCTCCCTATTCTAAGTTGTTTTACTACTTTTAAGTATAGGGGCCAAATTGGTGGCATAGAGGACTACAGCTGAGCTTTCCCAACATTCTCCTCCGAACAACTTTAAAATAATGCCTGTGAGAGATTAATAATGGTATTGTATCATAAAATAAGAAAAAATCTGTGGAAGGGAAAAAAAATTCTAAGAAATTTTGAAATGAAATCAAATCATTTTGAAACTATTCAAAGGGCAATGGAAACATGGATGGTAAGTGCCAGTAGGCTGCTCTATTTCTTCAATAATGATTGATGAGAATTGGTATAAAGGGAATCTTAGAAGGAAAGAGAGGAATTGGGATCACCTTGTGTTTACTTTAGGGTTAACATATAAACAACCTGACACCTCCATTGCTACCCCTAAAATATGGGAACTAGAGAAAGGCCTCCAGACACTATGTTCAACCTCTATAGATGATTTTTGGGTGAATCATACAGGATGAGAATGGGTGTATGCAAAAGTAGAGTTAATACACATCTCAATAATTTCATAAATGTATTACTGTCAATAAATATAATTTGAAGGAGTATATTGGAGTTATTTTTTCCATTGTCCCAAGTCTCAGTTATAGCTAAGAGAACATGGCTTCCATCTCATATAAGCATGTCTAGTTCACTTTGCTTTCTAGTCAGATTAATATACGGTCAAATATTTATATATAGGCATCTGGGATCATAAGTTTAATTGGTAGTTTCTTCCCCAAGTTTTGTGTTGTGCAAATTACTAGGCTCTTCTACTCATAATCTTTCTAGGCTGTGGCTACTCTCTGTGGTATTTAGTTTAAAAGATGTTTAGAGTCATTTTTTCTTTCATTCCTTTTCAGTTTAAATCTTCTTTGATTAACTTTCTGAGAATGTAGGCAAATATATTCTTGCACATCCTCCATCCTTAGCCAAGAGCCTATCATTTCATATTTTAAGTCACAGTGCCCACATCCAAATACCATTCCCATATACTATCTTCTTTACCAGCTGTTCACTTTCCAAATCTGTCTTTCTTTTTCAAAGCCCTTCCTTCTATTGGCAGCAGTGATGACAACACCACCTGTGCCCCTAAGGTCTTCTGTTTCTTGCCAAGGACATCATAATCAGTAAAACGTATTTCTAAATTCTTTCTTGCCATATCATTTAACACCACATAAATCACCAGAAGCAGATAGTAGACATTAGACTGGAGAAGATTTAGGGAATTTGTATTCACTTGTTCAATATCTCCTGAAAAGAACTTATATCATCCATTATTTTCAGAACAATAAATAATTGACTCCACTTGGAAATGGGAATTTACCATACACAAAAATGTATATGTATGTAAATGCATGTATACATACATATAAAAACATTTCAAAGCAAAATATTTTATTGATTCTGTTTAAATAGTGTTGTTGCATCTCAATAATTTCTCCTCACTTCTCCACCAAGAAAATCATTCTTTTTAATAAAGTTAAGCAATACAAATACATTCACTGGCTATGTATTGCAATGTGGTCCTCATTTTATGATTATATTCTATCACATATCTCATGAGAAAAAAGGGAGATTTCACTATCTAACTTCTGAAGTCATGTTTGGTCATTAGAATTCTTCAAAATTCAGAAATTTTTTCAGGTATTTTTTTCTTTTATATTACTGCAGTTATCACATATCTTGTTGTATTATTCTATTTATAGCTTCCAAAATTTATCCTTCATATATCTTGTTTTTGTGATGCAATAATATCCTATTATATTCATATACCACCATTTGTTCACTCATTTTGTGATCAATGATTATTCTCCTTCCATTTTTGTGACTATAAAAAATATGCTATATATACTTTTACACATGGAACCTCTTCCACCTGAGTTAGATCTTCTAAGAATCATACATCATGAAAAGGTAAGTTCTTGTAATTAACACAAAGAAAAAAATGCATACAATGAAAATTATCTTCTTTTTTTCAGTGATGAATCTTCAAGGTACACTAGGAACAGAAATGTAGAATAAATCAGAAGTGGTGGGAATTAACAATGTTTCAAGGGGTTTACATGCCAAAAAAAATGCTACGTGGTTAGATAGAACTAATGGAGAGCCATCAAAATTTCTTGAGCATGAGAATAGTATGATCATACTTATTTTATGGAAGTTAGATCAGAGGTCCTCTAAGATCCACATCATACACACACACACACATATACATATACATACACACACACATTTTTGCGTGACCCTATGGGACTAAAATCTTACTTTGAGAGTGGAAATCAAAAAAAAATTGTCAACATAATACACAAACTAAATTAGGAAAAATAGGATACATTGCTAAACTCAATGATAATTGGACTCTGATATAGTTATAAATTGGTCTTATCTTTTTAAAAAGACCCTTCAAATATATGTGTATATATGCATTTGTGTGTGTGAGTGTGTACGTATACATAGATATAGATCTAAACAAAGCTATTTATACTCTTATATCGCCAATGCAATATTCACAGAACCTATGGTGACTGTGAATATGCTGGCGTAGTTCTGAATCATGAAATATAACAGACTCTCTATATAGAAGACAAAACCAAAACATTTATCTAGACACCAGAAAGCCAAATCCCAACACCAGTAAACAGAATCCATCACAGCACCAAAGAAGTTAATACTCATTTTCACAGAAGGGAGCAACACCGTCCCCAAATGTTCCCCCTGCTTGGACCTTCCCACAAACAAACACTCACTATACTACCTGTCTAGTTGCCTGCATCCTTTCACTTCCATTCCTCTTACTACTCTGACCAATTTCCTGTTCCACCCTTCCTGTTCTACCAGTTAAGAAAGCTCCTCCCATCACATGTGACTTAGGATTCCATGTGACTTCAGCAGGTCACTTGAGTCTAATAATGGATGGGAGAGACCTTTAAATTAAGCAAAAATAATTAACAATATAACCCATTGCTCTAGTAATTCTTCTATAAGATTTATACTTGATGGTAATTGTCTAAGGGAGGGGTGATAATATATAATTTGAATGAAGAGATTACTGTTAATGTTCTTTATGAAGGTGAAAAATTGTATACAGTCCCCTAACAATAAGTTTTAAAAAACTGATAGGATATTTTAATAGCTTTCTTAAATAAAAAATAATTTACAGACCATGCCAATAAGCAAAAATATTCCTTTGAAATAAAGGCACCTCAATATCTTTGCTAAAGTTGTTACCTGATTCTGGAATGATCTCCTTTCTCACTTCCATACCTACCATACCATACCTAACTTCTTTTTTTTATTAATTAATTAATTTTTAGTTTTCAACATTCATTTTCACAAGATTTTGAGTTACAGATTTTCTCCCCAGCTTTCTTCTCTGTCCAAACTCAAGATGGTATATATTCTGATTACCCCTTTGCTCAGTCTGCCCTCCCTTCTATCACCCCACTCCCCTCCCCCATCTTCTTTCCCCTTACTTTCTTGTAGGGCAAGATAGATTTCTATACCCCATTGCCTGCATATCTTATTGCCAAGTTGCATGTAAAAACAATTTTTAACATTTGTTTTGAAAACTTTGAGTTCCAAACTCTCTCCCTTCTTCCCTCCCCACACACCCTCCTTGAGAAGGCAAGCTATTCAATATAGGCTATACATGTATCATTACGCAAAACACTTCCATAATAGTCATGTTGTGAAAGACTAACTATATTTCCATCCATCCTATCCTGTCACCCTTTATTCAATTTTCTCCTTTGACTCTTTCCCTTTTCAAAAGTGTCTGTAGGGGCAAAGACTTGCTTGAGCTCTTCCCCAAATCCCTACAAATACCTGTAAAAAAGGTTTCTAAACAATTTCTAGAGCTACAGAACCCAGAAAATGACAGTGTGAAGCAAGTCTCCAGCCCAAGATGGCCTCAATGGTAGCTGGTAAGGGTCCATCACAAGGTGCTGGGAGCTGAACACAGCCCAGCATGCTGGAACAGATCAGACCTCTCAACAGATGCAGCAGGCCTCAAGGCACTGAATCACTGAGCTGTGGCTTTTTCAGATTTCTCAACCCACAACCACCAAAGACAACTTAGAAAGTCAGTGGAAAAGCTCTGTTGGACTTGACTGAGAGAAGGATGTGGGCAGGTTCCAGCCCTGGGGTGGCTGAGATGGCTGTAGCAGAAGCAGCAACAGCAGCAACAACAGCCACCTCAAGAGTCCCAGTCGTACAGATAGTTTGGGGAAGCAAGTGGCTGATCAGAAGAGGAGCTCAGGAGTCTCTTTGCTGGCACTAAGGCAGGATTTTCTTGCTTTGCCCTACTTACATTTGGATCGCAGTCCTGTTTGGTGGTCCTGGGAGGAGAAGTTGCACTGGTGTGGCAGAGCTTGTGGTGGCTGTGGAGAGGGAGTCCTCCTGACAGTTACAAGACAAGAAAGCATACTTGAGATAATTTAAAGATGAGAACAGAGGGTAGGAGAGGAGTAAACACCTCTCATTGGATCATACCACCTCAGAAGAACTGATAATTTATGGGTGCCTAGAAGTAGCTGTGAAAACAGCAAGGCAAAAACCCCTGAAGCTTGGAACAGAGCACTCTCATTCTGGAAGCATTTGTACCATGACAAAGAGTTCAAAAGTCAAGTAATTGGTTAGGAAAATGAGAAGACAGCATAAAAACCTCAGACTATAGAATCTTATTTTGGTGATAAAAAAGATCAAACTGTACATCCATAAGAAGACAAAAAAGTCAAAGAGCCTACATCAAAAACTTCCAAGAAAAACATGAACTGGTCTCAGGCCATGGAAGAGCTCAAAAAGGATTTGGAATGGGGGGAGGATAGAGATGGGGAGAAAATTTGTAACTCAAAATCTTGTGGTAATGAATGTTGAAAACTAAAACTTAAAAAAGAGAGAAAAATTGTTTGCTTCTGACTACTCCCTCACCCAATCTGTCCTCCTTTCTATCATACCTCCCCACCTTGTCCCCTATATCCCTACTTTCCTGTAGGGTAAGATACTCAATTGAGTGTGTATGTTATTCCCTACTTAAGCCAAATCCAACAAGAGTAAGGTTCACTCATTCCTTTTCACCGCCCCTCTCTTCCTTTCCACTACAACAGTTTTTTCTTGCTTCTTTTTTTGAGATAACTTACCCCATTCTATCTCTACTTTTATCCTTCTCCCAATATATTCCTCTCCCATCCCTTAATTTTAGTTTTCAGATATTGTCATTTCATATTCATCTCACCCTGTGCCTTGTCTGTATGTGTAGATAGATAGATAGATAGATAGATAGATAGATAGATAGATAGATAGATAGATAGTCTGCATGTGTGTGTATATATGTATATATGTACATGTATATCTATATGTATGGATATATAGACATGTCTATATCTATATACATTCCCTTCAACTACCCTAATACTAAGGAAGGTCTCATGAGTTACAAATATTATCTTTTCACATAGGAATGTAAACAATTTGACTTTAGTAAGTCCCTTATGATTTCAAATTTCCTATTTAGCTCTGGTCTTTTCATCAAGAAAGCTTCAAAGACCTCTATTTAACTGAAAAGCCATTTTCCCTCTGAAATATTATACTCAGTTTTGCTGAGTAGGTGATTCTTGGTTTTAATCCTAACTCCTTTGACCTCTGGAATATCATGTTCCAAGCCTTTTGCTCCCTTAATGCAGAAGCTGATAGATCTTGTCTTATGCCAATTGTGTCTTTCAGACTGCTTACAATATTTTCTCCTTGACCTGGGAACTGTAATTTGGCTATGATATGCCTTGCAGTTTTCTTTTTGGGATCTTTTTCAAGAAGTGATAGGTGGATTCTTTCCATTTCTATTTTACCCTCTGTTTCTGGAATATTGGGGCAGTTTTCCTTGATAATTTTTTTTTTTGAAAGATGATGTCTAGGTTCTTTTTTTTTTTTTTTTTTTGATCATGGCTTTCAGGCAATCCGATAGTTTTTACATGATCACTCCTGAATCTATTTTCCAGGTCAGTGTTTTCTTCAATGACATATTTCACATTGTGTTCTGTCTTTTCATTCTTTTGGTACTGTTTTATAATTTCTTGATTTCTCATAAAGTCATTAATTTCCATTTGCTCCATTCTAGTGTTTAAGGAATTGTTTCCTTCAGTTAGCTTTTGGACATCTTTTTCTATTTGGCCAATTCTGTTTTTTAAGGCATTCTTCTCTTATTGGCTTTTGGACCTCCTTTGCCATTTTGGTTAGTCTATTTTAAAAAACATGTGACTTCCTTTTGTATTTTGCGGGGTCTCCTTTAGCATTTTTCATGATTTTCTTGCATTCTTCTCATTTCTCTTCCTAATTGTTCTTCTCCTTTTCTTACTTGATTTCAAAATGTTTTTTTAGCTCTTCCATGGCATGGGACCAATTAATAATTTTCTTGGAGGCTTTTGATGTAGGATCTGTGACTTTAGTCTTCTTCTGGCTGTATGTTTTGATCTTTTTGTCACCAAAGTAAGATTCTATAGTCTGAGTTGTTTTTTTTTTTTGGTTGGTTGATTTTTTTTGGTGTTTTTTTCCACTGTGTGCTCATTTTCCTAGCCAATTATTGGACTTTTGAGTTCTTTGTCAAGCTATAATTCCACTTCCACAGTGGAGAGTGTTCTGTACCAAGCTTCAGGGATTTTGTGCTGTTGTTTTCGGAGCTACTTGTTGGCTCCTTTCAGTTCTTCTGAGGTGGTATGATCCCAGGAGAGGAGTTTACTCCTCTACTGGCCTATGCTTGGGTTTGTTAGTCACCTCAAGCACTCTTTTCTGTCTTGGAACTGATAAGAGGACTTCCTCTTCACAGCTGCCACAAGCCGTGCCACACAAGTGCTCCTCCTCACCCCAGGACTGTGACCCAGATCCAAGCAGGGCACAGCAAGAGAATATTGCCTCTGCACTAACAAAGAGATCTCTGCACTCCTGCTCTGCTTACCTACTTGCTTACCCCTGCTTTCTGTGGGCCTGGGGCTCTAAAAGCAGCTTCTACTGCAACTGTTACAGCCACTGCTGTCCTGCGGCAGGGGTCAGATTACTCTCTTCTCTCACTCAGGTCCATTAGAGTTTTCCCATTGACCTGCTAAGTTGTCTTTGGTGTTTGTGGGTTGAGAAGTCTTTAAAGTGCCACAACTCAGTGAGTTAATGCCCTGGGGCCTGCTCTGCCTGGTCTGCTCTGGCATGGTCTGTGCAAGTATACCAATGAGGCAAGATTAATGAACTCAAGGAGGACCATGAACATGCCTTAACAGTTCAGAATCACAAAATATGAAAAACTCTCTAGGTAGAGGGCAGAGGGAGTATAACATTTATTTAGACTCCAGAGGATAAAATCCCAAGACAAATAGCTCCAATTTGATATGCCAGTAATTATATTCCAAACCAGTAAGACCACCTCAATGTAGCAATAAGGAAATTATAACACAGTATTATGGCAAGCAACCAAGTCATCCTGTAACCTGCCCCCCTTTTATGGCCTTTCAGTAAACAATCACTCAGGAATCCTAACTCTCTGCTCAGCACTCTCTTCTGTAGCTCTGTTGAAGCTGGCTCTCTCAATGTCTGTTCTTCAATGCCCTCTTGAAGTCTGCTGCCTCAATGTCTTCTTTATGTCTGCTTCTTGATTCTGCTTCCCTTCAGTTTTGCCCCTCTTCAGTTCTATCCATCTTCAATTCTGGTTCTCTCATACTCTGGACTCTCTCTCTAACTCTCTCTCTGTCTCTCTCTCTCTGTCTCTCTCTCTCTCTGTCTCTCTCTCTCTCTCTGTATATATATATATATATATATAGTCCCAACTGCCATCTGATTGGCTAGAACTCAGGTATCTGATGGGCTGAATTAATGATTGACTAGAACTCAGGGCACATACCATTGGCTCTGTTTTCAGCAACTCCCCATAGGGCCCTGAGGGCTTCACACCCAATAAACTTAACACCTGGTAAGTAAAGGCTTTAGGCCTACTTACAAACAAAGACATAACCAAGCTTTCCCAGCTAGCCCCTTCTGAGGCCCATTGAATGAGTGAGGAAGATCTTTCATCACATTAATACTACAGCAGTCACAACCCATGCTTGGCTGTGTTCTGCTCTCAGATAGAGTCTTCCCAGTGACCATCCAGGACATCTTGGGCTGGAGACTTGTTTCACTCTGTAATTTCATGGGTTCTGTAGCTTTAGAATTTGTTTAGAGTCATGTTTTTACAGGTGTTTGGAGGAATTTAGGGGAGAGCTCAAGCAAATCCCTCCTTTTACTCTAACATCTTGACTCCACCATGTCAGATCCTACCTTCTTTTCAAGAAAAGATCAGGTACTGTGTTTTACAAGAGTCCTTTTTCAATCACCAAAGTTTGAAGACTCATTCTGGTTTAAAAATTTACTTTTGTTACTTGGCATTTACTTTTCCATGTGTATGCCACTTTCCCTAGCAGAACATAAGGTCCTTGAGGACAGAAACTTTTTTTTTTTAATTTTGGATAGTTTCATTCATTGTACTTTTATATTTACCTTCTAAGATAATGTTTGGTACAAAATAGATATTTAATAAATATATATTAATTGTTTAATGTTTGACCCCTGAATGTAGAATATGAGTAAATATTTATTAAATAAATGAGGTTAAAATAAAGAACAGAATAAAATGTGATGAGTGAAGGCTGAATAAAACTGCATAAACGTATTTGAGTCTATTAGAGATCAGAACATTTAGTGTAATGACAATACTTAAAGTTTAATCACTATGTTCTTTTTTTAACTTGCTTATGTTCCTCAGTTTTTTGAGACAACAACAAAATCTATGCTAATGACTTAGTAGAAATTCTGTATCTAGGGAAAACATATTTTTTTTTCTGCTAAAGATTAAGTGTAATAGCTAAACACGAGCTATAAAATCAGGTTACATTTATCATTTTTTTAAAAAAAGAATTCTACCTTAAAATTCCATTTTAACTAAAAATATTTCAGTTCTTAAATTGTTTTTACAAAAGGGCAAGATAAAACTCTTATTGCTTCATAGCCAGTGAGTTGAGGACATAAGTGTATAGGTACTGCATATAAACCTGAAATTCAAACATGGTCTGGCAGTTGGGAGTACTTTGATTGCACTCATACGTAGCAAAACATTTGGATGAAACTATTTTTTAAAGTACTTTGAATCAGTTTGCTTTGCAATATTTTGAATTAGATCATTTTACTTCATATTAGTAAGCTTTCTCAGAGAAATATATAACCAAAAATTGAAAAAAAATTTAATACGTACATTTTTGCACAAGTATCTAAGAACTTTTCACTCTTTAAATCCTATGAAGTTATCACCAGTTATAAATTTAGACAATCAATCAACATACTAAAGAAATATGGTCAGAAGACATTTAATATTACATAATTACAGTTAATAAAATTTAAATCATTTTAAAAATGTTTCTGGATACATTTCTTTTTTTGGAAGCTACCTATATATTAAATGAAATACAATGATCAGCAATTTCTACCTCAGATTTAATTTGCTTATTACCTACAATTAAAAGTAAATGTCTCATTTCAAAAATAAATATACACACACAGACACACACATATATTTATATACATATATAGGCTATGTATGTATGTATATATGTATATATGCTGTTCTATAATAATGAAAATTGTCATTTTCAAGCTTTGGTTTTTAAACAGCTTATGTTATTGTGAGCAATTGTGAATGATATTTTAATCTACTAATAATTGACTCTGTGAAAGATTTGTGACTTGACCAATGTTGATAACTGTGACTTTGGATAAGTAGCTTGACCTCTTAGGCTCAGTTTATTCTCTTGTAAAATAAGGAGTTTAACTAGAGATCTCTTATGTACATTCCCAGTACTATGTCTATGACAATAAGTTCTAGTATGGTAATCTTCAGCAATGCAACTCACAATCCAGGTATGAAACTAGTACACAAGTTATCTCATAAGGAGTTGCTAAAGGAAAATAGACATAAAATCCCTTGTTCAAAGTCACATGATTAGCAGATGACAGTGGCAAAATACAAAGCCTGATCTTGACCTAAGCTTAGCATTCTATCTATTATGCGATTGTCCTTCCAGATGCTTTAGTAATACCTCTACTAACAATGAGAAATTCAATACCTCATTTTGTAGATTTTAAGAGCCTTTGACATATTGTCACTTTTCATTATAATAGATTTGAGAGTTGACTGGGACCTTGGAGGTCATCCAGTCTAATATCCTCATTTTACAGAGAAGGGATTGAAGTCAGGAGAGATGAAATAACTTGACCAAAGTCACCTAACTATTAAATGGCAGCACCTGATGTGACCCCAGATCTCCCAACTATAATTCCACTGGTTTTAGGAGTTAGTGAAAGGAATTTCAGAAATTTATAATCTTTTATAAACATTTCAGAAAGCATCTTCCTCACTGAAACCCAAATATGAAGGGAGGTGGATATCATCCCCATTTTAAGATCACATAATAAAATGACATAGGCATGATTTCTGCCTATGAAGCTTCTTTTCCACATAAATATGAACTACTATAACAATTATTATGATTATAATTAATAGAAGAAATAATAGAAAATGCCATGGGAGGGATACTAAACTAAGTCGTATTTTAAACACTCAAAGTGAATTAGTGCTAAGGAACTTTGATATAACACAATTGTTCATTTTTTGGAATTCTTTTTCTCCATTCTTTTATCTTTCATCGATGAAGGAGGATAATTGTTGATGAGATAGTTATTGCTGTTGTCTTTTGTTCTCAAAGAGGACCAAAATGACATCCCTATGTGAGAGTCAAATTACAGCATGTCTGACTACGGCTAATCACACCAATATGAGGTCAGAATATTCTACCATAGGTCAGACATATACAGTCCATGTAAATATTTGGGATGGGTTCTCTAAATTTGTGCATCTCATTTTTTGAGCTACTTTAATTCTGCTTTGCTTGTAGAGCACAGCACCTTCTTTGACTGGTCTAGCTGGCCAGTTCTCTGCCAGTGTCTCCTACATCACAACATCAATTCCAAAGTTCTTCAAAGAGACCTTGAGAGTGTCCTGGTGAAACATTTTCTGACCTCCATGTGAGAGCTCACTTTATGTGTGTTCTCAATAAAATAGTCTTTTAGGCAAGCATGTGTTGCCATTCAAAAAATGTGGCCAGCCTATCAGAGCTGCACTCTCTGCAGCAGAGTTTTAATGCTCAGCGATTTAGTTTGAGAAAGGACCTCAATGTCCAGTACCTTATCCTGCCAGGTAATCTTCAGGGTCTTCTTAAGATAATTCCAATGAAAGAGATTTAGTTTCCTGATATGGAGCTGGTATGCAACAAAGAGGTTAGCAGAACAACTCCATGAGGTGGTACAGATAGAGATAAACCATAGGGGGTAATATGCAAAATACAATGGGTAGATTTTCTTTTAGTTTACATTTCTGAAGATAGATTGGTAGATAGAACAATTATTAAGTGCTTCCTTTGTGTTGGGCACTGTGTTAAGCATTGGAGATGCAAATACAGACAATCAAGTATAATGCCAATGAGATATCCACAGTGGCTACAGCTGCTATGAATGTGCCAGCATAGCTCTGAATCACAAAATATAACAGACTCCGTTCATGGAAGACAGAACCAAAACTTTTATTCAAACACCAGAAAGACAAATCCATCATAGCAACAAAGAAATCCATCATAGTAACCAAGAACTCAATACACATTACCAATGCAGAGAGCACCAACATTCCCAAACCTTCCCTCTGTTAGGGCCTTCCCATAGACAAACTCCCTTAAGAAAAATATTTCTCTCTTTCTCTCTCTCTCTCTCTCTCTCTCACTCACTCACTCTCTCATTAGCAGCTTCTCTCTGTGCCTGCCTCCTCTCTCTCCAAACTGCATCTCCCACCATTTCTCTCACAGCTCTGACTCACTCCAACTTCCTGGTCCACCCCTTTCTGTTGCACCTGTTCAACAAGCTCCTCCCACCACAGACTCATATGACTGAAATTAATATGACTCAGACTCATGTGACTCAGACAGGTCACATGGAACTATTAAAGGATGGGAAACATGTTACCATTTCATTAACAATATATTAAGAATAAATCAAGATAGACATAAATGTCTACCTTAGCATTGTCTATCTTTAACATTCTATAAGATAAAACAGTAAAAAAAAAAAAAGTCTCACCTTAATTAATATTACACTTCACCCTTTTCCAGGATCCTTGGCTTTACACAATCTAAATCTAATCTAATCTAAATGGCCATGGATCCTGGAACAAATAGAGACGTTATACATTGTGATCCAATTAGGGAACTAAAGCATAACATTCACAACATAACAAAACATATCATCCAGTATCATTCACAAAATACTTGTTCACAACACAAACATGATCCACAAAGGTCAAAGCAAGGTACGAGTTCTTCAGTCAACACATAATGTCCATGTAAAGTCCTCCTTGAAGATGTATCCTTCTCCCCACACTGCCATTGCAGGCACCATCAGGTACAAGCATGCTATATATAATTAACAAATTCCCAACAAAAACAAAAAGTCCAAATAATGTCCTCTTGGGGATATGTCCTTCTCTCAACACTACTCCAACACCCTGCTTCCAGGTCCTGAGGGGCCTGGGCAATAAAGCCAACAGGGTGGAGTCCTGGGGGTTTATATCACTTCCCTCTACCCACCATAGACAACTCCATCCCTCTCTCCTGTGTCTCTAACTGCCCCTGGAGAAGGCAGTAGAAAAGCACACTCAGCACCTTGCTGCAAAGTTTCCATCTTGCCCCAGGGCTGAATTCTAAGCTCCTGGGTTCCTGATCAATCAGTAGAAGCCAGCCCTTCCTGGCTTTTGCCAGAATCCTGATACAGGCAGCTCCCCACTCTTGCTTTTACCTTACCAAAGTTGGCTCACAGGAAGCTCACTGCTTCTGTCTCAATTTTCCAAAGTTCTCACGAAGGCAGTCCACTACTCCAGTTGGGTCAGCATGTTGGCAACAGTCTAATTGTTGTCTCACCTCACCAAATGTTCCTACCAAATCTGTATGAAGGCTGATCTCCACTTTTTCTCTCAAGTTTTTATGAAGGCAGTTCTCTACTCCTGTTTTAAGGCCCTACATACAATACAGTCTCAGGACATTCACCCTTCCAGCACAGTCTGGAGCTGGGCTAATCCACTCAAGCCCTGGCTCTGGCCAGTCCCTTCTCCCCCAAGCCTCTGCTTGTTTTCTTCCCACAGCCACTGCTCCTGCCTGTCTCCTCCAGAGTGCTAGTTGGGCAAGGAGGGGGAAGGAGAGTTTATCTACCAGGAGCCCTGCTCTGGGCACCATGGAAACAACTTCTATCACTGTTACTTGCCTATTCTCTTTCAGGCCTCTGCTGCTCCTGCAGCTCCACAGAACTATAGCCACCACAGGTATAAAGAGCAACCCAAGAACTGGGACATATCCGAACACTATCTCAGTACTCCAAAACTCCATACTTTCCTTTTAGTCTGCAGATCCTGCCAACTCTGCCATTTTTTGTAACATTAAGGCCAAATTCATGACCTCAAAGAGGTCCATGAGCCTGCCTGAATGGTTCAGAATCTCAAAGTATAATGAATTCTCTAAGTAGAAGGCAGAGGAAGTATAACATTTATTTGGACTCCAAAGGATCAGACCCAAGGACCAATGCCCGCATTTCGATATTGTGGCAACAACACTCCATAACCAATAAGCACATCTCACTATAGTAACAAGGAGATTACAATAAAATATTATAGCAGCAAGCCAGACCATACTTGTGCTTCCCTATAATGCTAGGGCCCTCCTATATGAAGATTGCTCATAAGTCAAAAGTCCCTGCTTAGCACTCTCTCCTGCAGTTCTGCTGACTCAAAGTTCTGAAAATCCCTCTTGTGTTCAGCACTCTCCCATCTGCACCCTCTGGCTGCTGATCCTCAGCTCCTGAATCTTACTGTTCTCCATTCCAATCTCAGCCCTCAGTCCACATTTTCTGCTGCTTCTGCATTATGTTCTCCATTTCTCAGTTTCTGCCATTTCCAAGTTCTGTTCTCTCTCTTTATACAGTCCGTAGATGTCATCTGATTGACTAGAACATCATCTGATTGACCAGAACTCAGGCATGTACCATTCGATCTGGTATTAGTAACTCCGTTTAAATGTCCTGAGGGCTTCTCACCTCTCTCAAACTAGCAAACTAGTTTGCTAACCAGCCTGGAGCCTCATATTTAATTAGAGAAAAGGTCTTGGCCTGTCTCTAATCAGACCTCCCTTCTTTGGCCCCACCCAAAGCCTATTCAATGGGCAGAAAAGATCTTTTCACTTACTGATTGGCTTTACAATCATTTGCAAGGAGGCAACCAAACAATCTGTTAGCTTTAGCTGCAGCAGTTGTAATAGAGAATATCCTGCTGATTCTATGTGACTTACTGCAGATAGACCTGGGTATTCACTTAGAGACTGTATGAGAAAGTTAAAGGAGGTAATGAAGACTACTATTATGATGGGAAATGCAGATGCATATTATGACACTCCCTTGGGAGTCTCTCATAGAAATTTAATAGGTAAGACAACTCTCCCTGCTATAAACACCTAATTCTAACTCTGCTAATTGCAGAAGAAGGGAACCCTCTTTCAGAGGTGCTGGATAAGATTTCACACTGACTTAGGAAACTGGGGGAAAGATAAATTTCCTCGAGAAAGAAGAGTGAATAGCCAGTGGATTTAACATCAGAATAGACTGACAAGAAATGAAATGTTTATTACTCTATTGAGAGCAGGGGTAGATTTCAGAAGAATAGATGGTATTCCAACTAATGAGCTATGCAAAATGTACCAAGATAAAGGGCTTAATAGCAGACAGGATAGAAAAGCAAAAACTGCCCCTACAAATCCTGCAGATCTTGAACCTTTGTATTCTAGTGAGTCATACCTTCAGGGAGACTAGGAAATAGGCTGAGCCCCAACTCAGATTAAAGAAACACACAGACAGGATGTGATTTACATTGTTTAGAGGACTTCTGGTTGGATAGAAAAGAGATAAGAAATATCTCTACTGGAATATGTATGAGAAATCCTAAGAAACATTTTGGGCAGATATTACCTAAATTGGGATTATCAACTCAGGTAATATGTGTTTTGGCATTAGCTGGAGTGATAGATTCTAGTTATCAAGGAGAAATTACTGTGACATTCCAAATTGTGGGTGAAGAACCCATACAGTTTTATAAAAATGATAGAATAGTTCAATTGAATATTATTCCTTGTGAAACAATACCCCTTTTCAAAACTGACCCCCCTTCAAAAATAACTAGCAGAGGAAAGGAAGGGTTTGGTTCTACTGATAGAATAAAATTGGGAGCTGATGTATGGATAAAGCAGAAGCTGGAAGATGTACCAGAGGCTATGGAAAATATAGCACATGGGAAAGATAATACTGTAATAGTTCATTCAGGAGAAGATGATTTCCAAATTGTACCTTTGACTCATGTATTCTACCATGAACGAGGCTATGATGGTCTCTGTTTCTTTTTGGATTTTTGTCTATTAAATTTGTTTGCTAGTTTTGTTTCCTGCAGGATTAGTACCAGCCACCTGCAGATGCCTGATTGCTTAAGATGGATGTCATCATTCCGCCTTCGAATGAATAGGGCTTAAAATCTTGGGGTAAGGGGTGAAGGCCTCATTCTCCATAGCTTCTTCCTGCTGAAATTTGTCATAGAGCTGTCTCTGACCCAATAGGTAAAGAGTCCCCTTCTAGTGGACAGTTGTTTAGTTGGCATCTGAAGCTTGGTCAATGCCTGGTCCAGGGTTGACACATCACAGTCCTGGACAGGTCCAAGGATGACATTTTTGGGGTCTCCTTTAGCAAGTCATTGACTTGTTTTTCATGGTTTTCTTGCATTGCTCTCATTTCTCTTCTCAATTTTTCCTCTACTTCTCTTACTTGATTTTCCAAATCCTTTTTGATCTCTTTCATGGCCTGAGATGAATTCATATTTTTCTTGGACGCTTTTGATGTAGGATCTTTGACTTTATTGACTTTTTCTGGCTGTATGTTTTGACCTTTTTTACCAAAGAAAAATTTTATCATCTAACTCCTTTTATGCTGCTTTCTCATTTTCCCAGGCAATTACTTGACTTTTGAGCTTTTTGTCAGGGTATAACTGTCTTCAAATAGGAGATTGCTTTGTCCCAAGCTTCAGGGGTTTTGTGCTGCTGTTTTCAGAGCTACTCCTATCCTGAGGTTATATGATACTGCTCTCCTGGCCTGTGCTCTGGTCTGTGACTGCAGGCACTCCTTTCTGACATGTAACTACCAGGAGGACTCCCTCGCAACAGCCACCACAAAGCTCTGCCACACCAGTGCTCCTCCTCCCCCAAGAAACACCAACCAGGACCATGACCCAGACCAAAGCAGGGCAAAGCAAGAGAACCTTCCCTTAGTGCCAGCAAAGAGATCCCTGCAGTCCCACACTGTTCAGGGGCTTGATTCCCCACATTGTCTGTGGACCTAGAGCCAGAACTAACTTCACAGCTGCAGCTGCAGCCACTTCCACTACCCTGGGGCTGGGGCCGGACTGTGCACTTCTCTCACCCAGGTCAAACAGTTTTCCCACTGACCTCCTCTGTTGTCTTTGGCATTTACGGGTTAAGAAGTCTGGAAACTGCCACAGCTGCCAGTGATTCAGGGCCCTGATGCCTGCTCCACTGCTCTACTCTGACCTGTTCTGTCCTGGCACTGCCCGTGTTGGGTTGTACTCCATTCCCAGCATGGTGCAATAGACCCTTCCCTGTGACCATCCAGGTTGTCTTGGGCTGGAGACTTGTTTCCTCTGTTATTTCATGGGTTCTGCAGCTCTAGAACTTGATTAGAGTCATTTTTTTTACAAGTGTTTGGAGGGACTTAGGGGAGAGCTTAAGTGAATCCCTCTTTTCAAGCCACCATTTTAGTTCCACCCTCAAAACCAGATTTTAAGGAAACTTCCATCTATTTGCATGATTTCTATTGTTTTTAATAGAAATAAGGTGTCAAAAGAGTTTTCTGCATGTATTGAGATGAATATATGATGTCCTTTTTGTTACTGATGTGGTCAAATATGCTGATAGCTTTACTAATACTGAAACAACCTTACATTTGGCTTAAATCCCAACTTGTCATAGTCTAGGATCTTTGAGATATATTGCTGTAATCTCCTTACTAATATTTTATTAACATTTTTCATCCATATTCATCAATAAAATCCATGTATAATTTTATTTGTTTTTGTTCTTCTTACTTTACGTATTAGCACCATATTTGTTCCAAAAAGAAGGAATTTGGTAGGACTCTTTCTTTTCTTTAATTTTTGGAAGAGTTTATATAGTATTAGAATTGATTATTCTTTAAATGTTTTATAGAATTCACCTGTGGATCCATCTGGTTCTGAGGATTTTTCTTAAGGAGATCATTGATGGCTTATTCAATTTTTTTCTAAGATAGGGTTATTTAAACACTCAATTTATTATTTTGCTAATCTGGGTAATTCATATTTTTGTACAAATTTATCCATTTCACTTAAATGACCAAATGGAGCAAAAGCAAATACAAAAGCTTAATGAAGAAAATAATTCCTTAACAATTAAAACTGGGTGAGTAAAAGTTAATGATTGCACAAAACATCAAGAAACAGTAAAATAAAGTCAAAAGAATTGGGGAGAAATGGAAGAAAATTGAAATATTTCATTGGAAAATAACTGTCCTAGAAATAGCTTGATGAAAAATAATTTATAAATTATTGGACTACATGAACACCATAATCAATGAAAAAGTCTAGTCTTCATATATCAAGAAATTAGCAAGGAAAAATACCCCTATATCCTACACCTAGATGGTAAAATAGAAATTGAAAGAGGCCAGCAATAACCTTGTGAAAGAGATACCAAAATGAAAACTCCCAGGAATATTATAGTTAACTTCTGTAGTTACCAGGTGAAAGAGAAAGTACTAGGTAAAGATAAACATTTCACATTGCATATAACAAGAGAAGGTCAGATTGGATTGATAAATTAGACATAAAGGGATATTAATGGAGCATGGATAATTTAACCTGTTGAATCTATGGTTAAAGAAAGAAGTGATGAGCAATCAAGAGAAAGAGGGCATTACAGGACATTAAATAGGTAATGTGTTTATATTAAATGAAAAAAAAAATTGCAAAACACACCAATACAATCAAGATTAGAAGAAAAACAGGAAACTAAGAAAATTTTTACAGTGAATTTCTTTGATTTTGGCCAATGGAGGTGTCTCACTTTATTTTTCTTGTTTTGTTTGTTTTGGTTTGTGTTTTCTTTTGCAAGATGACTAATATAGAGATAGTTTGCATGACTGCCATATGTCATCTATATTAAATTGACTGCCATCTCAAAGAGGTGGGAAGGAATAAATAGAGGGAAATAATTTGGAACTCGTATATTTAAAAATGTTATTTTCACATGTAATTGAAAATAAAAAAAAAACTACCTCGGTAGAATTCCTGTCTCAGATATTCACTAGTTATGTGACCTTGGGCATGTTATTTTATCTCTTTAAACCAATTTCCTCATTGACAAAATGGAGATGATAATATTATAAAATTCGTAGGATAATTTTAAGGTTCAAATGATATTATTACAATGTGTTTTGAAAAACTTGAAGCACTGCAAAAATTTAGTTGTTCATCACCATCATCTTTCTTATCATCATCTTTTTCTCCTTAAATATTTGTCTCTGGGTCTATTCCTGAAACTTTTTAACGTTTTTTCCATACTCGAATCCCTTAAATCCTTGATAGAACCTGTCAAAATCCATCCTCTTTTGACACAAACAAGAACCCTGGAATATTTCTGACTCACAAGAAGACATCAGAGTAAGTTATCCACAATGATATTAGAAGTATATTCTTTTTTCTATTTCTGTCTCTCTTACATGTATATATTATGATAATACAATCAATTACATTAATTATACATCACCTACATTATATATGCACATATTATACTTTTACAATTTATCCACACACATATGTAGGTATGCTATATATACATACATATACATATACATATATATATACATGTGTGTGTGTGTGACCATATCTATATCAATCTATATCTGTCCATTTTTGCCACTGGATTTTATCTTCCAGGTGCAAGACAATATACATAGATATTTGTGACTGTCTGTGTATATGTGTATATAATCTAAGTTCAAAATACTATATCATTATATACGTGTGCATAATGCATATATCAATATATGCATAAATACACATATTTGTGAGTATATTCATATAATTATATAGTATTTTTAGATCTGAGGTTCCTTAATTCTATGATCATTTTAACCAATATAGAATCAGTCTCACACTTATCTTTAATTAAACAAGTCATCCCAATCTTCCCAAGGGGGGAAAAAAAAACATAGTGTAAAAAACATTGGAATTGGCAGACTGCCTCTGCAAATTACTATGTAAACTTCTGCATGTACCACCAGTGCCAATAAATAACTAAAGTTAGGTTACAGACAGCAAAATGGATGCAGCATGGGTATATGGTGCCCACAACACATAACCCAAAGAGAACTCTAAATACAAAGAGGAGTAAAGGACATTAGCAAAGAATTGTACAATGAGAAGAGGACATGAGCAGATCATGTGGCAGTGGGACACCCATAATTCTCCACTAATACCCTCACGATATCATCAGAAAGTTAGGAAAGTCATGTGTTGGGTGGCTTTTGGGTGGTGAACTCTTGAGAAAATGTAGACAAAAGTCTTACAGGATGAAAGGAGTCATGAATTGGTGGTCATCTGTATCAATAGAGGAAATTCCTAAATCAATGAAATCACTGGATGTACTTGATTATTTATATACTTATCTTATTAGTGAATGATATTTACCACTAAACATCCCTCACTTAGAATGATTAAATGAGAGAGAAATAAGCATATTTGAGACAATAAAGTAGACAGCTCTCAGTTCTATCTTCAGTACAGCTTAAATTTCTTCTCAGGTAGCGTATCAAAACCTTGGACAAAGACACTCATTAAATCCACAGTAGTCCCTTAAAAGCTAAAAGGCAATGACAAATTAAGAGTTTCATATGCCATGGGTATCCTAACAACATACTATCACTCTCCAGTCATCCTGGCTTTTCCACCTACACTTATTCTGCCTACTGTTCTTTCATCAAATCATATAAGATGACCTAATCTCCTAACCTCATCCACAGATATGATAGCTAGCTGCTTTCCCTAGTGAAAGTACTAGTGAAAAACAGCCTCCAATTTGATGGCTATTCTTTGCAACCCTGGTCCGACAGTAGTATGAGCAATAAGTCTCCCACATACCATGAATATCCTAACATTAATGTGTGACACAAAGTGGCCAATGTGTCATATGCAGCTGAGAATTTAGCAAAAAAAAAGCATGTACTGGAAGATTACTTAGACATATCTAAAGTGTGTACATGGAAAAAGGTTTCATATTCAACAGTTAGGACTAAAGTCATAGGAAGCACACACACACACGCATACACACACACAGCCCACAGTAAAATTCATGACTTACAACTTGACAGGCATCAAGCACTCCTCATAAAGAACTCATTAAGAACATTTTACTGATATCTGACATTTGCAGTAGCAAACATTTTTCACTTCAGAAAATCTTTTTTAAACTATATAAATATGTTTTTGAAGCAAGCAAATATATCTTATGTGTGTGCTTGGAAATAGTCACTCTTCCAAGTTGAGAGCTTTCATTTAACATTTTACTAGGTAAAATCCCAATAAAGACATCATCATGTCTATCCTAACAGCTTGTTCTTTGTAATTACAATATTTTTTAGTATTAGCAATGTGTCGATGGATGATAACTTACATCCTCAGCCACACTTAGGGAAATGGAGGTTCTTGAATGCAAATGGTATCAAAACATAAATCAGTCCACATGGAGACAGGCCTGCATATTGATTCCAGAATAAGAATCCTCAGGAGGTGGTTCTTCCAAATCCATAGTTTGGAGATTACACCAATATTGATTTATCATCAGGCATGTATTGATCATTGGTTAAAAGACTATACAAATAATTGTATGTTTCTCTACACTGTATCCACTGGATTTAACCTTCCTGCTGCAGACCTCACATTTTGTTTAAGTGATAGTTACAGCAAAACTGTGCTCCTGAGTTACAATAAAATGTAAGTTATTAGCACTGCATTTCAAATTCTGAATGTGTTTGTGTAATCCCAATGGTCTGAAAGGACAAATTGAAAAGGGAACTATTGTAAAAGCAGAGATGAAAGCAAAGAGAAAAGCAGAAAGAGACACTATTTATGGTAGCACACAGTGAGTATAATTAGAAACAATAGAATATAATTTAAAAAGAAACATTTGGACTGAATTTAAGAGTTGTACCTTCATATTTTGAGTTCCATTGTTCCATTGGTTATTTTTCTTAGGGAATTAAGAGAATACCATCACTTGCAGCATTTGAATTTGGAGAAATCTCATAATAAATTTCGTAGCACTTTGTGAATGACTTTATTAGGACACCTGATTTTATCTGTGTATGTGACTTGCTATGTGGCAATTTCCTCAGGAATGAAGACTAGCAATATGTCTATAACTTCCAATTTTTGAGCATTGCATGTGGAAATGAAAATTGAAGTGGCATCTCCATGGTCTGTTAGGATCTTGAACAAGACTTAAACATCAGCCTCCTTCCAAAGCTGACATTTTATTCATTCTGTCATGTTGTTTATATATGTTTATGGGAATAAATGGACAAAATGAATAGAGCTCGTTCTTTCCTCCTTGAAACCAATAGTTTTATTTTGCACATTTTTCTTTGTTTTTTTTCTTTGGTTTTTAAATTCATACAAAAATACAACTCAATTGACCATGTGATCTTTTGAAGTGCTCGCATTTTACAAGGTACCAGAGATCTGATTAGTTCCCTCTGAGTTGCACTCCAAATATCACAGTCACTGCTCCCTTGCCCATGGTTTGCAATCATTTTTCAGTGTTTGAAGAAGATATAAGGCTATTGTCCTGTCCCTTTCTCTGACCAGTTGCCTAGCCATTAAGCAGTGCTAAGCCACAGATTTCTTCCCCATTGTGATGCTAGGATGCAGAGAGATATTGATGAGATTCACAGTCATTATCCATATGAACAGTAATCTAAGTATTCCTAGTGTTAAATGTCATTAACATCATACAGTAGTTTTTTTTTTTTCTTGCTGAGTACATTTTTTTCTGACTCTTCTAATATTATGCACTAAATGGAACTTTTGCATAAAAGCTTTTTGCTTTTCTGGAGTCAGGCTGTCCGGTACTTACTATCCCTCTAATTCATAACCCACAGTGATGCTTCACAGAAATAATAATGGTAGAGATGACCCCTTACCAAAAATTAGAAAAGAATAGTAATGTAAAGAAACTGAATTTGGGAAATTGCAGAGATTCCTTGCCCTTTTTGCATCTCACAACTATTTCCCCATATTTCAGAAACATTTTCTTACAGATTTTAAATAGTTGTGTTTTTCAATGACTGAAACACTAATACAAACAGTAAATGGACTAATTACTGATTTAGAATATAACATTGGCTTATTTCACATGTCTGAAAAGTTCATAAGAAAGAAAAATGAAAGAATGACAATGAGGATAAATAGAGATAACAGGGAGAATAACCTAGAAAAGAAATAGCAGGTCTTGGCTTAGAAATGAGGAAAGGCATGATTTATGAGTGACCCAGAAGACTGAGCATTTCCCCATTATATTTGCCATTTTTCTTCATTTCAACTCATTTCTTACCAAATAAGGTTAGGCAACTTATTCTTTTTAAAGATGATTACTTTGGTTTGCTGGGGAAGAGCAAGATTTTCTCAGATCATTTTTCCCCTCATTTGCACTATCCAATTAATAGCAATATCTTTTTTTTTATCCAACCTCCACATCATCTGTAGCAACCAGAGTTAAGAGTAAAATGAATGCCAGTGTTGATCTCATCCTGATCCGTTAGCACCATGTCATGATGTTTCTTTACCATTATCATGAGGTTTCTGATATGTTCATGTCAGTTTCTTCACCATCAGTCTTCTGGAGTCATGACTTGACATTCATTCATTCGTTCTTTCGTTCATTCATTTATTCATTTATATGTTTATCTGTTTATCTATCTACTTATTTTTTCATTCATTCCTTTACTTATTTGCTCATTCATTCATCCATCTATTGATTCATGTATTTATTAAATAGAAGAGGACCAAAATGACATTATAATGTTACAATCAATGTACAATGTGATTGTGACTGATCAAATCAATACGAGCTCTGAAGGCTGTACCATAGGTTGGGCACAGATAGTTTCTATGAATATTTAGGAAGGAGACGACTTTGAATTTGTGTATTTTTTTTCTTTTGGGCTACTGAAATTATCATTTGCTCAATAGAGAATAAAACCTTCTTTGATGTGGGCATGCCATGCTGGATAGTCCTGGGACAGAGTTTTCCATATCTCATAATTGATACCAAATTTCTTAAGAGAGACCTTGAGTGTCCTTGCATCCCTTATGACCTCCATGTTTGTGCTTGACTTTTCTGAGTTCTCTGTAAAATAGTTTCCTAGCAAATATACATTGACATTTTAATGACATATGGTGCTTGCTGATGGAGAACCTCTGTTTTCTTGGTACTAATTATCATGCCACAATCAGCCACAACTGTCAGAGAATTGATCCATACTCTCTTGCATCTCAGCCTCAGAGGCTGCATTGAATACACAATCATCAGGAAGCAAAAAAGTTACACACCAGCTCTCCCTCCTTTTTAAATTAAACAATTTACTTTCAGTGCACTAGATGTCCTCGATATCATTTTTATCCTTATTGAAGGAGTCTGAAAGCATCGTGGTAAAAAGCATGGGAGCAAATCCATAGCCTTGCTTTACTACACTGGTGACTGGGAAGGCATGAGAGAATTGTTCCTTTTCCAGAAACTATCAAAGAATACCATCACGAAATTAGCATCCAATACTGAAGAACTTCTCCAATCAACCACATTTCACCATAATTTACCACAAGTACCCACAACTGATAGTGCAAAGACCTTACTCAGATCTACAAAAGTTGTGTAAAGACTTCTGTTCTTTTCCTGGTGCATCTCCTGGAGTTGTTGGTCAGCAAACACCATGTTGACTATTCCTCCGCCTGTTCTGAAGCTACACTTCCAGGTCAAGTATCAGCAGATTAAGGAGGACTCTGGCAAGAATCTTACCAGCAAAGACTAAGAGAGAGGACACCTCCCCCACCCCAACTCTGTGTTTGTCACAGGACAATTGATTTCTTTTTCCTTTGCAAATATGGACAATGGAGTCATCTTTGATTTCCTGAAGAATAAACTCCTCTTGCCATATAACCCATAAGATTCCAGTTAGCTTTTTTATAAGCAGAGGAACATCTGTCTTATAAATATTTCCTAGGATGTAATCAGTACCAGGCACTTTGCCATATGAGAGGTTTGGATAGTGGGGGATTGACTTCAACCTGAGGTATGATTAATGGTTGCAGAACTGGTTGATGATGGTTTCACCTATCTTTCCAGGATTATCTTTACCAATGATCAGTGTGACTCCATCAGCACTGAATAATTGAGATACATCATAGGTCTTGGACCCATGAATAGCCTTGAGGCATCATAGAAGTGCTTTGGATGGTTACAATCAGCATAAAATTGAATTTCATCTGCCTTCCTACTGAGCCAAGAATCCTGCATCTTTCTTAGCTTCACTTACACTTTACTTTTGATGGAGTTAAAGGCTGTTTTACCAGATATGGACAAATTATCCTGCTGGTAAATGCTGTGGAGTTCTCATTTTTTCTTTTAGTAGCTTCTTAATTTCCCCATCATTTTCATCAAATCAGTCCTGATGTTTGTGAGTATTCTGGCCCAGACGAGTAATTCCATTGCTGTATAGAAAATCTCTAAAAGCTGCTCACTCCTTTTCTGCTCCACTGTTGCCAAGCTTATATTGGCTTAGCCTTCCCTCCAAGTCAGCAACAAACTGTTCACAAATGTAAAATCACTCTAATGTGTTGATGTTAAGTCTCCTGACTATTGCTTGCCTTGGGTCCACCAGTTTTTTCAATGTGAATGTTCACCTTGAGAAGAGCATGTCTCTGATCAATCTAACACTCCATACCATACATTGCCCTTGTCACTCTCACATTCTGTCTGTCTCTTGTTAGAATGGCATAGTCTATTAAATGTAATGTTTGCTGAGTGGGTGCATCCATGAAATCTAATTTGGTTTACGTAAGTGAAAGTCAGTGTTGATGTTGAGAGGGTCATGAAACACACAAAACTTCAGTCATAAGTAACCATTGCTCTAGATTTTTCTGGCTCCATTTGTCTTGAAAACTCCCGGTCATGTCTGATAGTCTGTATCTACTCTGGAATTAAAATCACTCATAATTATATGCTTGTATTCTTTTGGCACATTGATGATAAGGGTCTCCAGATCTTCATAATTTTTTTCTATGATCTCGTCAGAGTTTGTCATGGTGGGAGCATATGCACCAATGATGAACGATGGCATTGCACTTCCTCTCAAGTGGCAAATACCTTGTCATGAGCCTGTTCTTCATTCCTTTGGGGGCGGGGCATACAAGCTTGGTGACTAGAGTCAATTTTATTGCAAAACCCACACTAGCTTTACAGCAATCCTCTTTTGAGTGGACAATCCAGGAAAAAAAGTGTATCTAGCTCCAAATTCAGTAAGGTGGCCTTCATTTGTCAACCCTTGTTTCCCTCAGGGCTACTATTTGGACATAATATGTGCTGAATTGTGTCACAACAAGAGCTGTATGTCGTTATGATGAGGTGGATCCTCCTCACAAAAGTTTCTGTGTGTTTAGAACACAGTGTAAGATCCTTGCCTACTCATCTCTTTCAGTATTTGTCCTTTTCCTTTTCGGTCATATTAATGAATCTGATAGGTCTGAGGTGGTACTTAATAGATGATTTGATTTGTGTTTATCTAAAAAATGGTGATTTAAAGCATGTTTTTCATGTGGTGATTGGTAGCTTTTTTTTCTTCTTTTGAAAAGTGCTAGTTAATATCTTTTGGCCATTTATGAAATGGGGAATGGCTCATTTTTTTTCCTTTATGAACTTGACTCATTTCCCTCTATATGAAAAATAATGCCATTATCAGAGATACTTGCTACAAAATGTTTTCTTCAATTTCCTGTTTTCCTTCAGATTTTGGCTAAATTAGTATTGTTTCTGCAAAACCTTTTTTTAAAAAATTCACATAATGAAAATTAAATAATAATTGATAATAAATGCTTGCCTTATTTGTGGATTTAACAAGTACGCTACCACGTGTTTCCATAATTTACTTGTAATATCACCCTTTACATCAAAATAATTTACCTATTTTGAATATATCTTGGTATATGGTGTGAAATGCTTGTCTATACCTAGTTTCTTCCAAACTGCTTTCCAGTTTTCCCAACATTATTTTTCATTAAATTGTGACTTCTTACCCCCAAATCTTGGATCTTTGCATTTTTCAAATGATAGAGAATTATGGTCACTTACTATTGTATATTGTTTAGTCTACTCTACCAATCTAACACTCCATTTCTTAGCCAATAGCAGAATGTTTTTATGATTACCACTTTGTAATAATAGTTTAAGATCTGACAATTCCAGTCCACCTAACTGAATTTTTTCATTGATTCCCTTGATATTCTTGACTTTTTTTTTCTTTCAAACAGATTTTGTTATAATTTTTCTAGCTGTATAAAATAATTCTTTGGTAGTTTGGCTTGGCACTGAATAAAAATATGTAGAATTGTCATTTTTATCATATTGGTTTAACCTATCTATGCACAATTAATATTTCTCTAGTTGTTTAGATCTGCCTTTATTTAGGTAAAGAGTGTTTAATAACTGTGTTCATACAGTCCCCTGGGTTTGTCTTGGCAGATAGATTGACAAGTAAAGGAATTGTGCTGGCTTCAGAACTGAGTCACAAAATAGAGTCAGTATGGTTTACTCAATTTCCACAGTTAACCATTTTCTGTCCTAATCTTCTCTGTTCCCCCAGTTCTCCCTTTTGAGTTATGGAGTAGTGAGGAGCCCTTTCCATTCAGAGATATATACGTCAGGTAACAGATCAACCTACTTTAATGGCACACAATGGATTAATTTGAGAAGGGGGATTTATATGTCATCAAGGTAACCAAGAAAACTTAAACATAAAAATAAATACCATTAAATAAAAGGAAAAGTAATACAACAATGTTCATTAATATTAGCGAACATCAAGTCTCCTTTTATCCTGTAACCCACTCCTGATGTACACTAAATCAGTATGTTTCAAGTCCCAAAAGTTTCATGTAATTGTCTGGTCCCTGGATATCTCATCATGCTTATTCTGGAAGAGGCTTCATTCTCAAGGCAGCTTATGAAGGGGGATGTGCTTTTCTGGCTCCAAATCACTTATACAAGTTTTTAGATAATTCTAATAAAATCTGCCAGCAAGAAGATTATACAGTTTAGCACAATCTATTGAATTTGCTTTTCCAAACCTGAAATTTCAGAGATTTTTTTTAATATACCACTTGCTGTTTCTATTTTATGCAATCATGGCACCTAATATAAGAATCTTTAAAAAATCATGTGTATAACTTGTAAAATGAACTCTTCTGTGTTTTAAAATTATCAGAGATATGTTCAAAACGGGAAAATAATTTCACTTTCTTTATAATCATCAACGAAATTTTATATGGAAATTCTTACTTCAATTTTCAGAATTTATTACTAAAATATATTCAAAGCTAATATTTCCATGCTAGATAAATTTGGAAGTCAATCATGTTAATATATATGGTTCTTAAAGAGAAAAATTTAATTCTATAATTTTCTCAAAATGTATTATATCATCCAATTAACAAATTTTTACATTGCATCTTTGTCTTATTACTTTGTCTAATTACCCCTTTGGGAGGGTATCATCCCTATATTTTAATTTGACAACCAGTAAAGATTAAAATTGTAACATTTTTCATACTTACATGTTATCATAGTACCTTGGAGATGTTCCGATATCAATTGAGTTGAGTACTTATAATTACTTTTTCATTTTTAACTTTTTATATTTCTCTTGTGTTTTGTATTTAAAAGCTAAATTTTCTATTCAAATCTGATTTTTTCAGCAGAAATTCTTTAACATGCTCTATTTCATTAAATCTCTTTTTTTCTCTTAGAGGATTATACTCAGTTTTTCCCCTGGGAAGATTATTCTTGGTTGTAATCATAGCTCTTTTCACTTCTAGAATATCTTATTCTCAGCCCTCTACTCCTTTACTATGGTAACTGACAAATCTTGTGTATTCCTTACTTTGACTCCATGATATTTCAATTGCTTCTTTCTGTCTACTTAAAGTATTTTTTCTCCCTTTAATCAAGGAGCTCTGAAATTTGGCCAGCTTTTATTTTGTCATCTCTTCAGGTAGTGATTGATGGATTATTCCTATTTTTCTCTCTGGATCTAAGGAATTGGTGCTGTTTCCTTAAAAATTACTTGAAATATAATGTCTCAAGAATTCTGGGAAGATGGTAGAGAAGGTCAAGAAACTTTTGGCTCTCCAAATTTCCTCTATAAAAAGAGGCAGAATATTGCCTCAGAGACAACATAGGACAGCAGAAAATTTATTTTAAAAAGTCAGGGTAAAGCAGTTGTCCTTCTGAGACAAACTGAGAAGACCTGAGGAAAGACCCAACCTCCAGGGGTGGAGGTCAAACTCCCCTAGGCAAGCTCTACAGAATTAACTTGCAACAAGCCCAGAGGAGAGGCAAGGCACAGCTGGTTTGAGTGGCAGCCTCAATCTCAGAAACTTTCACCTCATAGGGAGTGTGGGGGTTGGAAGACTGAATAGAAGAAGATTGAAGGACCTTACACTGATACCAAGCACAGCTGTGCTGCCCACACATGTCCCCCAGATATGCAGGGAGAAGGAGCTAGCATATACCTGATGAGTGTACTAGCAGTGGGATAGGGACTCTGTTGCCACTTACAGAAGATCAGAGTCCCTGGTTTAGGTTCTAGGGCAGAGATGAGAGCTATACTTCACAGCCACCAAAGGGATTACAAAGAGCAATTGCATTTGTTTGACATCAGTGGTCACAGTGATACAAAGAACCTTGTCAGAGTTCCAGGGCACAAAAGATTGCTTATGTTCACTTACAGACCAGAGCACAGGCTAGGAAAGTAGCAGATACCTCTCCTTAGATCATACTACCATGTAGTAATTAAAAACTTAGAGGTCTCTAGAAGTATCTCTGGAAACAGCTGCACAAAATCTCTGAAGCTTGGGACAGTGCTCATTCCATCTTGGAAGGAGAGCCCTACTTTAACAAAAGGTTAAAAATAAAGAAAGAAGCTGGGAAAATGAGGAGGCAACAGAAAAAAAAAATCTG
>CM053623.1:343014206-343033608 GCA_028646595.1 Phalanger gymnotis
GCTTAATCCTGTTTGCCTCGGTCCCAAAACAGTAAAATGAGTAGGAGAAGGAAATAGAAAAACACTCCAGAATCTTTGCCAGGAAATACCCCAAATGGTGTCACGAAGTGAAAAACATGAATGAAAAACAACTCAAAAACAACAAAATTGACATCAGTACAGTGTTGATAAAAAAAAGACTCTGTATAGTTATGAGATTATGTATGCACATAAATCTGGGTGTATATATGTAGGTACTTATTTATGTTGTGAGTTATGCATATTTGTTGTATTTGTTCATTATATGGTTGTTTTATATATGTGTGTATATATGTATGTATATATGTATATATGAACATATGTATATAATGATTATATCAATATTAAATAGTATATTAATTGTTATATGTTAGTTGTTATCAATGTGACAATTATTTTATACATTTAAAAATGTTTAGTTATATATAATCTTTAAATATAACTAATTGCACACATGATAGAAATTATCCAAACTGACCACAAAAATATTAAAACCTCTAATTCATTATCCACAAAAGTTCTTAAGTCAATAGCAATCAATCTTAAATTTTAAAAACCTAAGAAATTCATTAACAAAGGAAATCAAACACTAAATATATAATATATAATAAATATATAATATATATGAATATATAATATACATATAATAATTAGTATATAGATTAAAAATCTTAATACAAAGAATATTTGTTCTTTGATGGTTGACATATTTATTTATCTCATCTACCTAGACAAAAATTCATAAGGAAGAAAAAAGAGTTGGAGGTGACATATTTATCTCAAATTTATGTTTTAAAATATTTTTATATCATTTAAAAAATATTCCCCATTCCCAATCTTTCTCACTCCAGTTCTCCCAGAGATATTCTTATTCTAAAACATAAGACAAATTAATAAATCCAGGCAAACTGACTAACATATAGAAAAATTCTAAAACTATATGTAATATGCCCTATCTATAATCTGTAACTGCCAAAAAGTAATGGGTTGAAATGTCTTCTCAAAATTCTACTTTGTGATGACATTTGGTGATTATACTTTCAAAGCTTTTGACTTTGATTATTTTATTCCTTTTTTAGTAATTCAGATTATTAGAAAATTATATATTCTTTTTCTGTTGACTTCAGTTTGCATTTGTTCATATGTCTCCTCTTGATTCTCAGTGTTTGTTGTTTTCAGTATTCTTATACCATGATAGTATGCAATTGTATTAACATATCATGTCTTATGTAGCTATTTCTAAATTGATGAGCATTCATTTTATTTTTAGTTCTCAGTATTAAAATGTTGTTACAAATACTTTGCTATTCATGGGATTTGCATTTTAAAAGTTTAGTCATTCACAGGGCACTTCTTTCATGAAGGTTCTTGGGCTCAGTCCTGAGGTATCTCCACCAGGGTGTAAGGAGACATGGTAGTGCTTTGACTTGCCTGGCACATGCTGCTTCTCCCATATCTGCTTCTGGGTGCCTTGCCACTTCAACTAGTTGTATCAGTAAGGCAAGATTCATGACCTCAAGGAAGACCATGAACATACCTGTACGGCTCAGAATTGCAAAGTATGAAAAACTCTCTACATGGAAGGCAGAGGAAGTATAGCATTTATTTAGGCTCCAAAGAATCAAATCCCAGAACCATTAATTCCAATTCAATATAGCAGTTTTTGTATTCCAGAACCAGTAAGCCCACCTCAATGTAGGAACAAGGAGACTAAAACACAGTATTATAGCAAAGACCCAAGTCATCCTGTAACATTTCCCCTCCCCCCAGGGCCTTCCCATAAACAATAACTCATGAATCCTTACTATTTTCTTGCCTGTGTCCTCTCCCCACTCAGTCCTCTGGTCTGCAGCTCTCTTGTCTGTCTCCACTCTCCCCTCAGCACTCTTCTGCAGCTCTGTGGACTGAGTTCTTATTTCTTCTCCTTGGGCTGAATTCTGAAGTATGGCTTCTCTTCTGACTTCTGAATTCTCAGTTCTCAATAGCTACCTTCTGGGTGTATATTTTTTTTTAAGGCCAAGGGCTTCATGCCCAATTGACAAGATTGTGGGAAAGATCTTTAATCACTGATTGGCATCACAAAGGTATGGACCTGCCTCTGTTAACTGGCCCCACATGAGGCCTATTGAATGGGTGGGAAAAATCTTCAATCACATTATCACCACAGTAGTCAATCTTATCTGCATTATATGCCATAAAGAGAGTGAGTGTAGAAACTGGTTCTAAATGCTTGACTTATAATGTGGAAAAATATAAATAAGATAAAATTATGAGTCATTCTGATTCACCACTATGAACATAAGTCTATGGGCATTGTGAATTTTTCAATATGTTCTCTGAGATAAAATAAGCAAATTAGAAAACCTCTCAGCTTTTGAGTAAACAAAGATTAAACAGTAGCAAAAAAAATAGAAGGGTAGATATAAAAAAAGAAGAGGACAAATTATATATTTGTCTTAATCTGCCCCATTTATCCATTTGTATATTCTGCAACATTCTGGGTATAAGAGAGTATCTTGAACTTAGGCAATTAGGGCCAGAGTGCTTGGCAACTGAAAAATCTACCTCCACAGCAAGATCTTCATTCGGAAATCCATTACATAATGTTTCCACTAAATATATGGGGATGAAGTTTTCTGAATAAGTAAATTATAGTTAAAAAAAATTATTTCTTTGTTAAAAGGCTGTAGAGAAACCAGGATGAAGAAGGGGAAAAATCTTTATCATCCTGAATACCTCTTATATATGTACAATTTTTGATTCCACGGTAGAGTTGTTAGTCTAAGAAAGTGATCCATTTGTAAGCTTCAAATGAATCACCTAAAGCATGAATGCTGGTAGTTCTAATGTACTTTGTTTCTGGATTTCCAAGCTACTGATGCTTCTTTTGCCTTAAAAAGTATGATACAATTTTTAGATGGTTGAAGACAAGTGAAAATCAATTTCTTGTGTCATACCTTAGAGTAAAAGCTATTCACACCATGATATTCAGCATTTTCAATCATTTTTAAAATGTCTAGTGCCTATGGTAAGTAAAGAAAAGCACTTACAGCACATTGATCAAAGGATGGGAAAAACTAAAAAGGAGAAAAATGTTGCTGATTTCATATCCATGCAACTCAGCAATGGAATTTGCTCTATTTTGTTCCTGATTTAATAAAAAAAAAATAGTATAGCAATTGGTATTTGTTGATGTCTGTTGTTAATGCATGAAATGTGCAGTTAATCATATATATTGCTGAGAATTCAACAAGGGAAAGAAAAAAAATGTGTTTTAGTATCTTCCAAAAGTAATGAAGTATTTTTCTTTTCTTTTTTTTTTAAGTTTCATAAGTAATCAATAGGTTTTGCAGGTCTGCTTTCCAACTATATACTTACTGTAATGGGTTTCCCTTACTTAGCCATGTTATTACTGAATTTAAGTCATCATCTAGGCTACTGAAACAAATAATCATGTGTCCAGTTTTGGAAATAAATCAGAACGTGAACAGGTAAAATTAAAAAAAAAATAATGAAGATAGAGAGATGGAGCCAAGATGACAGAATGAAGGCAGGGACTCACCTGCGCTCTCCCCCAAACCCTTCCAAGTTCCTTTAAACATCACTCTAAAAGTGGCAGAATCTACGAAAAGATGGAGTGAAAATATTTTCCAGGCCAAGACAACTTAGAAAGTTGGCAGGGAATGTCTGTTGCACCAGGGTGAGAGAGGAACTCAGTCCAGTTCAGAGCAAGACAACACATACCTGGACCCAGAAAACCAGGAGAAGGCCTCATGGCCTAAGTATACATAGCAGTATATATAAATAGAAAGCAGAGCTGTGAGATAAATGTGATAGTATGATTAAAAAAATAAAATTAAGGGATGAGAAAGAAGAATACACTATCAGAAGAGAAAGGGAAAGGTAGAATGGAATAAATTATTTGAGGTAAAAGAGGCCTGAAAGAGGTTTTAAAGTGGTGGGGGAAACGAGGGAAGGGGGAAGTAGAGCACATGAATTGTACTCTTATTAGAATTGGCTCAAATAGCAAATAAGATACACACTCAGTTAAGTGTAGAAATCTATCTTACCACAGAGGAAAGTAGAAAGGGAAGCATATAAGAGAAGGAGGAGGTAATCTTATAGAATACAGGGTGATTCAAGGGAGGTAAAAGTCACAAGGAAAACACTTTTGAGAATGGACAGGGTAAAAAGAGAGGAATAAGCAAAATAGGATAACAGGAAGAAAAGATGATGGAGGGAAATATAGAGTTGGTAATGATTACTGTGAAAAATTACAGTGAGTTTCTCTGATAAAGACTTAATTTCTCAAACTCTCTACATATACATATACATATATATTTATGCATACATACATATATACATATATACATTGCATATATATACATACACACACACGTATATACATACGTATATATGTGTGTGTGTGTGTGTGTGTTAAAAATGCCACCCACATAATGAGTGTTTTATTTTCTTGTCTATAGATGTTCACTACTACTGGGCACTTCATTAATGTAAAATTTGCAGCAAACCTCACTGGATGAGTGGCTAAATATATTTATGCTCTACATTTTATCAGTTATTCTAAGGGCCAGCTGAGTTGATCACATAATCTAGAATGTACTACAACCTTACTAACTCTTCATAGAAAAAGGTAAGCTGAGATGCCCTGCTAATTAAAATATAATGCCATAGAATAAGGGAATTACATAGTAGGAGGGAACTATAGACTTCCTATAGTTTAATATCCCAACCAAGAAAGGTAACATCTTATATTATACCTGGAAAAATAATCATCCAACCTATGTTTGAACATTTTTGTGATGGACAACTCACAAGAAATCATCATTTCTCCCTTTGAGAAAAAAATTGCTTCCTCATAATATAGAATGCCATACTATGAGAAATAGTTCATTTGGACCATCACTCTTTTCCAATCAGTATTAGCAAGTTAGATATATTACATAAATCATATACCGATATATAGATTATTATAGGGGTCCTTACACTTTAATGTGTAAAGTTTACTACTAGTTTACCAAGTTATGAGGCTCACTAAATCAAACAGAAGAATTCTGACAAAAATATCTCCATCCTATTTTGCTCAAATTCCACATCCAAGGGAGTGGAGCCAAGATGGCAGAGTAAAAGCAATGACTTGCTTGATCTCTCTCCCAAATACCTGTTAAAAATGACTCTAAACAATTTCTAGAGTTATAGAATCCATAAAAAGGCATAGTGAAACAAATCTCCAGCCCAAGACAACCTGGAAGGTAGACAGGAAATGTCTATTGTACCAGGCTGGGAGCACAGTGCATTCCAGCGTTGGCCATGCCAGCAGAGACAGGGCTGGAGTGGGTGTCATGGCCCTGAATCACTGGCAGCTGTGGTGGTTTCCAGACTTCTCAACCCACAAACACCAAAGACAAAGTAGAATATCAGTGGAAAAAATCCGTCAGACCTGGGTGAGAGAAAAGCAGGGTCTGGACACAGTGGAGGTGGTGGTAATGGTGGCTGTGGCAGCAGCAGCTGCAGCTGCTTCTAGAGTTCCAGGTCCACAGATGGTGGGAGGATTGAGAAGTTGATCAGAGGGAGATTGAAGGGATCTTTTTGCTGGCACTGCAGCAAGATGCTCTTGCTTTCTTCTGCTTGATCATGGGTTGCAGTGAGTGGTGTTCCCAGAATGAGCAGGAGAGCTGGTGTGGCAGAGCTGTGGCTGTGCAGAGGGAATCCTCTTCACGGTTCCAAGGCAGAAAAGAGCACTTGAGATTACTTAGAGAACAGAGCACAGGCCAGGAGAGGAGTAAACACTTCTCCTTGGATCATACTACCTTAGAAGAACTGCAGGGGAAGCTAGGTGGTATAATGAGTAGAGCACTGGCCCTGGAGTCAGGAGAACCTCAGTTCAAATCTGGTTTCAGATACTTGACACACTTACTAGTTGTGTGACCTTGGGCAAGTCACTTAACCCCAATTGCCTTGCCTTCCTCCTTTAAAGCAAACAAACAAAAAATTTAATTATAAAAAGAACTGAAAATTTACAGGTGCCGGGAAGGACATCTGAAAATGGCTGCACAAAACCCCTAAAAATTGGGAGAGAGCACTCTCCACTCTGGAAGCAGAGTTCTACCTTCACAAAGAGCTCGAAAGTAAAATAATTGGCTGGGAAAATGAGTAAATAGTATAAAAATAATCAGACTATAGTATCTGACTTTGGTGACAAAGAAGATCAAAATGTGCAAACAGAAGAAGACAATAAAGTTAAAGCTCCTACATCGAAAGCCTCCAATAAAAATATGAATTGATCACAAGCCATGGTAGAGTTCAAAAACGACTTTGAAAATCAAGTAAGAGAAGTAGAGGAGAAATTGGGAAGAGAAATGAGTGATGCAAGAAAATCATGAAAAACTAGTCAACAGCTTCCTAAAGGAGACAAAAAATATACTGAATACAATAACAACTTGAAAAATAGACTAAGCCAAATGACAAAAGGGGTCCAAAAAGCCAATGAGAAGAATACCTTAAAAAGCAGAATTGGCCAAATGGAAAAGGAGGTCCAAAAGCTCACTGAAGAAAATATTTCCTTCAAAATTAGAATGGAACAAATAGAAGCTAATGTCTTTATGAGAAATCAAGAAATTGTAAAACAGAAATAAGAATGAAAAAAATAGAAGACAATGTCAAATATCTCATTGAAAAAAAACATTTAGCTGGAAAATACATTCTGAAGAGATAATTTAAAAAAAATATTGTACTACCTGATAACCATGATCAAAAAAAGCAAATACATTATCTTTCAAGAAATTATCAAGGAAGCTTCCCTGATATTCTAGAACCAGAGGGTAAAAGTTGAAATTGAAAGAATCCACCAATCACCTCTTAAAAAAGGTTCCAAAAGGAAAACTCCTAGGAATATTGTACCCAAATTCTAGCATTCTCAGGTCAAAGAGAAAGCATTGCAAGCAGCTAGAAAAAAACAATTTGAGTATTGTGGAAACACAAGCAGGATAACACAAGATCTAACAACTTCTATATTAAAGAATCAAAGTGCTTGGGATATGATATTCTGGAGGGCAAAGTAACTAGGACTAAAAACAGGAATCACCTAGCCAGCAAAACTGAGTATAATACTTCAGGGTGGAAAATAGATATTCAATGAAATAGAGGACCTTCAAGAATTCTCGATGAAAAGACCAGAGCTGAACAGAAAATTTGATTCTGAAATGCAAAAATTAATTAGAAGTTAGAAGGCAATTAGGTAGTTAGAAGCAAACCCTTTTGAAAAGATACAGGATCAAAGGAGAAAATAGAATAAATGTGGGGTGGGATAGGATGGAGGAACATATAGTTAGTCTTTCACAACATGACTGTTATGAACATGTTTTCCATAACTACGCATGTATAACCTGTTTTGAATCGCTTGCCTTCTCAATGGGTGCAGGTGGGGAGGGAAGAAGGGAGAGAATGTGGAACTCAAAGTTTTAAAAACAAATGTTAAAAATTGTTTCCACATGCAACTGGGAAATGAGATATACAGGCAGTGAGTATAGAATTATATCTTGCACTACAAAAAAGCAAGAGGGAAGGGGACAAGAGGGATTTGAGGTGATAAAAGGGAAGGAAGACTAGGAGAAGGGATAATCAGAATGCTAGCCATCTTGAGGTGGGGGAGAGGGGAGAGTTGGGAAGAAACTTTGGAACTCAAAACCTGGTGGAAAAGAATGTTGAAAACTAACTAAATAAATAAATTTTAAAACATGTAAAAATAAATAAATCTTAAGATATATTAAAAAAATTCTTGTCCAAACCCTGCATGAAAGGGATGCCTTGATGCTTCAGAGAATCCCCCAATTAATTTTTGTGCTTCTGTACCATGCTCTCTTGTCCAACATGAATTGTTGACCATCTTATGAGCATCTTACGACTATTTAGTCAATGGAGATGGCTCATGTTTCATTCAACCAATGAACCCATGCTAATTTGTTGTTTCTGGCCCCCAAGAGCAAAGTTTATCAATTAATGAGATTCTGTATTGTGGCATTCCTCTTTTTGCATATTTTGTTATCAAACCTGTAAAAATCAAAGTACAGGGAGAAATGTGTAGATCATGAGAAAGAGCTGAGATCCATTTCACTAGAAGGTACCATGATCCTTTAATAAAGCACCATAGGCTCAGAACTCTGCCTTGGACTATTTTACTGTAAGTTAGACAATTTTAATCTCCACATTAATACATAAATCAGTGTTTAAAATGTATATATATGCATATATATGTAATTTGAATAATATTAAATACAGGAGTTTTTCAGACCTTTTTATTTTTTACATGCAGAAGGTAAAGCCCAGAAATATTTATGGATTGACTGCAGAGTAAATGAAGATATCTTTGATCAAAACTGGGGTTTGATGTCAAGTCTTTGACACTAAATCTAGTGCTCTTCTCGCATATCACAGTGTCTTTCTCCCTTTGATTCCTGTCTTTGAAACCTATTTCTTTGGGTGAATCTGTAAATCACTTAACATATTTGAGCTTCTAATAGAATAACTCTCCAAGATTAATTATTTCATAGCAGTTGGTGATCAAAAGGGAGTTTTTTCAGTGGAGAGTCTTCTGAGCTAATAAAATCACAAGATAATGACAAAAAAATAGTCCTATCTTCAAGAAGCTTCATTTTACTAGAGAGGGAATAGGTTGGAAGTGAGAGGGAAGATTTCATTTGAATACATCTGACTGTCTGTAACTACTAGTAATGGAACTACTACATGGATATATTTCCAAAGATTGTTTTCTCTTCCTGCAAGCTATATTGGAATTAGGTTTCTTTTATTTTCTTTTTTGTAAGCAGGTTACCCTTCTTTTTCTTATTTTGAGCTTTCACTCAATAATCTTCCCTAGTAGAATGGAATGCCTCCAAAGATCTCCATCCATGTAAACACGTGTTAAGTCTTTCAATTTACCAACTGATTTTGTTTTGCCCTGCCAGGAGTCAATAAATAGTTAATACTATGAATGTTAAATATCTTAGACTTCTAGGTCATATGGCAGCAAGAAGATCACTGTCCCCTAATCACTTTAACTCTCCAGCCCCACCCCCTCTAAAAACACAGAGAGAATTATAAACCATAAGTTGACTTAAAACCATAGGAGAAAGAACAGTCCGTCACGCTGTAAAATCCTTGTACGTTAACTAGAAACTAGTATAGATCAACATCTCATACCATATAACAAAATAAAGTCAAAATGGGTCTACGATTTAAACATAAAGGGTGATATTGTTGAGGTTTAGTCTCTGCCCATGCCAATAACTGTTGGGGTTTCATGATGTCTTATGGTGGAACCCTCTCCAAGAATTCAGTCAGACCACCTCTAATCCAAGTTTAGGCATTTATTGAGATTGACGCCTCTCATGAAGTGGGCTAAGTTCCAAGAGGAACTAGCAAGTCCAGAGAAAGCAAGATGGATTTTTATAGGGTAAAGATGCAATTACACACATAGAATATAGGAATATGATTACTATTAAAAAGACAGGAGGAGTTTGTTAAGGGATTAGGTAATGGAAGAGGGGTCCTAGCCACAGGGGAACTGCTCATGTGATTACCCACAATGCATACAGAAAAACCCGTGGGAGTACATATTTATGATAATGATATTATATGTTTCCCTACGTTACAAGTTCACCTAAAACATAGCTTTTACTGTTACTACACAGGTGCCTACTTAGGGAAAGTCCCTTATATTGTTTTGGAGTCCACATCCTGCTTGGGCATCCTGGTGGTGCTGCTTTCTGATTGGCTAGTTATTATCATCCTGTTTGGTCAAGATGGATGATGTTGTTGAGGTCGAGGGCATGATGTAATAGTAATTAAGGTGGGACTTTTTGCTGTTGACCTTTAGTAATTTTGGCCTTTGTTTGAAAGGGGCAGATAAAGTAGGATGTTTTTGTATTTCTCAGCACTGAGATAATTGGCAGTCATTGATTTGTATCTAATGTGATACTGGGAGTGGAGAACTTTTCCATGCCCAGCCTGGGTGAGGTCAGAGCCCTCTGGGTCCTGAACAGGATATATAAGCACAGAGACTGGCTTTTTCTCTTGGAGCTCTGTACCACAGCAGGAGTGGCGAGTAACTCTGGGCCAACTGCTGTAATGAGCTCCCTGGCTGAACATTCAGATGTTGATGACTACGAATTGTATTTGGTCTGTAATTCAGGGTGCTGGTTTTTTCCCCCGAACTAAGTAAATGATATTTGTATGCTGGATTAAAGTAATATTGTTAACCCCTTAACATTGCTTTCCATAGTAAAGCAGATCAAAAGGACCTGGATTTTTGCAGCACTCTGTGTGCGGGTTGTTGTTGGTTTTACACCCCCACAGCAGCTGCTAGCCAGATTGTTGATACAAATGGACACATGTTTTTGTGTGGGAATGGGTTTTTGAGTAGTGGAGAGAGGCAGTGGCTGGAATCCCATCACATGAACATGCCTGCTGTTTCTGTGAGAACTATGAGTTCATGTATATACCTGTTGTTCTAGTGAGCAGTGTGGTATGTATGAAGAAGTTAGGCTTTTGAGTTTATGTCTGTGGGGAGTGAGTGGCTAGGTAGGTGAAGTGGGCCTGCTATTCAGTGGGGCCTATAAGGAAGTTAGAATATTGGGCCTGGGTGCACCTTCATTAGGATTCCATCAATGTGACAAGCAAATTACAGGGTCATGGAAAATTTCATCTCTCAGAACCATGGAAAAGGGAAAAATTATGACAAAACAAGAAACAGAAAACATTACTAGATATTAAATGGATGACTGTGCTTAAATTATTTTTTTAAATTGTGCAAAAAAACCCAGTAAAACCCAGTGTAGCCAAGATTAGAAGGAAAGCAGGAAACTGGGAAAAATTACAACAAGTTTATCTGATGAAGTCCTCATTTCTCAAAAATGTAAAGAATAAAGTTTAGAAGAATATGGGTCATTCTCCAATTGGTAAATGGTCAAATAGGCCATTTTTAGAAGAAGAAATCAAAATTATCTATGATCATATAAATGCTCTAAATCACTATTGATTAGAGAAATAGAAATTCAAAAACTCTGAGGTACAACCTTACACCTATTGGATTGGCTAATATTACAGCAAAGGAAAATGACAAATATCATAAAAGGTGAGGAAAAATTGAGATAAATGCATTGTTGGTGAAGTTGTGAACTCATCTCTCCAATCTAGAGAACAATGCCCAAAGAGCTATTAAAAAAAAAAAAAACTGTGCATACCCTTTTCACCTAGCAATACCACTGCTAGGTCTGTACCCTAAAGAAATTTAAAAAAAGGAAATTATCTATATGTAAAAAAGTTGTAGCAAAGATTTTTGTGGTGGAAAAGAATTGAAATTGAGGGGATGCCCATTAATTGGAGAATGGATGAACAAATTGTGGTACATGGATGTGGTGAAATAATATTGTGCTATAAGAAATGATGAGCAAGATGCTTTTAGAAAAAAATGGAAAGACACATAAACTGATTGGAAATTTAGTGAGCAGAACCAGAAGGACATCTTACACAGTAACAATATTTTACAATGATCAATTGTGAATGACTTAGCTATGCTCAGGAATAAAATAATATAAGACAATTCTGAATGACAATGAAATATGCTATACACCTTCAGAGAAAAGAAAAAAATGATAGAGTCTGAGTACAGATCAAAGCATACTTTTATTTTTATCTTTCTTTTTCTTTTGTCTTATATGAAAATATGTTTTGCATTACTACACAGGTATAATCTGTAGCACATTGCTTGCCTTCTAAAGGAAGATCAAGGAGATTGAGAGGTGTAGAGAATTTTGAAATCAAAATTTTAAAAAAGTTAATTTTTACATGTAATTGAGAAAAAAAATTTAAAGGAAAAGCAAAAATTGACAATTAAATAATGTATGTCTGTAAATATATGTATATACATAAATATATATATATATATATATATTTATTTATCTTACATCTATTTTATAGGAACCAAATAAAATGATCTTTTATACTGGAGGCAGAGAAATTACTTAAGAATTATAGGTATCTTGCAATAACATGACAATAAGAATAAAATCCTGAATGCCATAGTTTAATACATAATATAAAAAAAATGTATCTTCAGGGTATAGATCTTAAGGTATCAATTAAGAGAACTTATAGATTATAACCACAAGGCAAAACAAAACAAAATGCTTCAAATTCCAGTGCCCTACAAGGTGAAACTTAAGTATTTAAATGAATAAAATCTAATATGAAAGAAAAGAAATTCAAGAAGCAAAAACAAACTAAAAATATTATAATGTAGCAATGCAAAATCAAAAAGAATGTCATAGTATATTACAAAAGACAAAGGAGGTCTTGGGGAATACAGAAAAGCCATGGTCATTGTGTGTTGAGGAGAATACAATGGGAATGGACTCTGGCTTTTCTTTATCCAGAGGTGCTTGCCAGACAAAAATAAGTAGCTAGTAATGGGAAAATAATTATTTATGTCTACCTAAATTTAGTTGTACCTGCTTTCCTATTTTATTTACTCCATTTAAAATACATGTCCATTGTAGGTTAATTCATTGCACAAATATCTTTCCTAGATTGGAAACAAGAAGGACCTGCCTGACTTTTTTTTTTTACTGAAAAGAAATTCCATTTTTATGTGCAATCTTCCAAAACTTTCAGATTTCTTAGATCTTTAATCTCACTGCTTGTAGCTTCCTTCATGTTGACTTCCAGGAGGAAAAAATCTCTCTCCAAGGCAAAAACACCTGTCCTTTTCCCCATTTCCTCTCATACAAGCAGTGTTATAGATTTCCTTAAGTGTATTGGGCAGTTTCATTGTATAATTTAATCCCAAATTCCTTTTTTTTTCCCTTCTCCTCAGTTTCTTAAGGCTGTGCACTGTCCAGATATGAATGGCAAAGGCCTATTTGAGATACCTCCCCTCCTTTTTCCTGCTTCTGACCTTGCTGCAGCTTAGCTGCTGTTCTCATTCACAACACAGACTTCTTGATTTATTGATTGGATAAATATAACTAATATAAATTATTTCTTTGTGATTCTTCCTGAACTACCCCATCTGCATAGTTGTGAGACAGAAACCCTGAAAAGTTGCCTGATAAACTAAATGTGGTGCGGTTTTTGCCACAAAAAGATGCATTCTGCTGGAAGTTCACAGAAATCAGTGCTCTGGCTCTTACTCTATGGTTCTACCATTACTCAGAGCAGCCCTTATGCATCTTGGCACAAGTATTCTGTCCTCTCTTCTCCCTTGCAACACCTATTTAGCAACTCTGCAACTGGAAGCTTGTTTTTTTTAAATCTATTCAAAGAGTAATTCCTAATGGTATGTTCTTGGTAAAGGGTAGGATATGATCTCAGTCCTCTGTGGTGAATCACAGCTGTGTTCTGTTCTACACTCAGTCATTTCTGGGGTTGTACAATATCAAGGTGTAGACATCTATTGAGAATGCCCTCACCCTGTCCAAGTTTCAGCTTCCTAATAACTAAGTGCCAGTGCCTACCGGTGCTTGGCTAAGTACAAATGAGAAAGGTTTTGGAAAACATAAATTGCCTGTATTACATAGAGTGAATGGCTTGATGTTTGGAGAGCATTACCTTGAATGAGGATCTTTGAGTGGTTTATAGTATCTCCTGGGAAAGAATAAAATGATGACATTCAAAAATCAATCCACCCTGGCACCCTTTTATGAGCCTAAAAGCATACTGCATGTAGTTCTATGAAATTTTTATGTTCCCTGGGAAATCATGCTCATTATTCCCACCATCAATGTCCTTACTGAGTACCCCAGAGTAAGCATCATTGCACCAATGCAGATGGTTTCTGCTGCTCCATCATTAGCAGGGGAAATGATTGTTTTTCCTCTGAATGTGTAATTATAGATACAGTGTTGTTTTGAATGACAGATCCTCCAAGTCTATGAATGCATGATTTTTGTTTTGTGGACTCCACAATTTGTAGTTTAATAAAAGGCTCATTTGATTTTGTCCCTCTTAAGAGTCTGGTTCGGATAGTTGAGGCAAGGAAACAATTTCAAAAGATTAAGCAAGATGAATTATTTCTCCTTTCACTTGAAAGTACTCAAACTATTTTATTAGAAAATATGTCATGAAAGGAATGAGGAGTTAATGAATAAACTGTTTATTTGAATATTTTAAGGTTTCAACCCAAATTTGGTGAAATAGAGATTTCCAGCTAAGACTAGAGAATTTTGCATTGGGCTCTCCTAACTGGTTGATATGCTATCTAACTGTCTCATGTCTGAGAGGAAAATTTGGGTAGATAGGAGACATAATCTTCATTCCTTATTTAGGACTGACTCCATGGAAGCAAGCAGAAAGATTTTCATGAAGGCGTATAGTGGAAGCCATGTGCTCAGTGTGTCTCTGGTTTCCAGCTCTTATCTCTAGAGACATTTGGGGAGTTCCTGAAGGAAGTTGCTGAATCCTGAGCATTTTATGGTATTTTCTAATTTGGATAAAATCACTTATTTATTTTTGCTATTTGCTTGGTTAAATAGGTTTACTGCTATTCACTATTTATGAATAGTAGGTATTTGATTTAAGCAGTATTTAGTGGGATAGGTTCTAGCTGATGGGTGTAACATTGGGATATCCCATTTCCTTTCTGCTATCAGATGAATATCCCTGAAGCATCGCTCAATTTGTATCTCTCTCTCTCTCTCTCTCTCTCTCTCTCTCTCTCTCTCTCTCTCTCTCTCTCTCTCCCTCAGCAACCTCAGTTATTCCAAATCCCCTATTAGTCAAGTCATTATATTTGGCTATAATTTGAAACCATCCCCAAATTAAACCCAAGCTATCTTTTCGCTATTTCCCTTCATGGAGGCTCTTATACTGTACTCTCCTCTGCTGGGCTTATCCAGACTGGCTCTTTTTTTTTTGAAAGAAGTGATAATCCTACTTTTAGATGTCATGCCCAATTAGATTATTTATGGCATCCTGATTTCAGTTCACAATTACATACCTTCATGACTTTGCACATGTTCACCTCCTCCCCTTGCTACCTGGATGTTCCTTTCAAACCGCAATTTCTCTTCCCCTTTCCCACACAGTCTTCAAGGTCCAGCTTAAGTGCTATCTCCTCCATAAAATAATGTTGTCTTATTCTGAATTAATGCTGACTTTTTCATTATACCTTAGATCAGGGCTGTCCCACCTTAGGTTTTTATTGCAAAAAATAAACAATACATGTTGATTTGCTGTATTTTTTTTAGTATATATTTTTATCTCCTATTAAATGGCAGAGTTTCTGAGAGGAGAAGTCATGTCATATTCTTTTTAAACTTAACAGTGTCTACTATACTTCTTTATCCATACTAGGAGCTCATTATGTATTTGATGAATAAATGGAATGGTATAGTTGAAAAAGAGTGTAGGATTTTGAGGCAGGAAAGTATAAGTTTGTATCTCATGTCCAACTCTCATGTCATGCTTGTGAAAAAGATGTAGAAATGATGCTTCAGTTGGATAGATTCAGAGATCCTTGAACAGCTTTAATCCAAAGTAAGTCATTAATATTTTAAGCCTAATTGGAAGAAAGTCTTAAGTAGAGCATCTCAGGAATTTAGGTTTGGGCTGATGATATCTAGTATTTTTTTTAATTAATGAGAGGATTGGCATGGATGACATGCTTATCAAATTTTGAGATGATCTAAAACTAGGATGGGTAGGTAACATAGCAAATAATAATCAGGATTTGAAAAAAAAATTAGCAGGATAAAACATTGAATTAAATGAGATAAGAGAAAAAGAAATGTTTAAAGTCTTATAGTTTGATTCAAAAATTCAACTTTGCATGAATGGAAGTAACATGGTACAGAGGATAAAGAGTTGAATTTGCAGCCACAGTGGCCTATTTTCAAATTCTGCCTCAGATACATTCCAGTTGTGTTACCCTGCAGAAGAAATTTTATTTCTCTGAGTATCAATGTCCTCATAGATAAAGTGAAACAGTTGGACTAGATGGTCAGTCTCTATGTTTCTTCTAAGTTCTGAGTTTATTATCCAAAGATCTGAAGTATTACACAAAAGTCATGGCTAGGAATGGATTTTTCTCTAAAAAAAATATGGATATGATATGGCAGGAAAGAAATCTAATGTGAGTTTAGGTTCCATTAATCCACAAGCATTTAATTATCCTGATAAAGCAGCTAGGTAGCACAACTGATAGAGTGCTGGTCCTGGATTCAGACTTATCTTCTTGAGTTCAAAGCTGGCCTCAGATACTTATTAGCTGTGTGATTTGGGCAAGTCACTTACCCCTGTTTGCTTCAGTTTCCTTATCTGTAAAATGAGCTGGAAAATAAAATGGCAAACAAGTCTAGTATCTTTGCTGAGAAAAAAAGATAGAATTACAAAAAAAATTGACACAACTGAAATGGTTGAACCACAGAAAGTGATGTTGCATTAAAAGAGGCTTTACTTTGGGGAATAAGGTGGTGTTAATCCTGCTGTAACTTGTCCTCATAAGGAACACATATTCAATATTATGTTCACTTTGGATGCTACATTTTGAGAAGGAAAATTGTTCACCTTTAGGGATTTTTTTTAAAGAGAGAGAGACCAAGATACTGTCAAATTCATGACCTATCAAAATAGGATGAATAAACTGAGTTTGCGCTAGGGAAGACAGAGTCAACTCACTATATCGCTCTTCAAGTATTTGGTTGTCATTGGGAAGAGGACTTACATATGTTCTATTTGGCCAAAAAAGGAAGAAAAACAAACAATGGGTTTAAAATTATGTATCATTTCGATCTTATCTTAGTATAGGGTATGAGGTGCTGGTCATTGCCAAGTTTCTACCATACAATTTTCCACATTTCCCAACAGATTCCCAGATCAGAAGCTGGAGTCTTTGGGTTTATCAAACAGTAAACTGTTACAGTCATTTGCCCTCATGTCTTGTGTACCTCATGTAGCACACTGATCCACCTCTCTATTTCTTAGCCAGCACCAAATAATTTTGATGATTGAAAATATAGTTTAGATATAGCCAGATATGGCTAGGTCCCCTTCCTTTGCACTTTTCCCCCATTAATTATCTTGATACTCTTGACCTTTTGTTCTTCTAGATGAATTTTGTTATTTTTTTTCTATCTCTATGAAATATTTTTTGATAGTTTGATTGCTATGGCACTGAATAAGTAAATTAATTTATGTAGAATTATAATTTTTGTTATATTAGCTCAGCTTACCCATGAGCAATTGCCATTTTTCCAGTTGTTTAGATCTGACTTTATTATGTATGTATATTAGTATGAAAATGTTGAGTAATTTTGTTCATATAGTTCCTGGGTTTATCTTAGCAGGTAGACTTCTAAATATTTTATATTGTCTAGTCATTGTAAATGGAATTTCTCTTTCTATCCCTTGCTGCCAGACTTTGTTGATAGCATATAGAAATGCTGAGGATTTATCTAGGTTTATTCTATATTCCATGACTTTGCTAAAGTTGTTCATCACAACTGTTTCATAAAACTGCTTTCTTCCCTCAAAAAGACTCAGATTAAGTGCCACCTTCTACAGAAAACCTTTCCTTGTCCACATTACAATGCTAGTTTCTTCTTACATATAAAATTCTTAGCACATGGCTTGGCACACTGGTTGTGCTATATAAAAGCTTATTCATTCTCTCTCCCCTCCTACATCATCTTTTTCATTTTATTTATCCCCTATGGACATAGATGTAGGTGTTGTCTTTTGTGACAGGACATCAGTGTCTCCAGAGCAGAAACTTTATTTTTGTTTTTGTAACCTTAGACTTTAGCATGGTACCTGATGTTAGAAGATGATTAATAAACGCTTCTTGATTTGCACATTGAGTGATTGCTTAGCACATGTATATTAGATCAATCACTCAATCAACAAACATTTATTATGTGCTTTTTATTTGTCATGCTTTTTTTAATCAAATGAAAGACTTCAGACCTAACTCAACATTGTCAGCTATGGAATACTATTACTATATCAATTTTAAATATGAATTCACTATATTATTTTCTTTTATCCATTGGGCCAAATGGATGTCTCATTGCTTTAAAATGCATTCCTAGTGCTCCTGTCTTAGACATAGACTATATAATACACACGAAAATCATCTCTGTGTGTCTTTCCCTTACTAGAGAGTAAGTGATACAGTATGAGAGACTATTTTAGCTAAATTTTCTATTTTTACTTGCTGGAACTCTATATACAACAGGTGCTTAGGGAATGTTTGTTGAATTTTATAACATACCATTATATGTTAATACAGAGCATTGAATTTTCTTATAAAGATTAAAAATATTATGATTTTATTTGAAATAATTTCAGATATGCACACATGTGCATGCTCATATGCATACGCACACAGAAATATAAATAAAAACAAAAACAAAAAACCTGATTATTTAGTTGTGAACTTGATTCCCATTAGGGCAACCAAAAAATTATGATGCAGCTTGGTTGCCTCTGCAGAGGCAAATAATGAAAAATAAATGGGAAAATATTGAATTTTGTAAGGTGGGTTGCCATCCACCTACTATCAAAGCAGAAATTCTGCCTCAGGGGGCAGAGCCAAGATGGCGCCTCGAAAGCAGGGACTGGCCTGAGCTCCCCACTAAGTCCCTCCAAAAACCTATAAAAAAATGGCTCTGAACCAATTCTAGAACTGCAGAACCCACAAGGTGGCAGAGGGAAGCGGGGCTCCAACCGGGGACAGCCTGGATGGTCTCTGGGTAAGGTCTATCCCGCACAGAATTGGGAGCTGAGGGGAGCGGAGCTGTGCGGAGTCTCCTCCCAGCGTGGGCGGTGCGGGCCGACCAGACCAGGAGCCAAGCGAAGAGTGCCCTGGCGTCCTGAATTAGTGAGCTGTGGCATCTACCAGACCTCACAACCCACAAACAGCAAAGACAACGGAGAAGGTTGGTGGGAGAAACTGCGAGACTGAGTTTGCGGTTTGGCCACCGTCCCTGGGGCAGGGGAGGTGGGGCAGCTTTAGAACTACAGCTGCAGTGGCTTCTGGCCCCAGGTCCACCTGGTGGGAGGAATTAAGTGGCTGATCAGAGCAGGAGTAAAGAGCCTGCTGAAGATCTAAGCCCAGTCCAGGTAGGGGGTTCTTGGGGAAGGAGGAGTGCTGGTGAGGCAGCGCATCCGCCCAAGCGTGGAACATAGAACTCTTTAGTCTACAAGCAGTCATACCCTGTGGAAAAACTCAAGGGTTAAGTAAGTTGGCTGGGAACATGGCCAGGCAATGAAAACACACCCAGATTCAGTCTCAGACTCTGGAATCCTTCTTTAGTGACAAAGAAGACCAAAATATACAGTCAGAAGAAGTTAACAAAGTCATAGGGCC
>CM053623.1:343034108-343055111 GCA_028646595.1 Phalanger gymnotis
AGGTCTTTATCAGAGACACAGGCTGTGAAAGTTTCCCAACTTTCTACTTCCTTTCTAATCTTGGTTGCATTTGTCTTGTTTGTGCAAAATTTTAAAAATTTAATGTAATCAGATTATTCATTTTACACTTTAAAATGTTCTCTATCTCTTGACTGTTCATAAGCTCTTCCCTTCTCCATAGATCTGACAGGTAAACTACTCCTTGCTCTCCTAATGTGCTTATGGTATCATCCTTTATGTCTAAATCATGTACTCATTTTGACCTTATCTTCATATGTTTTTAAGATGTTGATCTGTGCCTAGTTTTTGCCATATTATTTTCCAGTTTTCCCAGCACCTTCTGTCAAATAGTGAGTTCTTATCCAGGAAGCTGGAGTCTTTGTTGTTTATTGAACAATAGATTACTATAGTCACTGACTAGTGCGACTTATGTACCTAACTTATTGCTCTTATCCAAAAGTCTACTTCTTAGCCAATACCAAATAGTTTTGATGATTGCTACTTTGTAATATAGTTTTATATCTGGTACAACTAGTCTGCTTTTCTTTGCATGTATTTTCATTAATTCCCTTCAAATTCTTGAAGTTTTGTTGTTTCAGATGAATTTTGTTATTATTTTTTGGTTGTATAAAATGATTTTTGGCATTTTGATTGGTATGGCACTGAATAAGTAAATTAATTTAGGTAGAATTATATTTTTATTACATTAGTGCAGCCTGCTCATGAGCAACTGTTATTTTTCCTTTTATTTAGATCTGACTTTACTTGAGTGAAAAGTGTTTTGTAATTGCATTCATACAATGCCTGGGTTTGTCTTGGCAGGAAGACTGTGTGTGTGTGTGTGTGTGTGTGTGCGTGTGTGTGTGTGTGTGTGTGTCTGTCTGTCTGTCTTTACGTATGTATGTATATATATATATAATGTGTGTATACATATATACATATATATGTGTATGTATATGTATGTTTGTATACATAGTGTACAGTTATTTTGAATGAGATTTCTCTTTCTATCTCTTGCTCCAGGGCTTTGTTAGTGATATATGGAAATTCCAATGATTTATGTAGGCTTATTTTATTTCCTGAAAAATTGCTAAAGTTGATGATTATTTCAAGGTTTTTTTTTTTTTAAGTTGATTATCTAGGATTACCAAAGTATACCATCATATCATTTGCAAAGAGGGATGGCTTTGTTTCTTCATTGCCTATTCTAATAGTTTCAATTTCTTTTTCTGTAATTATTGCTAAAGCTGTCATTTCCAGTACCATACTGAATAACAGTGGCAATAATGGACATCCTTGTTTCACTTTTGATCTTACTGGGAATACTTCTAGCTTATCTCCATTACATATAATGGTTGCCGATGGTTTTAGATAGATACTACTTATAATTTTAACTCCGTCATGTAAACTCCATTTATTCATATGGTCTCTAGTGTTTTTTTTTAAAGTAAGAATGTGTGCTGTATCTTGTCAAAAGCTTTTTTTCAGCATCTATTAAGATAATCATATGATTTCTCTTAATTTTTTTTATTGATATGCTCAATTATGCTTAGAATTTTCCTAATATTGAACCAACCCTGCATGCGTGGTATAAATACCACCGAGTCATAATACATTATCTTGATGATAAGTGTTAAAATCTTTTTCATCAATATACATTAGGGGAATTGGTCTATAATTTTCTCTCTCTGTTTTGGCTTTACCTGGTTTAGGTATCAGCATCATATTTATATTATAAAGAAGGATTTGGTAGGATTCCTTTGCCTATTTTTCCAAATAGTTTATTTAGTTTTGAAATTAATTGCTCTTTAAGTATTTGGGATGATTCATTTGTAAATCCATCTGGCCCTGGTAATTTTTTCTTAGGGAGTTCATTTATGGTTATTCAATTTCTTTTTCTGAAATGAGATTAAATATTTTATTTCTTCTTCTGTTAATCTGGGCAATTTGTATTTTTGTAAATATTCATTCATTTCACTTAGATTGTCAGATTTATTGTTATGCAGTTGGGCATAATAGCTCCTAATTGTTGTTTTAACTCCTTGTTATTTGTGGCAAATTCACCATTTTCATTACTGATACTGGAATTTGGTTTTCTTCTGTGTTTTTTTGAATCAAATTAATCAAACATTTTTTCTATTTTATTGTTTTCCCCCATAAAACCAGCTTTTACTTTTCTGTCTATTAGGTCAATAGCTCTCAATTTCAGTTTTAATAATCTCTCCTTTGATTTTCATAATTTCTAACTTGGTATTTAACTGGAGATTTTTAATATGTACTTTTTCCTAGCTTTTTTAGTTGCATGTCCAATTCATTGAACTCTTTTTTCTCTATTGTATTCATGTAAGAATATATATATATATATATATATATGTATATATATATATATATAATTTCCCTTAAGAACTGCTTTGGCTGCATCCCATGTTTGGTATGTTGTCTCATCATTGTCATTCTTTTGATTAAAGTTGTTGATTGTTTCTATGATTTGTTGTTTAACTCACTTATTGTTTAGTATTAGATTATTTAGTTTTTTGTTTACCTTCCCATGGTCCTTTATTACAGGTCTTTTTTCAGCATTATCTGAGAAGGATACATTTAATATCTCTGCCTTTCTATATTTGATTGTGAGAGTTTTATTCTGTAGCCACATATGTAGGGAGCCTATGAAATCTATGCCATGTGAGGTCCTCTAGGTCCTCAATTATGGCCCTTTGACTAAATCCAAACTTTATAGAACAAATCTATTCAGTAAAAGGTGTTTTGTTTACAATTCTATAAAACTTGCACTAAATCTAAAAACCATGCCCAAGGACAGAGAAGGCCACATGTGGCCTTGAGGCTGCAGGTTCCCCACGCCCTCCAGTACATGGTCAACTTTTTGTGTAGGTTCCATGTCCTTCTGAAAAAAGCTATATTCCTTTCTTTTCCCATTTAAATCTCTTCAGAGGTCTACTATATCTAACTTTTCTAAAATTCAATTCACTCCTTTAACTTCTTTGTTGCTTATTTTGCTATTATATTTATCAAGGGGAGGTTGAGTCCCCACCAATATAGTTTTGCTGTCTGTTTCTTCCTATAAGTCACCTAACTTCTCTAAGAATTTGAATGCTATATCACTTCATGCATGTATGTTTAGTATTGATATCACTTTACTGTCTAAGGTATCTTTTATCAAGGTATAGGTTCCTTCCTTAACTCTTTTATTCAGATCAATTTTTGCTTTTGCATTGTCTGAGATCAGGATTGTTACACCTGCTTTTTATTTTTTTTTAATTTCAGCTGAAGCATAATATATTCTGCTCCAGCCTTTTATCTTTACTCTGTGGGTATTTGCTCAGCTTCAAATGTGTTTCTTCTGAACAACATATTATAGGATTGTGGTTTTTAATCTGCTCTGCTATCTGCTTACATTTTATGAGTGTTCATCTCATTCACATTCGTAGTTATGATAATTAACTGTGTTTTTCTCTCCATTCTCTTCCAACTGCCCCCTTTATACTTTTCTCTCTCCTTTCACCCTTCCTTGCCTCAAGAAGAAACCTTTTGTTTCTTAACACTACCACCTTCAATCTACCAGTCCTACTATCAGTCCCTTCCCTGTTTTCCCTTTCACCTACTACTTCTTATCTCCCTATTTCTCTCCATCCTATCCAGTCCCTTCATTTTCTACCCCCTTTCTCTTCCTATTTCCTGATAGAGTAAGATGGATTTCTATAACCAAATGAATGTGTATGTTATTCTCTCTTTGAATAAATCTGATGACAGTAAGATTCAAATGGTGCTTGCCTAATCCTTTCTTTCCTCCTACTGTAATAGCTGGGCTTTTTTGCTGCTTCATGTGATATAATTTACCTTATTCTGCCTCCCCCTTTTCTCTTCTCCAAGGACAATCTTTTTTTCTATACCTTAATTATTATTTCTTTTATCATCACAGCAAAGTCAACTTATAACCACACTCTTCATCTGTGCATACTCTTTCTAAATGACTTAATAAAGATACATTTCTCAAGAATTAGAAATTTCATCTTACTATGTAGGGATATAAACCTTATTTAATAACATGTTTTGTTTTTTTTTTCTTTCTTCTTTACCTTTTTATGCTTCTCTTCAGTTTGTATGTTGTTTTTTTTTTTCATCAGGAATTATCGAAAGTCCTGTATTTCATTGAGTATCCATGTTATAAGATTATGCTCAATTTTGCTACATAGTCGATTCTTGGTTATAAACCAAACTCCTTTGTTTTCATGAATATTATATTCCAAGTCCCCTGATCCTTAAATGTAGAAACTGCTAAATCCTGCATAATACCGATTGTGGTTTCGTGACATTTAAATCATTTCTTTCTGACTGCTTGCAGTGTTTTCTCCTTCACTTGGTAATTTTGTAATTTGGCTACAATAATCTTTGGGATTTTCATTTTGGGATCTCTTTCAGGAGGTGATTGGTGGATTGTTTCAATGACTATTTTACCCTCTGGTTCTAGGGTATCAGTGCAGTTTTCCTTCATAATTTCATGAAAGATGCTATCCAGAAGCTTTTATTTATTTGTTTATTCATTCATTCATTCATTCATTCATTCATTCATTCATTTATTTATTTATTTATTTATTTATTCATTCATTCATTCATTCCTTTATTTATCTATTTATTTATTTATTTATTTGGTTATGGCTTTCAGGTAGTCCGATAATTCTTAAACTATCTCTCCTGGATCTATTACCCAGATCAGTTGTTTTGCTAATGAATAGTTTACATTTCTGTCTGCCTTTTTCATTCTTTTCATTTTGTTTGACTGATTCTTGATATCTCAACAAGTCATGAACTTGGGCAAGCCATTTAACTTTTCTGTGTTTCAGTTTCTTCATCAGTAAAATGAAGGTTTTTGAGAAGCTTGTAAATGCAATTCCTTCTAGCCCTAAATATATAATATTTTATAAAATTTACATGACATGTGAGATAGTTGTGTATATAGATATCACCCTCTCAAGTAGTTTATAATGTCCTTTGTGTTTGGGCTCTGTTTTATTTTTCTCTGTATCTTGTTTGTAACAGTGACTTGGAAATCAGCAGTACAAGTTTTTAGTAGGTAATATTATCATATTTTATAGGAGAAAAATCTTCATTGAACATCTGATACAAATTTTGTTTTCCTTCCTCAAAGTATAGGATTTAATCCTCATCACATCCCAATACATAGTACGGTCCTTCATACATATTATGAAGTTAATAAATTTTGATTGATTGTTTAATGTAACTCCAATATGTATTTACAGGATGATTACAAATGAATTCCCATTTACTCACCTTATATTACAAGTTGTCTTTTCATTCAGTGTTACACAATACTATATCATCTCTATTTGTACTTTTATATACTTTTATGCTTAGGGGAAGCTAGGTGATGCAGTCAATAGAGCACTGGACTGGGAGTGAGGAAGACCTGAGGTACAATCTGGCCTCAGATACTGACCCAGGGCAAGATACTTAACCCCTTTTGCCTCAGTTCCTCATCTATAAAATGAGTTGGAGAAAGGGTAAACAATTTCCAGCATATTTCCCAAGAAAACACCAACTGGGGTCACAAAGAGTTGGTCATGACTTAAAATGATAGAATATATAGATGCTTGGAATGCTTTAACTCTCACCTTCACATATCAAAGTCCTTCGGTCCTTTCCGAGGTTCAGATGGAGAGCTGTTTCACACATGAAGCCTTTCCTAATATTCTAAGGAGACTGAATCTCTCTTCTCATTAATATTATTACTGTGTACTTTCCTTGTATATATTTTATATTTCTTTTCTGAGATTATTGCATTTCTCCAGCAGAATAAAACTCCCCAGGGAGTAGGAACTATTTCATTTTTATTTTCCCTTTGGGATCTTCAAGAGTTAGCACACATCCTGGTACACAGTAGGTATTTAATAAACACTCAGTGGATTGAACTAAAAGGAATTGACCAAAAATTTCCCTAAATGGAATATATAAATTCATTAAAATATTTTTTGTCATTGGCATCCAATTTATCTAATAATATTCAAATATCCTCTAAATTCTCATGGACAATACAAAGGAACAAGGACATAGGGACAGATTATTATTAAGGATAATTTGAATTCTAGATAATAGGGGAAGAACATAATACATACATATACATATACATATACACCCACATATACGTACATATGTGTGTATGTATATGTATGTATATATGTAAGTACAATTACAATTGATTATAGCCCATTGGAAACTAAAAAGAAAGAGCGAGAGAAGGCAATTCTAAAGTCTATAACATTGTCAACAATGGGTAGTTACTTCAATGATAAATATCATTAACACTCCACTATAGTAATTGAGCTTTATGTAAGAGTTTGGATATAAAAAGTGAGGAAAATTTATTACCTAGTACTCACCTCTGAGGTCAGGGATACTTATTCTCCAAGGTTAGTTTCATTGTCCTAGTTCAACAAGCTCATAGTTCACCATTTGGCCAAGACATAAAGCCCTCTCAGCTTGAGAGGGCCTGACAGAGTTGTCCTGATGCTACAGTCATATCCACAAAACAATGAAACACCAGCATAGATGCCTATTCTTTTTACATAATCCCAATGAACTGAATAGGCTGTCTCAAGGTATATAATAAGTGTCCTGTCCTTTTCTCTGGAAAACTAACATATTCAACATTACCATAGCCTCATGTCTAGGGAAAATAATTCCTGATATGAAGGATTTTTTTTTCTATTAGGATTCATGGAATAGATGATAATGATGAATAAGGTGAACAATAGATTTCATTTCTTTCTCCCACTCACTAAGCAAAATCCTCAGTCATTTAAACTGTGATAGAGATAATAAGGATGAAAGAACTCACAGGTGTGATCCTCAGAAGTAATGAGCATTATAGTCATTATCTTATTCTAATTCCATCCAAAACAATCTCCTACACAGTTGCACAGAAATTTGATGGTGAGTCAGATTGGAGGAGGAGGCTTTTTAAATGAAGCCTCGAGCAGTAAACCTTTGGAAGGAAGATTAGTAGACAATGTTCGGTCTCAAAAGTGTTGCCTTTATGGGTGATTCCACCTGAAACTTGGCTGCTAGTTATCTGTAGCTGAAATCCTCTTTAACACCTGTGCATTGCCTGCATGTCACTGATGTCTTCAGGAGAAGACAAACACCAGCTGCCTGGGGACCTATAAGGGGTTCATTAGAGAGTGAGAGAAACTATAATACAGTTTCATGGCTCTGCTTTTGCAGTCACATAAATGGGATCTTCCTTTCCATCTCTGTCTTTTACAATTCCTCTTTGAAATAACACCAAGACTATATTCTGGTGGGCCAACACACCTGTTCCAACCACAGGTAGGTTTTTGGGACTCTGACTCATTCAAGATGGAGTAGTAACTGCTGAGTCAGATTTCCTAGTTAATTTCAGCATCCGCATGGATAATATTGATTCTTCTCTCTTTGAGTGCAGTTCTTACATAACGTGCTTATAAGATGTAGGTGTATACAATTTAGGTCAAGATCACATATCATTCTTACCATCTTCTCTGGACAGCAAATATTTTGAGAAATTTTGTCGTTGTTGTTTAGTCATTTCAGTTATGTCTGACTCTTCATGACCCATTTTGGGGTTTTCTTGCCAAAGATACTGGAGTGATTTTCCATTTCCTTCTCTAGCTCATTTTACAGATGAGGAAACTAAGGCAAATAATGTATAAGTGACTTGCCCAGGGTCATACAGCTAGCGGGTGTCTGAGGCCAGATTTGAATTCAGGTCTTTCTCATTCTAGGCTTGGCAATGTCCAATTTGGAGAACTACCATTGCATCAATTCTAGAGAAAACTGCCTCGTCCTAGAGGAAGTGCTCTCCTTCAGGACCGCTGGACCATCTGGGATAATAACATATACAGTGCGTATGTATTGAAATCTCTTTTCTCTTTGGAAGTTTAAGTAAGCACTTAATTTAAAACTCAGTGTTTACTAAAGCTAACTTGCAAGGGGGTAGGATGGAGCATAAATTTAACTTTGTGTTTGTGGTCTATTCACAACAGATGAGTCATAGAATCACAGGTTTAGAGCTGGAATTTATCTCTGTCATAATCCAACTCTCTCATTTTACAGTTAAAAAAACAGAAACTCAAAAAACTTAGGTAAGATGGCCAAGAGGTATTAGAACCAGGATGTAATCCTAGATCCTTTGAATTCAATTATAACCCTTTTTTCACTGTACCCTGATAAATAGTTAGCTATTTTAATATATAGCAGCCATTTTCCATGTTTTAACCTATAAATACTTACAGGTAAGATAAAAGGACAGAATAGAACATCTTTAGTAGATCTTAATGTTAAAGATGGTACTTTAGTAGGAACTTATAGAAAATCAAGGAGGTTAGTAAGCAGAATGAGGGAGAACATTGTCAACAAAGGGCACAGACAGAGAAAATATCTTCAGCCAAGAGATAGAATGCCTTGTCTATGGAATAGCTGAGATTCGAGTGTCACTGATTAAGAGTACATGGCAAGGAGTAAGAAGACTGGAAAGGCAGGATGGGGCTAGGTTATGAGGGTCTTGGAACTCCAAGCAGGGGATTTTGTATTTGATCTGAAAGCCAAAGGAGTTTATTGAGTATGAGTGTGCAGTGGGTACATAGGTGAATTGGAGTGGGGAGAGATTTGAAGCAAGTGGATCTATCAACAGGTTACTGCTACAGACCAGATGTGGTAGGAGTCTATACCAGAGTGGAGTCAGTGTGAAAGAAGAGAAGGAGGCATATTAGAGGGATGTTGCAAAGGTGAAATTGGCAGGCCTTGGCAATATATTGAATATAGGGGATGAGAGATTGATAGTGAGGAACTTAGTTGATTCCTAGGTTACAAGCATGAAGGTACAGGGTGATGGTGCAGTCATTTACCATAATAGGTAAGGCGGGAGGTTAAAGGAGAGTCCAGGGTGAATGAGGCTGAGCTTGGTTTTGTACATATTGAGTTTAAGATTTCTACTGGACATACAGCTTGAGAGGTCTGACAAGCAGTTGGATATATGGGGTGGGTGGGGAGCTGTATAGGTAGATTTGAGAAAACTCAGCATAGATATCATAATCCCATGGAACTGATTATATCCACAAGTGAAGTAGTGTAGATCGAGAAGTGGGCCCAGTATGGAACCTTGTGGTTCAGGTTAGAGAGTATGCTATGTAAAAGAATCTAGTAAAATAGACTAAGAAGGAACAGTCAGACAGGTAGGACGAGAACTGAGAGAGAATCCTGTCCCAAAAACCTAGAGAGAAGAGAGTATTAAAGAGAAGATGATGATTAGCATTGTCAAAGGCTGAAGAGAAATCAAGGAGAATGAGGAATAAGCAAAGGCCACTAGATAGGACAAGAAAGAGATCACTAGAAATTTGTAGAAAACATTTAGAAAGGAATGAAAAGGTCAGAAGCCAAATTGTAAGAGGTTAATTAGAGAGCATGGGGAGAGAAATTGGAAGTACTTGTTATAAATCTCTTTTTTCAAGGACCCATAACAGACAAAAGAAATACAGGATGATAGTTAATAGGGATGGAAAGATCAATTAAGGTCTTTTTTTTTGTTTCTTTGTTTTTGTGTTCAGGATGGGGGGAGAAGAGACATTGGCATGTTCATAGGCTGTAGGGAATGAGAGTAGAGAGGGAGGGAATAACTATAAGTGAGATAGTGGGAAAGACAGTGGGGGCATTTTGTTGGAGGAGATAAGATAGAATGGGGTCACTTGAATAAGCAGAGGGTTTAGCCTTTTTAAAGAGTAAGGGCACTCTATCATATAAGACAGGAATGAAGGAGGAGGTAGCGGCAGAAGGCACCTGAATGAGAGGAGATAAAGAATAGGAGAAAAGAGGCAGTTCACAGCAAATGACATCAATTGTTTCTCCCCACTACTTAGTAGTATTTTTTCCAATTACATGTAAAGATAATTTTGAACATTTATTTTTGTAAGATTTTGAGTTCCAAATTTTCCTTCCATCCTCCCTTCCCTCCCCACTCCCCAAGTCAGTAACAGTTTTGTTACTGGTTATATATGTAAGAGTAATGTTAAACATATTTTCACATTAGTCATGCTGTGAAAGAAGAATCAGAACAAAAGGGAAAAAAAACATGAAAAAGAAAAAAAAACAACAACAAAAAGTGAAAAAAGCATCCTTTGATCTGCATTTAAACTCCATAGTTCCTTCTCTGGAATTGGATAGTACTTTCTAAAATCAGTCTTTTGGAACTGTCTTGGATCATTGCATTGCTGAGAACAGCTAAGTCTATCATTGTTTATCATTGCACAATGTTGCTGTTACTGTGTACAATGTTCTCTTGTTTCTACTCAATTCACTCAGCATTAGTTCATGTGTTTCCAGGTTTTTGTGAAATCCACCACTTCAGCATTTCTTATAGCAAAATAGAATTCCATTGTATTCATATGCTACAACCTGTTCAGCCATTCCCCAACTGATGGACATCCCCTCAATTTCCAATACTTGGCTGCCACAAAAAAAGAGTTGCTACAAATACTTTTATACATGTGGATGGTTTTCTCCTTTTTTATGATTTCTTTGGGATACAGACCTAGTAGCAGTATTGCCGGATCAAAGGATATGCACAGTTTTTTAACCCTGTGGACATAGTTCCAAATTGTTCTCTAGAATGGTTGGATCAGTTCACAACTCCACCAACAATGCATTAGTGTTCCAATTTTCCCAAATCTCCAACATTTATTATATTCATTTTATATCAAGTTAACTACTCTGAGGTGGTACCTCAGAGTTGTTTTAATTTGCATTTCTATAATAAATATTGACAGAGCATTTTTATATGACTGTAGACGGGACTAATTTCTTCATCTGAAACCGTTCATATCAGTTGATCATTTATCAATTTGGGAATGATTTGTATTCTTATATATTTGACTCAATTCTTTATATATTTTTGGAATGAGGCCTTTATCAGAGACACTTGATGTAAAAATTGTTTCCTAGCATTATGCTTCCCTTCTAATCTTAGTTGCATTGGTTTTATTTGTGCAAATTTTTTTTAATTTAATATAATCAAAATTTCCTATTTGCCATTTTGTAGTGTTCTCTGTCTCTTGTTTGGTCATAAATTCTTCCATTCTTCATAGATCTGATAGGTAAACTATTCCTTACTCTCCTGATTATGGTATCACCCATTTTCTCTGGATCATGAGCCATTTCAACTTTTTCTTAGTATAGGGTATGAGATGTTGATCTATGCTTCTGCTATACTGTTTTCCAGTTTTTCCAGGAATTTTCATGCAAGAGTGAGTTCTTATCCTGGAACCTGGAGTCTTTTTCTTTATCAAACAGTGGATTATTATAGTCATTTACTACTATGTCTTATGTACCTGACTTCTTCCTCTGACCTACCACCCTATTTCTTAGCCAGTACTAAATAGATTTTATGATTGCTGCTTAATAAAATAGTTTTAAATATGATATGGCTAGGCTACCTTCCTCTGCATTTGTTTTGATCAATTTCCTTTATATTCTTGAAATTTTTTCCAGATGAATTTTGTTATTTTTTTTCTGGCTCTAAAAAATAATGTTTTGTAGTTTGGTATGGCACTGAATAAATAAATTAAATTAGGGGAATTGTAATTTTTGTTATATTAACTGAGCCTAGCCATAATCAATTGTTATTTTTTTCAGTTATTTAGATCTAACTTTATTTGTGTGAAAAGTATTTTGTAAATGTGTTCATATAGTTCTTGTGTTTCTCTTGGCAAGAACAATTGCAAATATTTTTTGTTGCCTATAGTTATTTTGAATGGAATTTCTCTTTCTATCTCTTGCTGCTGAGCTTTTTTGGTAAAATATAGAAATGCTGATGATATATATGGGTTCATTTTATATCTTGCAATTTTGCTAAAGTTGATAAATATTTCAAGTAGTATTTTACTTGATTCTCTAGGATTCTCTATGTATACTTCATAAACTGCAGAGTGATGGTTTTGTTTCCTCATTGCCTACTCTAATTCCTTCAATTTCTTTTCCTTTTCTTTTTGTTAAAATTAACATTTCTAGTACAATATTAAATAATAATGGTGATAATGGTCATCCTTGTTTCACCTCTGACCTTACTGGAAATGCTTCTATCTTATGCTCATTATATATAATGCTTGCTGATGGTTTTAGACAGGTAGGACTTATGATGTTAAGGAAAACTCCATTTGTTCCTGTGCTCTCTAATCTTTTTAATAGGAATTGGTGCTGAATTTTGTCCAAAGCTTTTTTTCTGCATCTATTGAAATTGTCATATGATTTGTCAGTTTTGTTATTGATATGGTCAATTATGCTGCTAGTTTGCCTAATATTGAACCAGTCCTGAATTTCTGCTATTAATTCCACCTCCACATAATGTATTTTCCATCTGACAAGTTGCTGTAATCTCTTGGCTAATACTTTACTTAAAATTTCTGCAGCAATCATCATTAGGGAAATTGATCTATAATTTTCTTTCTCTGTTTTGGCTCTTCCTGGTTCTGTGTCATGAAAATAGTTTGATAAGACTCCTTCTTTACCTATTTTTCCAAATAGTTTATATAATACTGTAATTAATTATTCTTTAAATATATGATAGACTTCTATTTTAAATCCATCTGGCCCTGGACATTCTTTCTTAGGGAGTTCATTGATGGCTTGTTCAATTTATTTTTCCAATATAGGGTGATGAAGAACACTACCATAGCAAAGCTTAGGGCCAGCAGTGGAGAGGGGATCTTCCTCACAGTTCCAGTGCAGAAAAGAGTGTTTGTGGTAACTCACGGACCAGAGCTCAGGCCAGGAGAGCAGCAAATACATCTCCTTATATCACACCACCTTGGAAGAATTGAAAACTTACAGATCTCTAGAAGTATCTCTGAAAACAGCTGCATAAAACCCCTAAAGCTTGTGACAGTGAGCCCTCCACCCTGGAAGCAGAGTCCTACTTTAACAAAGAGTTATAAGTCAAGTAATAGGCTGGGAAAATGAGCAAACAACAGGAAAAAAAAAACTCTGACTGTAGAAAGTTACTATGATGACAAGGAAGATCAAAACACACAGATAGAAGAAGATAATAAAATCAAAGCTCCAATAAAAGCCTCCAACAAAAATATGAATTAGTCTCAGGCCATGGAAGTGCACAAAAATGAGTTTGAAAATAAAGTAAGTAGTGTAGAGGAAAAATTGGGAAAAGAAATGAGAGTTATGCAACAAAATCATTAATAATGGGTCAACAGCTTAGTAAAGGAGAAACACAAAAATAGTAAAGAAAATAACACCTTAAAGAAACTAGGACCAATGTTAAAAAGAGGTACAAAAAGATCAGGAGAAGAAGAATTTCTCAAAGAGCAGAACTGGCCAAATTGGAAAAAAAAAACAGATACAAAAGCTCATTGAAGAAAATAATTCCTTAAAAATGAGAATGAAGCAAGTGGAAGTTAATAACTTCATGAGAAATCAAGGAAGAATAAAACAAGGCAATGTGAAATATCTCATTGGAAAACAACTGACCTGGAAAATAGATCCAGGAAAGATAATTTAATTTAAAAACTATTGGACTACCTGAAAGCCATGATCAAAAAAGAGCCTAGGCATCATCTTTCAAGAAATTTTCAAGGAAAATTCCCCCAATTTTCTAGAAACAGAAGATAAAATAGAAATTGGAGGAATCAACTGATCACCACCTTGAAATGAAAAATTCCAGGAATATTTTAGACAAATTCCTGAGTTCCCAGGTCAAGGACAAAATACTGCAAGTGGTCAGAAAGAAATAATTCAAATATTGTAAAGCCACAGTCAGGATAACACAAGATTTAGCACCTTTTACCTTAAAGGATCAGAGGGTCTATAATATGATATTCTGTAGGGCAAAGAAGCTAGGATTACAATTGAGAACAACCAAACCAGCAAAACTTAGTATAAACCTTCAGGGGAAAACCATGGACATTCAATGAGACAGAGGGCTTTCAATCACTAATAATGAAAACAGCATTGTTTTAGGGTAGTTAGAAGGAAGATATACATATATATGTATATATATATACATATATATGCATATATATGTATATATATACATGTATATATATATATATAAACAGTGGGGACAGGTATGAATTGAATATGAAGGGATGAAATCTAAAAAATAAGAATAAGGGGTGAGACAGGAATGTACTGGGAGAAATTGAAAGGCGGGGAAGAATGGGATAAATTATCTCATTTTTATAAAAGGGGAAAGAAGCAGTTTTTACAGTGGAGGTGCAGAGGGGGGAGGTGAGAGGGAGTAAGAGAACCTTACTGTCATCAGAATTGGCTCAAAGAACTGATAACATACACATATAACTGGATACAGAAATCTATCTTACCCTACAGGAAAGTAGGAGGGGAAAGGGATAAAAGAATGAGGGAGAGTCATAAAGGGAGAGCAGATTGGGGGAGGGGGTAGTCAGAGGGTGAAAGGAAGGAGAGGATAGAAAAAATGGAGGAATATTGTGAAAAAATGAGGCCTTAGTTAGTATTAGTAATTGTGGAAAAAAAAGACATTTGAAATGGAGATAAAGGTATGATAAAGGCCTCATTTCTCAAACATTCAAAACTGAGGCAAATTTATAAAAATAAAGGCCATTCCCCAATTGATAAGTTATCAAAAGACATGATCAGTTTTTAGAAGAAATAATCAAAGCTACCTATAGCCATATGAAAAAAAATACTGTAACTCACTATTGATTGGAAAAATGCAAATAAAATAATTCTGAGATATTACCTCACACCTGTGAGATTGGCTAATAGAACAGAAAAGGCAAATGACAAATGTTGGAGGGGATGTGGGAAAAATGAGATGATAATGAACTCTTGGTGGAGTTGTGAACTGATTCAAGCATTCCATTGAACAATTTGGAACTACACCTAAAGGCCAATATGACCATGCATACCCTCTGACTTAGCAGTACCACTACAGGGTGTGTATCCCAAAAGAGATTTAAAAAAAGGAGAGGAACTTTATGTATAAAATTATTTACACCAGCTCTTTTCTGATCACAAATAAATAGAAATTTAGGGGCTACCCATCAATTGAGGAATTGCTGAACAAGTTGTGGTATGTTATGATGGAATACTATTGTACCGTAAGAAATGATGAGCAGGATGCTCTCAGGAAAACCGAGAAAGAATTGCATTGCCTGATGCCTGATGTACTTTGTACAAAATGACAACAATATTATAAGATAATCAGCTGTGAATGGCTTATCTATTCTTCGCGATATGATCCAAGAGAACTCTGAAAGATCCACTGTGTTATCTACTTCTGTTTTATGACAGAATTTATTCTATTCACATTCACAGTTATGATTACTAATGGTGTATTTCCCTCCATCCTCTATTCTCCCTGTTCATACTTTTCTCTCATCTTTTTTAAGGAGTTATAATTATCATCTTCCCATTTAGGGATGTAAACAGTTTAATCTTATTGAATAACATGTTTTTTTTTTCTTTTCTTTTTTATTCTTCTCTTAAGGCTTATATTAGAAGATCAAATTTTCTGTTCAGTTCTGGTCTTTTCATCAGGAAAGTTTGAAAGTTCCTTATTTCATTAAATATCAATCTTTTCTCCTGAAAGATTATGATCAATTTTGCTGGGTAGTTGATTCTTGATTTTAATCCAAGCTCCTTTTCTTTCATGTTCTAAGCCCTCTGATCCTCTAATGTAGAAGCTGCTAAGTCCTGTCTAATCCTGAATGTGGATCCTTGATATTTGAATTGTTTCTTTCTCCTGCTTGCAGAAATTTCTCCTTGACTTGATAATTCTGGATTTTATCTACAATATTCCTTGGAGTATAGCCAGGCCATTTGTGGATCTCTTTCAGGAGTTACTCATTGGATTCTTTCAATTATTATTTTACCCTCTGGTTCCAGGTTATCAAAGCCATTTTCTTTAATAATTTCTTGAAAGGTGCTAATCAGGCTCTTTTTTGATCATGGCTTTCAGGTAGTACAGTAATTCTTAAGTTATCTCTCCTGCATTCATTTTTGAGGTCAGTTATTTTTTCCCAGAGTTATTTTACATTTGCTTCTATTTTTTTTTTATTCTTTTGATTTAGTTATACTGTTTCTTGATATCTCATGGAGTCATTGGCTTCCACTTTCCCCTTTCTAATTTTTAAGGAATTATTTTCTTCAGTTACCTTAGACCTGTACAACATATGGCCTATGGGTTACTTGAAGCCTGTCAAAGGATCTTGGGTAACTGTCACATGACCCATGGCAACAGACCATAGTCAGTCTTTCTCTAGTCTTACCTATCTGTGGCCCGAAGAGGTTTAGCTTATCTTAATTTTGGTCCCTACCTACTGCCAAGTTGTGCAGATCTGAGTTAACTTTTGTACCTCCTTTTCCATTTGGCCAAATCTACTTTTGGAAGAGTTGTTCTAGTCTAACAATTTTTGTGCTTCCTTTTCCAAGAGGTTGAGTTTTTTTCCATAATTCTACATAATTCTCATTTCTTTCTTCTCTCTCTCTTACTTGATTTTTAAAATCCTTTTAAGGGTCTTCTAAGAGGATGTTTTGTGCCTGAAACCAATTAATATTCCCCTTTCAATCTTTACATGTAGGCATTTTGACAATGTCCTCTTCTGTGTTTGTATTTTTATCTTCCTTGTTGCCATAGTAGCTTTCTATGATCAGGCCTTTTTTTTTTTCTTGTTGCCAACTTTTGAAAGTTGAACTCTGTTCCTGAGGCATAGGGAGAATTAGCTCAAGCTTCTTGTGTAGAGGGACAGGGGCTGGTCACTCACTTTGTGCTCTGGGGCCTGAGGTGCTTTTGGCTTGCCTGTTGTGCTGAGTTTCTGGAGCTGGCAATATGCCTTCTACACTGGGACTGGAGTCCTCACAGCTGGCTTGATGTGCCACTAGCTCCCTGAGCCAGCATCAGGGGGCCATGGTTGTTGGTCTGTGCTTTGGCTAAGGGCCTCCAACTAGCTTGCCTGGACACATCTGGACCTGGCTGTACTCCCCTTTTGCTCAAGTGAAAGTGACCTTTCCTGAAATTCCTCTAATTTTTCTTAAGCTAAAAAATTATTTCTCTCTTTTTGTAGGTTCTTTTGTCCCAGAATCAGGTTTGATTTAAAGTTGTTTCTGAGTGAAATTGTTGTTTTTTTTTAATCAAACAAGAAGCATTGTTCCTAGCTCAGAGCATGGGATAAGGTGTCTAAAGAGAGATGACAAGGTTTAGAAGAGCTGTTTTGGATAGTAGGACAGTAAGTTGGTAAGGTTTCTGATTAAAGAGGCCATCCCTTGATTAACTTGTTAAAGAGGCCTATTCACTGAATTGTATTACCTCAATCAAAGTAAGAATGTGAAAAGACTTTAGCTTGAAAGGGCCAGGGTCTCCTAATGCATCCTGGGCCATCTCCAGTCATCCTGGTGAATATCAGGCCACTGGAAGCAAATGGTTCTGGAGGAGAAAGTGAGGGTGGTGATCTTGCACAGCCCTCCCTCACTCAAATCAAAGTCAACTGCAAGTCATGTCATCATTTCCCTGATTTCATGGTCCTCCTTGAAAATGAAAGACGAACACAATAACCTGGTCAGCTCTGTATGTAAAGATTTTCCAGAAGCAGTGAGTGAATTTCTAATTGAATTTGTGTCACATAGAATTTTAATGGATCAGTCAGAATGGCTGCAAGATTTTCTCCACCTTTATTCAAAAAGTGTTTAGGAATGAAGGCAGCGAATGGTGAGAATTATCTCAGACCGAAGCATATCAGGGAATAATTGGTAAAATAATTAAGATGCTAGGAACTCAAGAGAGCAGTATGATACAGAGTTGTTCTCACAAGTTAAGATCCAGAAAAGAGAAAAAAGTGACTAGTTGCAAAGGAGATAGGCTGGGACAGAATTAGAGGTCAAGGAATTCAAGGTCATGGTGTGGGTGAAGAGTAAGGTTTTGTAAGGGAAAGCCGAGAGGTAAAACAGCAATAGGTAAAGATTAGATAAAGGGATTTCAGAATTTTTGAATGTGGAAATGGTACATTTTGGGGTAATGACAAGATCAAGGGACTGCCCATTTTTGTGTGCTGCAGAGGTGGGGCGGAAAGATAGCTCATAGTCAACAATTAGATTAAGGGCTGATGACTTTAAGTATTTAAGGGAGAGTCAATATGTACTTTGAATTCTCTTACTATAATGGGAACAGTTACAGGAAAAGAAAATAAATGAGCTATGTATCATTTTTATTGATGAAAGAAAGGAAGTATCTTGGGGATCTGTAGCAAACAGTTACTAGGATTTGCATCTTAAAATATTGTATAATTGTATTTTTGATTTTCTCAGTGACAGCTTTTTAATGATTCCTCAGATTGGGAGGTAGATATCAATAGAACGTACCTCAAAAGAGGAGATGTTACTGAATGATCGAGGTAGGGGAAAAAACTGGAAATGGCAATGTAGGGCATGGAGTATTGCAACTCCTCCACCTTTAACCAGTGTGCCAAGAGGAATGAGTGAAGGTGCAGCTAGTACTAGAGAGGGTGGTCATGGAGGTTGTGTCACTGTAGCAACAATGTTGCTTGCCACTATGGTGGCTGTGCAAGGCAGATAACACCAGCACAGAGGAGGGCTACTAGCACGGGTTCTTTGATCTGCTTTTCTAAGGAAAACAACTTTAAGGGGTTTACAATCTCACTTTAATCAAACATACATATATCATTCACTTAGTTCAGGGGGAAAAGTCAGCACCCTGAACTTCAGAGCAAATACAAACAGAAATTGCAAACAGATCAACAGACAGGCTTTGTCTGATCAAGACATCACATACATAGTTACCAAAAAGAAAAGTAACAACATCTGGGTTTTCAAACCTCGGGGGGTCTTAACAAGGGCTACCCAGAGTCTCATCTGGCCATATCACACAATACTCTTTCAGTGAGTGAGCGTCCCGAAACAAAATGCCAACCTCAGATGTTATATACCCTTCTCAGGGTCAGAGGGAATCACAACCATGCTACTCAAACCTTGGTGAACTAGGCTTTCTGGTTTCTTTAGCAGGTCAAAGACTCTTGATTCAATCAAAAAAACAAAAGACAACCAAAAATTCCACTTTGCTGGCCATTACATTTGAAAGGCAAGACTCATGAAAGGTACTTGATTACTTTAGCATTCTAAAAGAAAAAAGTCTCACACTAATTACCATAACAATCATCAAAGAAAAGCTAAATTTCAGTAAGAGCTAGTATATGGAGGGAGTGGAAAAGGAAGAGCTTTAGGATGAAGGGAAGAGTTTTGCCCATGGATTTGGCATTCTACAGGGGACAGGAGAAGGGCTAGGCAATGTGGGTAGAAACTTTGGAGTGAGAGGGTTAAGGAGGTTGGGAACAGGAATTTAGAGGTGTGGGTGGGGTATGGTGTTTGGATAATAACCTACAATGGATCAGAATCATGGGATTCTGAATGAAATGACCAGGAGTGACTATGTTCATCATTGAGTAAAAGGTGTTCCTCCTCTTCCCAAAGGAGCCTAGAGAATGAATTGGAGAAAAGTGCTGTATGATACAGAAGGTAAACAGTCATTGAATAACATGAAAAGTCCAATTTCACTAGTCCTCTTTCTCTGAAGTATAGAAATTAGGCAAAGAAGGGTGCAGAAGGAGATGGAAGTTGAACCTGCACATGAGAAGAAAGTAATCCCATTCTTTGCCAACTTTCCTCTTCTATCTCCTTCAAGCAACAAGCACAGCAGGAACTGGATGGCCTAAGATCAGAGGAAAGGATGTTCCTTTTTGCAATAATGGAAATCATTGTTTTGAAACAGATGGAAAATACCCTGCAAGGACCCTTGATGCATTCTCTCAGGGGGACACAATTTGTCCAGAAGGAGATGAAGATACAAGAGCTATGGTCAGAGGAAAGTTTAAGTCCTTTTCTTACTCAAGGTGGCTGGATATCTGGTTGCAGCTATCAGTTGACAACAAAAGTGTTAGACTCCTGGAACAGGGGAAACTCACTTTTCAAAGTGCTTGGCAACCTTTAAAGTTCATTTTAATTGTTATTATTATTGTTATTAAGTGCATTGTTATATATTTCATAATGGAAAAGGATAGTTGCTTAAATCAGAAGTACATATATGTATAAATATATGTGTATATACACACATTATATATGTATATATGTATGTGTGTATGTGTATGTGTATATACACACACAGGCACTTCAAAATATATTTCTGGAGATCTAAAAGTTGTTACGAATCCTTGAATGATTTATGTGGTACCTCTTGGTGTTATTTTTACTTTCCAGAAAAGGGATATCTTAAGAACCCTATCAATTTAATTGCCTTCAGTAGAATTTTTGGGAGTAGCTTATCAGAGTAGTTGTGAAAACCAGAAGAATGCAATTTTAAAAACAGGTTCAGTTGAAATGCTATATACTCTTAGCCTAGCCAAGCAATTTCTCAGTCAACAATATTTATTTAATGTCTGCTATGTGCAGAATCCCTTTACAATGTTTTGGAATCTAGCCTAGGCTACTCTACCAAAACTAGTTTCTTGAAAGGCTCACAAAAGACCACCTGCCAGATTAAATCTAGGAGCCTTTTCCCAGTTTACATCCCCCAAGATTTCTCTGATACTTTGGACGTTTTTCACGCCCTACCCAATAACTCCTTCTTTGGCTTCCATGTCACTACGACATCTTAAATCCCTTCATATGTCTTTGATAGTTGCTTCAGTTTTTCCTTTGTTTCATCTACTCTATCCTCTCACTCCATCCACTAACTGGAAATGTTTCCCAAGATTCTTCTCTGCCTTTACTTTTTGACTTCACTCCCTTATACAGGTACTCCACTCTCATGACTTCAATTATTTGTAGATAACTTCCAAATGTCTCTGACAAATTTTAAGCAGTTAATAATTGCTTGTTGATTTGACTCCAGTCTTCATGTCTGACTTGTCATTAAGTCTCGTACTTTGATTATATATATATATA
>CM053623.1:343055611-343077861 GCA_028646595.1 Phalanger gymnotis
GAAGAAGAAAAATAAGTATGTAAAGACCACATAATTTTAATAGGCATGCCAAGAACTTGCTTTTTTAATGATCAAGTATTCTCAGTTCCTAAATTGACTTTTGTTGTTCAAGCTAGTTGCCCTCTAGAATACAAGCCGGTATTGTACATCCCTAAAGCATAGGGAGCAGCCTTGTCTTCTCACCATCTGATAACAGATGCATTCATTTTTGATTCATGAAAAGTACATAAGGAAAACTAATGGTACCCTGAGCTAGTAGAACTGCTTGGGACATGAGAGGCAGTGAATAAGATGTTAAAGACTGCATCATTCAGTGCTTTTTAAAGTGTTTTGCAAAATGATATCATAAATAAAAAATCAGCAGTTTCATTATTATTTGGCTCTTTGGGACCAACATTGTGCCAGGAATAGAAAAGCCAGACTGTAGTATGCTGAAACACTAAGGCTGATAGCGATCAGATATACCCTATGTTAGTCTGCAGACACATACTTCTGGGAGCAAGTATTTTATCAACTGTTCTTTGGTGACAATTATGTGATATTTACAATGCAACCACAATGTCGATTAAGCTTTTGCCCTATAAAATTTTAATAAGCAACATGTTTTGTTGGAAGTGTGATGAAACTTTCATCAAAGTTCAACATTTTCCCATAAAAATTGGTTCATTTGTTAACAGATCATAAACTCACAGGTTGATCAAACATAAAAAAGAGAAAAGTAATGATGCCTCTTATAATTATCAGTATATATTAATTATGTACTTATAACCAGACAAAAGGTGAAGTGTCATTCTCTAAATAAAATTCTAAGAAGTATTCTATTTTCAAAAGGATATCAGAGAATTCTTTTTAGGGTGAACACATAAATAAATTTGGACACCAAAAGCCATTAATCAATAAGCAAAAAAATATTTCTCGTAAAGGTATTGTCAGTTCCCCCACACACACACACAAAGGTACATGTTTACTGTTGACTAGCTTACTATCAAGGCTTACAGACATTTTAAAAATCCAGAGAGACATCAGTACGGGTGTATAAGTAAATAGAGAAATAAAGAATGTTTCTTTGTCTTAGAAATAAATTGCATTGAAAAAGGTAATATTCAAAAACAGCCAGTCAATCCAGTTAGTAAAAATAGTGGGGGGGGGAGTGCAATTGAAGCATTTACATTAATTTATATATGGCTCAGTCTACAATTCATTTGTGATTTTTTCAGAATCCCTAAGTATTTATGTTTTTTTTTTTTTAAATGTCTACTCTTACAATCATAGATTTAGATTTGGAAGGGATTTTAGAAGTCATTGATTCTGACCTTTTGATTTTGCCTATGGAGAAATTGAGGTGACTTGCTCAAGGACAAAGACAGAATGTGACAAGGGCAAGATTTAAATCAAGTTCTTCTGACTCCAAAATCAGTTCATTTTTTTGTCTTCATCTTAATTCTAGGATGAAACATTCATTCCTTTCAGTCTTTCATTATTATTATAATTATGCTTGTTAGCTATCATTAATGAGTACTTTAAGGTTTACAAAATGCTTTATATATTTTCATTCTAATTATATAGGTTATATTAAAATTTATGAATGTTGTGAATAAGTTTGACATTCTCATAGAATTTCTGATTTGGAAGTTGCACAGAAGCCTACTTTAACCCTGAATGCATGAGTTTTTTTTAAATCTCTGTAAACTATAAGAAAAATGTTCATTCAGACTTTCATTAAAGGCGTCCAGTAAAGGGGAGTTCCTTTCCTTCAAAGTTAGGCAGCCCTTTCCACTTTGAGAACTCTGATTGTGGAGTTTTATTTTGCATCACGGTTTATGAGATTTAGAAAAACTGTAAAGCAATTATGTACTAGCCATGTTGCCCTTATGTGAAAAAAAATTAATCAAAGTTTCTTTAATTCCATAAATATTTTAGTTTAAAATTAGCAGAATAAGCAAAAAGTCTGAAATTACATGATACTGAAAAGGTCAAAGAGTTTAACGTTATCATAGAAATCAACTCCCTGAATCAACAGCAGGTTGATAATACATTTAATTCATTATGTCTTCAGAACTATAAAAAAATTAAAAAAAAAACAATCTTATGAAGGTACTGCCAATTTTTTTTAGATGTTGTCTAATTTTATAGCTACATCTATGCTTAGCAGCCAATTGTATAATCATGGATGTTGTAACTATTAACCTTAGTTAGGGTCCAAGGTATAATGACTGTTTTTTTTTAGATCATTATCATGATTAGTGATGAACATATGCAATTGTGACTACTCTTAGAGAGAGGGAAACAAAACATTTACAGGAATAGTTCATTAACACCAAATAAATTATGTGGGGCTTTTTTCATAATTAATTAAGAAATTTTGAATGTATAAGCAAATTTTTATCTCTGTTTCATGATGTGATTAGATTTTGGCAAATCTGATTAATACAAACCAACAAGACTTTAATAAGTACCTATGACATACAAGGCACTGGGGAAAAAATAAAATCAAAAGAAAAAAAATACTCTCAAGCAAACACTAGATAAATGTCCTGATTTAGGAATATAATTCTCAAATATGTAAGAATCTCTTAAAGCTACATTATCAGTTAAGAAGATCAGAAATTTTTAGTGAGAGCACATACAATTTTGAAAGAGGTAAATAAGTACTTTATTTTCTTGTTGATTGTCTAAACTTAAGAATGTGATGATAAATTGTTGATAGTAATGTATATTAAACTTAAAATTCTGTATGAGAGAGAGAGAGAGAGAGAGAGAGAGAGAGAGAGAGAGAGATGGCCATTTATTAAGCCTTTTACTATAGGGCCCTGAGCCTGTCCAGCTTAAAATAATTTATAAGATATATATTCAAATGATCAACCTATAACTGAATAAGCGGGAAAATACTTCAAATGAGACTTAAATTATATATATAAAAAAGTTTTCTCATGAGTTGAGAAGACATTCAACTTAAAAGTTGAAGCAAACCTGGTCTGGAACTAACTCCCTGCGTAATAGATTTTTTAGGTAGTCTTATTTCACAAATTCACATTCTACTGTGTGGATGGGTTCTTCAATCCCCTTTGTTATTCCAATGGCAGAGCTACTACTATTTGCTGCTTTGAGGCAAGAACATTTCCTGAAATCAACCTAGTAATTCACAGTGTGAAGATAAAACAATTGAGATAAATACAGTTAATGGAAAACAAATTAATTGTTATAGAGGTTTGTGTTCAATTGTTACACCTTGTAATTTCTATGTGCTGGTCCACTTTTCCAGTGCCTGTCTAATCTCTGTATATTAAGGGACTAACACAATGAGCTTCATGTTTAACTACATGCCATAGTCTAGAGAGTAGACATTCTGCATTCTTCATCAACTTTTTTTCTATGGAGATTACTTGCCCAACCCAAATTTCTAAACCAGTGTGTGTTTAAATGAATGGCATTAGAGAATGACCACCAACTCTTTTGTGGATACCTGCAGATCCCTGTTGGAAGGAGGGATATAATCAAGTTCTGGGACCATGACACATCTGGGAGGATGAGATGTAAAATAATGAACATCAGCAATTACATGGGCTATATGGGATATTTCTATTCATATTGGATCTTTTTTTTTAAGAACAGCTGTTATTTGACTTAGTCATTTCTCTTAAGCAAAAGAAAGCAATTTTGAGCTCCTTTGAAGCTATTGGCTCTGTCGTCAAATTAAAATAAAGGATATATGGTCAATATGGTCACCTATGCTGTTTGTGGGAATCATGGAAATTGTCTAGAATCCAACCAAAACAATGACTTTCTATCTATAGACATGTTATATGCATTTTCCTTTTTTAGGATGACATTGTCCTAATTGCAGTGAACTACCTCATTGAGGAGGCTTTGAATTTTTCCAGAGTCTACTATTGGAGGTTTCAAAGCCTGCTCAAAGAAATCCACAACAATGTAAAAAAAAAATCATTGTAATCATCTACCTCTTCTCCAACATTTACCATTTTCCTATTTTGTCATGTTAGCCAATCTGACAAATATTATGTGGCTCTTAAGAGTTTCTTTTTTTTTTTCATTTTACTCATGATCTGTCTCATTTTCTTTTCTTTTTAAAAATAAACAAATTTATTTATTTTTAGTTTTCAACACTCACTTCCATAAGCGTTAATTTTTTTTTTCACTTCTCTCACCTCCCCTCTCCCCAAGATGGCCTGCAATCTGATATAGGCTCTACAAAACAAAAAAAGAGAGCAAATAATATGCTTCAATTGGCATTCAGACTCCATATTTCATTCTCTGGATGTGGATGGCATTTCCTGTCATGAGTCTTTTGGAGTTGTTTTAGGTCCTTGCATTGCTGAGAAGAGCTAATTCTATCAAAGTCAGTCATCGCACAATGTGGATGTTACTCTGTACAATGTTCTCCTGCTTCTACTCACTTCACTCTGCATCAGTTCATATAAGTCTTTCCAGGTTTTTTGGAAGTCTGCCGGTTCACCATTTCTTATAGCATAATAGTATTCCATTACATTTATATAAACCTTGTTCAGCCATTCCTCAATTGATTGGCGTCTCCTCAATTTCCAGTTTTTGGCCTCAACAAAAACTGATGCCGTAAATATTTTTGTACATATGCATCCTTTTCCCATTTTTATGACCTCTTTGGAATATAGCCCTAGCAGTGATATTGATGGGTCAAAGGGTATGCACATTTTTATAGCCCTTTGGGCATAGTTCCAAGTTGCTTTCCAGAATGGTTGGATCAGTTCGCAACTCCACTATCAATGCATTAGTGTTCCAATTTTCCCACATCTTTTCCAGCATTTGTACTTTTTCTGTTTTGTTATGTTAGCTAATCTGACAGGAGAGATGTGGTACCTAAGAGTAGTTTTAATTTGCATTTCTCTAGTCAATAGTGATTTAGAGTATCTTTTCATATGCCTATAGATATCTTTAATTTCTTGCTCCAAAAACTGCCATTTCATAACCTTTGACCATTTACCAATTGGGGAATGACTTGTAGTCTTATAAATTTGACTCAGTTCTGTATATATTTTAGAAATGAGGCCTTTATCAGAGATGTTGGTTGAAAAAAATTCTTTCCCAATTTTCTGCCTGCCTCCTCATTTTGGCGGCACTGGATTTGTTTGTGCAAAACCTTTCTGATTTAATGTAATCAAAATTATCCATTTTGCATTTTACAATGTTCTCTATCTCTTGTTTGGTCATAAATTCTTCCATTCTCCATAAATCTGACAGGTAAACTGTTTCTTGATCTCCCAGTTTGCTTACAGTATCAGCCTTTATATCTAAATCATGTACCCAATTTGACTTTACTTTGGTATATGGTATAAGATGTTGGTCTATGCTCAGTTTCTGCCACATTATTTTCCAGTTTTCCCAGCAGTTTTTGTCAAATAGTGAGTATTTATCCCAAGTTCTTATCAAACAGTAGATTTCTATAATCATTGACAAGACTGTGTTTTCTGTACCTACTCTATTCCACTGATCCACCACTCTATTTTTTAGCCATTATCAAGTAGTTTTGATGATTGTTGCTTTATAATACAATTTAAGATCTGGTAAAGTCAGGCCACCTCCCCTAACATTTTTTTCATTAATCCCCTTGATATTCTGGACCTTTTGCTCTTCCAGATCAATTTTGTTATTGTTTTATTCTAGCTCTATAAAATATTTTTTTTTGTAATTTCATTAATATGGTACTGAGGAAGCAAATTAATTTAGGTTGAATTGTCATTTTTAATATATTAGCTCAGCCTACCCATGAGCAATGGATGTTTCTTCAATTATTTGGATCTGACTTTATATGTGTGAAAAATATTTTGTAAATTTGTTCATATACTTCCTGGGTTAGATTCGGCAGGTAGTGTCCCAAATGTTTTTATATTTTCTGTAGCTATTTTAAATAGTATCTCTCTATCTCTCACTTGTTAGAAATATATAGAAATGCTGAGGATTTATGTGGGTTTATTTTATATCCTGCAACTTTGCTAAAGTTTTTTTTTTATTATTTCAAGTAGCTTTTTTACTTGATTCTCTAAGTGTATCATCATATCTACAAAGAGTGATAGGTTTGTTTCTTCTATGCCTATTCTAATTCCTTCAATTTCTTTCTCTTCTCTTATTGTTAAAGCTATTGTTTCTAGTACCATATTGAAGAACAAGGGTGATAATTGACATCATTATTTCACCCCAGCTCTTATTGGAAATGCTTCTAGCTAATCCCCATTACATATAATATTTGCTGCTGGTTTCAGGTAGATGCTGCTTATCATTTTAAAGAAGTCTCCATTTATTCCTATGCTCTCTAATATTTTATAGGAATGTGTTTTGTTTTATCAAAAGCTTTTTCTTTTATTTATTGAGGTAACCATATGGTTTCTGTTGGTTTCATTGTTGATATGATCAATTGTGCTGATACTTTCTGGTTTGCTAATTTCTATCCCCTTTCATGCTTCTTCTGTAGTATATATTTGCCTTCCTCTTTCTTTCTCTGTGTTTCATTTTTGTTTCAGGTACTAGTAATAATATGAGAAAGAGAGAGAGAGAGAGAGAGAGAGAGAGAGAGAGAGAGAGAGAGAGAGAGAGAGAAGAAAAACAAGAAGAAGAAGAAGAAGAAGAAGAAGAAGAAGAAGAAGAAAAAGAAGAAGAAGGAGGAGGAGGAGGAAGAGGAAGAGGAGGAGGAGGAAGAAGAAGAAGAAGAAGAAGAAGAAGAAGAAATGAAGGAACAGAAAAAAGAGAGGGAGACAAAGGGGGAGAGAAGAAAAGGAAGAAGGAGGAAAATTAGGAGGGAAGAGAGAGAAAATCAAGCCACACTTATTTTATAGTTTGACTCATGGCCACCTACAAACCCAAATTCAGTCCATCTACTCTCAAACATTGTTCTAAGGCTTTCTAAATTCAAGCATCTTCCCACCGTCAATATATCATTAGAAAAATAATCTTAGTATGAGATATTTGATACAAACAAATTTTCTAAACATTATCAACAATAGTCCGACCTGAAATTTACTGATAGGACCTGATAGGAATAAGCATACATATGGGTTTAGACAAGGCAAGACAGCCAAGTTCTTTCTATTTATTTATATTTCAAAGTGAATATTTTACAGCCAAATAAGTTTTCCTTAGTGTCCTTTGATAACCCCATTTGTCAATCTTCATTTGTATCTATCACTCTCTGTGAAATATGACATCCATATTGGGTAATCATTAAAGCTGTAGATTACCATTAGTACTCGATTTAAAATGAAATACAGAAAAAGAGAAAGGAAAGCTAGTATATATGAAGGAAGAGGCATCAAAAGGTTAAAAATGAATGAGGAGATGATGGAAAACTAGTCAACCACCTTGAAGAATAAGTACAGAATATATACGACATCCACTGAAGGATCCTGTTCTACAAATTTTGATCAAACTGTCCAAAAGCTAGTTCATAATAGGTAAATTGTATCAAAAGTTACCTGTAAAGTCACAATGTGTAATGTATGCATATTATTCATGTGCTATTTGGAGCAATCTTCGTAAGATGATAATACTTTAAAATTCTACTCTTCTGGTATATTTGGTCACTCCATATGGGGACTTGAAGGTTAATTTGGCCATTATTAAACAAATCATATTTTACACAAATGTGGTAAGAAATGAAAAATAAAATTGCAAAGGGGTAAAATACTGAAAAAATATTTTCATATAGCTAAAATATTGATATTATACAATTGGCATTATACTTATGGTCATTTTTTTAAAAATGGTACTCTACATAATGGTACCAGGCAAGATTCTGAATTACTATATGTATCTGAAATTAGAAAACTGAAAACATTTTAACATTTACTTTTTTGAACCTCTTGTTTTTTTCAAACTGGCTTTTTTCTTATCTAATCCAAATTAGTGAGGTTTTGCTGCATTTATTGAAGGGGAAAGCCTTCTATTACCTTTAACTAAGGAAATTTAAAAGTAAAGTATTTCTAATTTTTAGGCATCATTGTTTAAGAAAAAAACATTTGTAAAATAAAATCAAATTTTATAGAGATTCTGATTCCTTTATATTTAAAATTATGTTTGATGACCATAGTGGTGGTGATGGGGGTGGGGGGAATCAAGTTTTACTTACTGGACTTCTCTTCTAAAGTGACAAGTATGTATATAAAGTGATCACCTTCTTCCTTGCCTATGAACTCTAAGATTCAATGAACTTGGATAATTAAATCTGAGGATTAAGCTAAAGGGGTGATTTAACAGCTGTCTTCAACTATAAGAGTGGTTGTTCAAAGAAAGATGTGGGCCATCTGTTCTCCATCTCTACTGAGAATAAAATAAGGGCTTCCATTGGGAAGGAGACATTGAGGTTAGATGTAAGAAACAACTGCTTGACAATAAGGGTTGTTGAAACATTAGGAAAAGCTACCAAGGGAGTTTGCTTAAGCATCTTTGAAGATCTGTGAGAATAAGACTGATAACCATCTGCCTTGCTGCAGCACTAGTCCTGCCTGAAGGCAGAAGCCTTGATGAAGTGTCCTCCTGTGGCCCCTTGTAATTTTGTATAAATAAATAAAGAAGCCCACTACTTGATCTGACATGACAAAAGAATTTAAGGAACTACCATATAAAAACATGCAAATTGTTGGAAGAGAGGATATCTTTGGCACAACAAAGAGAAATTAAAAGGGTCACTTTTTCATATTTTTTCAGCTAAATATAGGAAAGATTTTTTTTTATTTTATTAGTTTGGTCCAGTGGAATTCTTTGTGTAGGAATCCTTTCACAAGTACAGATTACCAATCAGATATTACCTAGCAAATAAGTATTTGGAAGTTGATTGAGATATGTAGAGGTTAACTGATTTGTTCAGGGTCATATTTTTAATATGTGTTTGAGTTGAAATCTGAACCCAGATCTTCTTAACTTCAGGTATAACTCAGTAAACATTGTACCTTTCTGCTTCTGTTTAAAAAAATCCATTAGAAAGAACAGGAATTATCTTGTGGACTAATTTATTTGTCAGCCTTTAGATTTAGAACAGAGTATTTTAGCTATTAATATAACTCTGTGTCATGGAAATATAACACATGAACTAATGAGTCCTTTAATTTTCTTATTTATGAAATTCTATCAAAATCAGTTATATTCCTGCAATATCATTTATGAATCTGTAGAGACAAGTAACAGCATTTCAAACCTTAAATCACTTTTTAAGGTCTTTAAACATATTTTTTTTTAAATTTGTACAAATATAAATGTGGTCATAAGTGTTATTACAAATAAGAGTCACAGATTTTTAATGACTTTTTTTGCTAAGCTTCTTAATTCATGAACATGTAGTACAGAAAAGTAACCCTGGGAGTTTATATCATTATTAGCAGAATGTTGATTACCAGTCTATTTACACATGTGTGTGTGTATGTGTGTGTGTGTGTGTGTGTTTGGGCATGTGGTATTGTGAAGACTATGTTCTTTGAGGTAATGTTTATTTGCCACACATGTCCCATTTTACAGATTTTTTTTTAAGTTTTGGTAATAGCCATTAGGTCTTAAGAGAAAAAAGGAAAAAAAAAACTAAATAAAAACAAAACTAAAGAAAAACAGCTATGGAGTGGATTATCTATTGAAGAAAAAATGAGTTGTCTCAAATTAAATCAGGGAGCCATAACCTGGGATCTATAAATTTGTGTGCTTTTTGAGAAAAAAAAAGACTATATTATAATATAATTGGTTTGCTGTGCAATCCTGCCCCACCTTTTGTGTTTGTTTTGGGTTTTTTTGGTGGAACATTACCTCTTTATTTCATCAGAAAAGTTGCAGGTAAGGTGCCTCCTTGGGGGTTGAGGAATTGGGAGTCCATGTGCAAAGCTCCTATCTTCTGCCTCGGTTGGGTATAACCAGCTCAGGATGCAGCATGCAGAGCAGAAAAGCTTTGGCTGTGAGGGGTGTCTCTGTTGAAGGGATCCAGGGTTATGGGGGTTCTGCCTACATGCGGATGTGATCTCAGAATGTTTTTGGGGTGTTGTGGTAACTCTCAATTATTCTGGGTAATAGGTGGGTTAATCCCAAAGCCTCCAGGCTGCTGGGGCTAGATTCCTCCTTGAGTGCAACTTTCCTGGTCCAGATCTTTGGAAATATTCTCAAAGTATATTTGGTTGTAGATGGTCAAAAACCTATGATCTGGTTCAGGGAGACATCAATTATAGTCAGAATTATTAGTGCTGAATGCAGAGGGCTGCTTGGCCCCCAGAATCTCTTTTCCCATAGCATTGGTGTTCTGGGGTACCCACTGCATGCCCTAGTACTGGCAGCGACTCAGGCTGCTAGGCTCAGAAGGCAAGTGGGTAGGATTGAGAGAAGGACCTTCTCTTTCAGCAGGCTGAGGTCCATCTCTCTTCCAGAACCTCTGGCCAGCACAGATAAATAATCATCCCTGTGTGGGGTGTTTATGAGGATGTAATCTGACTTAGTAGTGCTTACACTGGGATGAGGCAAAGGATTTCCAGGGAGGGGCTGAAAGGCTAGGGGATCTTGGTGGTTGGTGATATAAAACTCCACTCCTCTTTCAAACCATTTGCCTTCCTCTGGTGGAAAGCTGGTGAGGCTGGGACTTCATAGCGGTACTTGGAAGCATACTTGGAGGTCATCAATCTGGGGCCATATCTGTAATTCTGCATGTCAGAACTTCCCTTGCCCAGAGACTGGAGGAAGACTGGCATGGTCTTTGCTTCCAGTCCTGGGATGGCCTACGGGCCTTGATCCTGGGTGTTAAAAAGGACTCCCTCTTGAACTCTTTGGAAGGGGGACAAGAGTGGGTTTTCCCTTGAGCGTAGCCAGAGCCAGGCTGATACACACTCCAGGGCAGTGGACACCTGCCATCTGGCAGTTTCATTGGGTGGTAGCTCTCAGTAAAGACTGACTGAGCATTACCCTTAATTTGTTCTCCTGCAGCAGGATGGTTCAAGGTGTCCAAAGTGGGATAGTTGATTAGGGGTTGGTAATTTGACTGGTATCCAGTGGCCTTGTGCTGACCAGCCTGGGGTGTGAAACTCTCTTGACTGTAGGCTGTACAGTGGCCGGTGGCATAGATTTTCATCAGGTCTGTACAACCTCCCAAAGTCATTTTCAAATAAGGGGAGATAACGCTCAGGGGCAGTGTGCCAATCATGGGGGCAGCAGTAACTGGGCACCTGGACCACCTTTGTCCTCATGGCTCAGAGTAATTGGGAGAAGGAGTCCAGGGAAGAGCTGAAGCATCAGGGGAAGGAATTGACTTTGGCAGAAAGTGTAACATCCTATGTCTTTTTAAATTATTATTATTATTTTTTTTAGTTTACTACGCTCAGTTCCACATGTTTTTGAGTTCTAGATTTTCCCCAAGACAGCATGTAATCTGATATAGGTTCTACATATACCTTCACATTAAACTTATTTTCCCAATGATCAAGTTGTAAAAGGGAATTATAAACAATGAAATGAACAATGAAAAAGATGTAACAAAAGCAAAAATTAAATTAAATTAATTAAATTTTAAAAATGAGAGAGCAAATAGTTTGCTTCAATCTGCATTCAGATACCACAATTCTTTCCCTAGATATGGATAGACTTTTCCATCATGAGTCTTTTGGACCTATCTTAGAACCTTGCATTGTTGAGAACAGCCAAGTCTATCAAAGTTAGTCATCAAACAAGCAATGTGTTTATGGTTGTATATGATGCTCTTCTGATTCTGCTCCCTTTACTCGTCTTCAGATCATATAAGGCTCCAGGTTCTTATGAAGTTCATCTGCTTCTCATTTCTTATAGCACAATAGTTTACTATTACATTCGTATACCACAATTTGTTTGGCTATTCCCCAATTGATGGGCATCTCCTTGATTTCCAATTCTTTGGCACCACAAAAAGAGCTGCTATAAATATTTTTGGACATACGGGTTCTTTTCCCCTTTGTATGGTCTCTTTGAGATACAGCTCCAGAAGTGGTATTGCTGGATTTAAGGATATGCACATTTTTATAGCCCTTTGGGCATAGTTCCAAATTGCTCTCCAGAATTGTTGGCTCAATTAACAACTCCACCAACAATGCAATAGTGTTCCAATTTTCCTACATCTTCTCCAACATTTATCATTTTCCTGTTTTGACATGTTAGCCAATCTGACAGGAGAGATGTGGTACTTGAGAGTTGTTTTGATTTGCATTTCTCTAATCAACAGTGATTTAAGAACATTTTTCATATGACTATAGGTACCTTTAATTTTCTTCCTCTAAAAACTGCCGTTTCATATCCTTTGACCATTTATCATTTGGGGAGTGACTTGTATTCTTATAAATTTGACTCAGTCAAATTTATTTATTTATATATATATATATATATATATATTTATATATTTAAGAGATGAGGCCTTTGTCAGAGACACTGGTTTTAAAAATCATAAAAAATTCTTTCCCAATTCTCTTTCTCTCCTAATCTTGATTAAAACTTTTCAATTTAACATAATAAAAATTGTCCATTTTGCATTTTGTGATGCTCTCTATCTCTTGTTCATAAAATCTCCATAATTTGTAATAATAATAATAATAAAAATCTCCATAATTCTCCTTCTCCATAAATCTAACAGGTAAACTATTCCCTTCTCTCCCAAAGTGCTTATAGTATCAGCCTTTATATCCAAGTCATGAACCCATTTTGACTTTATTTTTTATATGCATCCCATGTCTTTAAAAAAATATATTTTAATGCATTATTTTGAAAAGAGGTTCACAACCTTCACCAGACTTCCAAAGGAGACTATTACACACACACACACACACACACACACACACACACACACACACACACACACACACTAAGAATTCCAGCATTAAACTCAACAAAACCTTTGCTGATAGAACAACTAAATCGAAAACAGTGTTAAGTTCTGTGTTGCTCTTTACTGGTTTTTCTGCCTTTATCGTCATCTTGGAGAATTACTATAGTCGTGGCCCTCTTCCTACCACAATTACTGATGCACACAAGAGAATTTTGGACTTAGACTTTAATTCCATCCCAGAGTTTCCTGTCAAGTGGTATTATGATGAGAAATAATGGATAAAATAGAAGAAAGTTGGGTTTATACCTCCTGTTTGTTTGAACTATTTACTTGTTTCTTCAAGCATGTGTGGCTCTATAATATTCACCGGACCTTTCTACATAAAGCAGTAACAACGTAAATACACCGCTAACTTATTTTGGAAAAAAAATCTATGAACTTGTAGCTTTCAAATAGTCTTGAAAATATTGGTCCTGTAAGTAGTCTGGACCAAGGACAAATGACTCTCAATTGCTTGCCACTGTGCTCTTTATTATTATGAGGGCTCTATTCCTGGAAGTGTCCATCAATCAAGATGTGTCCGTCTTTGTGTCCTCTCACACCTACTCCTCTCCAATTCTTTCTAAAACATGTAAAAAAGACCAATTAAGCATGGCAGGAAATGTAGGTGCCCCTAGATATGTAAAGTGGCTATATTCCTAAAAAGTTAGGAGAATGAAATTGAATTTATCAAATCTGCCTTACATTATAAAACTGGAGATTTGTTCCTCCAGAGAGGCTCTCATCTCTCATTTTTATTCACTGTCTATATTGTAGATAATTTAAAACGTCCTCCCAAATTGCTATGCCCTAATCCTTCAAAGTAGTTCATTTGTGGTATTCAGAGCCACAGGCAGAATGCAAACAAAAAGTTTTAAGAAAAAATTGATTGAAATGGTGCCCACTTAATAATAGTTGACATTTATATCTCACTTTAAAGCTTCCAAATTACACTTAATACAGTATCCCTTTTGATTCTGACAACAATCCTTTCATATCATGCAGTAATTATAAGTCATTTCCTGCTATTATTCTAGCTTTACAAGTAGAGTTTCAGGAAGTTACATAGTTTACTTGAAAGTTACAAAACTGTTAAAGAAAACAGAATGGAACACAGGAAAACGCAGTAATTCTAAAGTTTTTTTTTAAAGTGCATTCAAATTCTCCCTCTCATAGTTACTCATGTAGAACATGGGGCAAGGAAAATGTGCTACTTGAGCCTCACCAACTAAAATGATGAAGGAGATGGCCTATGGTCCTTTTAATTCTAAATCTGTGATCTTATTAGGTAATTTTGAAACAGGATAAAACGCTCAGACTTTCTGACCCCAAATACAGTCTAACATCCACTACTGAATGATGCCTTTCAATATTTTCCCAATGGACCAAATAAGATGATAAAATTCACCCAGCAGCTAGTATTTGGAACTAAAACAAAATAAAACATACAAACAAAAAAGCTACCAATGTGCCAAAGTGGATTTTGATTGAAAAAAGAAAACAGTTGCACAGGTGCATTGGAATGAGACTGCATCATAGGTGGTATATGAAGCTTTCAACAAACAGATACAAACCTACCTAGACTGTAGCATGGAGGTGGGCTACAGCTGTTTCTCTTTTTTCTCAATAGTCTTTTAATTAACAGTAGTTTAAAACAAAAGGAATTTCCTCCATTCTTTTTTTTTCTTTCTAAAGGGCCAGGAGGCATTTCAAAAGCTAGTAAACTTTTTCAGAGGATACTTCCAAATCTGTTAACCTCAATGAGGTTTCCCAATAGAATAGGTTCAATTTGGCAAGTAGGCAGTAGGAAGAGCAGTAAGCTGAGAGGAGAGGGGAACCATCCCAAGCTTCTCCAAAGACACATAGAGCCAGGAAAAGTGGGAGAAGTAGCAGTTTTTAAAAGCAAAGAAAGCTACCTATAATTCTAAGAGGGAACACAGACAGCATGGACCTGGAGCATGCACCTGGGAATGTGAAAAATCCTGAGAAGCCATAAACGTGAATGCAAAATATTATACTCAGAATTTCTTTCTTATTTGATAATATTAAAAACTAATTATGAAAGGCTCTTCATCAGTTGGCTGGCCACTTATCCATGAAATCTTTGGCCATTTTGATCAACTAAAAAAATACAAAATTGATCTCTTTTTAGGAGGATAGGAACAAGGGCTTCACAGGACAGATGGATCATAGGACCTTAGATTAAAGAAGGAAGGGGCTACAGAGACTATGTTGTCCAACCACTTTTTTATGGCTAGGAAATTGAGGCTTATAGAGGTTAAATGGTTTGTCTATGGTCATATGGTTAGAGGTATTATTTGAACACAGGCTATCAGTCAATAAACATGTATTAAATGCCTATTATGTGTTAGGCACTATGTTAAATCCTGGGAATACAGTGAAAGTCTCTACACTGAGGGAGCTCACAGTCTGATGGGGAGACTATATGTAATCAGCTATATGTAAACAAAGATAAATAGAAAAAAAATTGAGGGAAGGCACTAGAATTTAAAGGGATTAAGAAAGATTGCTTCTAGAAGGCTGGACTTGAATTGGAACTTGAAGGAAGCCAGAGAGAGAACGTTTCCATGCATGAGGGATAGCCAATGGAAAATGCCTAGAGTCAGGAGATTTGAGTGTCTTTGCTGAAGGAACAGAAAAGAAGCCTGTGCCTCTGAATCATAGCGTAGTGGCAATGAAGGGGAGAGGAATACAAGGTGGTAAGGTATAAGAAGACTGGGCAGATGGGATAGCCCAGTTACAAAGAGCTTTGAACACCAAAGCATTTTATATTTGATCCTGTTGGTGATCGGAAGTTTATTGGAGGGAAGGGGGCAAGAAATCAGACATGAACTTTTGGATTTTCACTTTGTCAGCTGAGTGGAGAAAGGACTAGATGTCTAGAGAGTACTAGAGAACAGACAAATCAATAGGTTATTACAATAGTGCAGCTGTGAAGTAATGAAGGCCTATAGCAGGGGAGTAGCAGTTTCAAAGAAGAGGAAGGGACATATGTTACAAAGGTAAAATTGGCAGGCCTTGGTAACAGCTGAGATATGAAGAGTGGCAGAGAGTACAGAGGAGATGATGATACCTATGTTGAAAGCCCAGATTACTAGAAGGAAGTTTGGTACCCTCAACTATAAGAGAGAAGTTAGAAAGAGCAAATGGCTTGAAGGAAAAGGTAATGAGTTCAGTTTTGGACATGTGGAATTTAAGATGTCTATGGGACATCTAGTTTAAAAGGTCTGAAAGGCAGTTAGAAATGGAAGATTGGAGATCAGAAGAGAGATTAGGGCTGGATAAGTAGATATAAGAATCATGAACGTAGACACATAATTGAATTCATAGGAGCTGATGAAATCACCAAGTGAAATAGTATAAAGGGACAATGGAAGAGGGTCCCAGACAGAGCCCTGTGGTTTTTCTTACTCCACTTCCAGAACTTCAAATAATATACTATCATGCCACTGAAATGTACTCTGCATCATTAGAGGAAGTAGCCACGGCATTGAGATCATCTATCCATTTAAGTGTAAAAAGGGAGAAGGGCAAACCGCAATGTTCTTTGCTAACTGCTAGTCCATATGGATAAAACTGGAGAGAATACTTCTAGAAAGGCTTTATGTTGTCTAACAGAAGAGTCTTGATCCCCAATTCCAAGCAAACCCAAATATTTGGACCAATTCTAGTCCACTTACTACATGAAGAAGAGCTTTTCAATTGGCTACTAAACTGGCAATGAAACTGTTTACAAAAGGCACTAAGAAGATGATTCAACTGTCTTTTTCTGTCTGGATGTGATTGAAGTAAGAGATGCTGTAAGAGATGGTAGAGAAAACTTAGGTATAATCTCAGAATCTGGACCCTGTATGAAGCCATGAATATGGGCTTCTTTTATTTGTCTCATTGAATTTGTTCTTTCTTACTCTTAGGTCCAGGAGTTTAGGACTAGATCATGACCTTGTGAACTACGCAATGTTGATATTAAAAGCCAACAGAGTTCCAGGAGATGGAGTCTTGACAGATTTTCAGAGAGCCAAACACAGTGAGAACCAAATACCTGAACAACTTGCTTGAGCCAGCATGGAAATGAATGGCAGTTAAGAGGGAGTGTGAGGAATTGAACCATTGACTATCACTTTTGAAAATTAACTTAGTATAGCAAATGCTATATAGAAAGTACTTTAAATTTGAACCTATTCTTTCCAATACTGAGGTAGTATAGGGTCACATGTACACCCAGCTGTTGGAGAAAATACTTTGTAATTTATTTTCATAGTATAAGTTCTCAGTAAATATCCACTTTTAAAAACTAATTGATATCAATAGGCTAAATGAAATTATGCTGCTATTGCTGGTAATTGGCATCAGGGAGAACAATATGGGAATTTTAGCTGGAGCTCGCATTAGAGAAGAACCACAGCAACTCCTCAGGGATTTCCTGAAAATCTTGAAGGAGATATATGCTAGAAATGCTCTAGGAAACCAATTCATTAGTGATAGTTGGTGGTAAGACAAGGAATTCCAGAGTTTATACTGGCTATATAAGTTTGAGCAAATTTTCACACATATTGTCATACATATTGCTGATTCAGTCACTCCCAAGGTCTGCTCCTAGTTTGCTCAGGCCCAATCTGTGCTAGTGCAGTCTGTGCTCTATTCTCACCCAGGTGTGACAGACTTTTCCTGATGACCTTCTAAGTTGTCTTTGGCATCTGTGGACTGAGAAGTCTGGAAACTGCCACTGTTGCACTTCTATGGCCCAAAGCCTGCTCTGAGTTTGCTGGGACTCTTAATCTATGCTGGCATAGACTGCACTCCTCTCTCACCCTGGTGCAATAGATCTTTCCTACAGACCTTCCAAACTGTCTTGGGTTGGACATTTGTTTTATTCCATCTTCTTGTGGGTTCTGCTGCTCTAGAACTTGTTTAGAGAAAGGTATTTAGAGTGATTTTGGGAAGAGCTCAGGTGAGTCCCTGCCTTTACTCTGCCATCTTGGCTCCATCTCCAAGAGCTCCATTCCTGACCCACTCCATAGCCCTTGTATGACTTTCTGGACAAAGGCCTGTCCTGAGTAAGAAAGGCTGAGGATATTTATCTAGGTCTAGCCTGGTAGTGAGCAACTTGGAGGATGAACTTTTGGGGGACTGAGGAGAGGGAAGCCAGTCCCCTGTTCTCAGCCACCACCCTCTCTACATCTGCAGGGCTCACTCTTCTCACTGAGGCCATGCCCACACTGTCCATTGTCCAGTGCAAAGAGCCAGTCTCATTGGCTTACGTGTGTGTGTGTGTGTGTGTGTGTGTGTGTGTGTGTGTGTGTGTGTGTATGTGTGACTCCACTGTAAGTCACAAGACCATCACCATAATGGAAGCCAAAGCTGACTTGGCCGAATCAATACTAGAAATAGGTGGAGAAACTCCTGAAATGAGGGAAAATCTCCTGTCCTTTTTTTCTATCAACTACATCAGGAAAAGTATACTGGTCCTTCCTCTGCCCCATCCCTGTCATAGCATTTTGTTTTTAACTGTTAATTACACTGTGTACTTGCGGGTCTGTACTTTCATTTGAGCATACCCTGGCAACAAAGTTGTGCATGACATTAGTTGAAAAATATAAAATGAAAAAATCAGTCTACCTGGGGGCAAGATTAACTCTCTCAAATATGTTCCATCACTTGGGAGTTAACCCAAGTCTCCTCAGTTATACCAATATTTTATCTCATAACATTCAGTTATTCAGATTGAATCTTAACACCAATATTTCATTTCCCACTTCAGAAATTCTTCTACTTCCCCCGCTCATGGCTCCCCCAGTTAGATTAGAGAATCACAGATCCTTGGGTCCAACTTGACCTCAGGGGTCATGTTGTCCTACACCTTCAGAAAATGGGTGAACCCTGTAGCTCAGCTCCTTTCCTCCTTGTCCTAAGGACTCTGCTTGTGCATGGACCAGATATGATTTATGGGGTCTAATGCCTAGAAAATCAGGTTATCAAGTTGGCTCATGACTTTCACCCTGGAATCTCCCTGCTCCAAGGAATTCTCTGAAACAAAGATTAGGTAAAGTTGCTTCTAAATTTTACAAATGGAGGTGACAGGATCCCTGATTCCACAAAGTATTCAAATGCACAATATGTGTATAGAATCTGTGGCAACTTTTATTTCATCTATCACAGGAAATTTATAGTATGAGACAAAGCATTCAAAGGAACAAAAAAGGAAACTTAAAGCACTTGCAAATCCCGCTAGACTCCTTCAACTAGCAAAGACACTTTGAGGGTTTCTTAATAAATATTTTTGTTGACTTTATACCTGCCCTGTAGGAATAATTTAAAATAACATGTTGGAGGCAAGGTCCAGATCTCCCAAGGACCCGTAATATGATCTTACTTTTTCTAATTGCAAAAGTAACATTGGAGATTTTCTTAACACTCCAAGGAACAAATGTTTAAGAAATCTTCACCTTCTAAAGAGTTCAGTGTCCCAATACTAGCACTCAATGTAAGTACTTCAGTACCATCATCAGTAAAGGAAAAAAAGCCCTGTGGAAGCTGTAATATTAAAAGTAGTTCAACAGTAGTGGCTGAAAGCCCATTTCCAGCTTGTGACGAATTTGAACATTAACCAAGGGACAATCTCCTAGCAGTCTTCCCTCACTCTCCACTAGAATGAATCAGCACTAGCCCTTAGGACCATTATCATTGCTCCATGACTCCCAATACCTGGTCCTGCATAACCTAGAGAAGAACCCTATTAAAAACCCAACAGTCTTAACTGGCTATGTTTCCTGCAGTTTCTCCATAAATGACCTTTTGCTATCTTCCCCACAGCCCCCTTTTTTGTTATAAATATGGTCTCTCTATATAGTTGTCTTGCTTTGCTTTTCTCTGTCTTATTGCGCGCTCTGTTTCTTTATATTTGAACACTCCAAACCTAGCTAAAACTAAAATAATACACCTTGGAACTTCCAAACTTGTGAACTCTAAAAGTTGAATTTACCCATAATGTAAATATGAAGACTGTGAGAAACATCACTTGGTACCTAGTCTAGTCAATGGCTTAAGTATTGAAAAAGAAACAGAAAGACATACCAAGGAGGTTAGAAACTAGAAGTCTGGCAACTCCTTTGATAAGGCTTATGGGATGCTTTTCCTGAAAACTATCCCTTCCACTAGGGAGGAAGAGAAAGGGTGAATATTTTCCTCAATATCATAGTCAAGCCTGGAATCCTAAGAGAGAAGAATCTAGCAAAAAAAGTAACTGAGCTAGTGTTTCAACTAACTTTTATATGCCCTGGAAGAAGGGTCTTCTGACAAAAGGTCATCCCTTTTCCCTACTGATTCTCAGTTTGGATACTCAGTTACAAAGTCCCAGGGAACCAATCCCAAGAGATGCGCTAAGCCAGTATGTAGTATGTATATCTCCCTCCAGGGTAGGTGCCCTTTAGACAGAGAGCCATTATCTAATCTCTCCAAATAGATTGAGAGGTTCATCAAGTTGAGGAAGATATTTGATCAAATTACCCTTATATGAGCAACTAACTGTGTGAAAACCTTAAGTGTCAAGGAACTCATTGTCTTATGAAGCATCTAATTACCCTTTGGGCCAAATCTAATTATTATCTAATCTTTCCCCATCCCCATTAAAATCTAATTGCCTCATTTTCTCAAGACCTCTACTCTGTTTTCCAAACTAGTGACCAGGATAACATAATTTATACTCCTCTATTAACGTGGGAAAGAAAGTCCCCAGTTCCTTCCAGAAGCTCATTCCTTTGGAAGTGGAATTCTGGTCAGTGTTTTGTTTCTCAAGAATACTATAGAAGCAAAAACTTCAAGATAAGGAAGAATGGAGAAGAAGGCTACCTGTAAGAGATGGAAGAAGTATTTGAAAGTAAAGGCTTTGAAAGTAAAGGACAATATCAATTTCCTTTTTAAATTTTTTATTATTAATTTATTTTTAGTTTTCAACATTTACTTCCACAAGACTTTGAATTCCAAATTTTCTCCCTATTTATGCCCTCCCCCCATCCCAAGAGAGTGTGCATTCAGATTACCCCTTCCTTCAATCTGCCCTCCACCCTCCTTCTCTTATCCTCTTCCCCTTCTATTTTCCTGTAGGGCAAGATAGATTTCTATACTGTATTCTGTATATCTATTCTGTATATCTATTCTATATATTCTGTATATCTATACTGTGTTCTGTATATCTATTCTGTGTATCTTATTTCCCAGTTGCATGCAAAATTTGCAAGTGCTTTTCTTGCCTATATTATATGAGATATATGAGATAATTTGCCCCATTCTCTCTTTCTTTCTCCTTCTCCAAGTACACTACTCTCTCACCCCTTAAGTTTTTTAGATATGTATATACATATATGTGAATACACACACACACAACACACACACAAAATCTAATACTGAGAAAGGTCTTATGAGTTACAAATATAATCTTTTCATGTAGGAATGTAAACAATTCAACTTTAATAAGTCCCTTATGATTTCTCTTTGCTGTTTACCTTTTCATGATTCTCTTGATTCTTGTATTTGAAAGTCAAATTTCCTGTTTAGCTCTGGGCTTTTCAATAAGAAGGCTTGAAAGTCCTCTTTTTCAGTGAATATCCAGTTTCCCCCCCAGTATTATACTCACTTTTGCTGGGTAGGTGACTCATGGTTTTAATCCCAGCTGCTTTGACATCTGGAATATCATATTCCAAACCCTCCAAACCCTTAACGTAGAAGGAGCTAAATCTTTTGCTATCCTGATTATGTTTCCACAATACCTGAAGTGTTTCTTTCTGTCTGTTTGCAATATTTTCTCCTTGACCAGAGAACTCTGGAATTTGGCTACAATATTCCTAGGATATTTTTTTTTCTTTTGGGATCTCTTTCAGGGGGTTATCAATGGATTCTTTCAATTTATATTTCACCCTCTGGTTCTAAGATATCAAGCTAGTTTTCCTTGATAAGCTCTTGAAAGATGATGTCTAGGCTCTTTTTTTGATCATGGCTTTCAAATAGTCTAATAATTTTAAAATTATCTCTCCTGGATCTATTTTACAGGTCAATGGTTTTTCCAATGAGATATTTCACATTATCTTCTATTTTTTCATTCTTTTGGTTTTGTTTTATAATTTCATGATTTCGGGGGGGGTGGAGCCAAGATGTCGTCTGGAAAGCAGGGGCTAGCGTGAGCTACCCACCAAGTCCCTCCAAAAACCTATAAAATAGCTCTGAACCAATTCTAGAACTGCAGAACCCACAAAATAGCATAGGGAAGCAGGAATCTAGCCCAGGACAGCCTGGAAGGTCTGTGGGTAAGGTGTATCCCGCATGGAGCTGGGAGTGGGGGGGAGTGGAGCTGAGAGGAGTGGAGCCCAGCATGGGCGTGGGTGGCGCAGACTGACCAGACTGG
>CM053623.1:343078361-343095173 GCA_028646595.1 Phalanger gymnotis
AAACACTTTCGAAAAGGGACAGGATCAAGGGAGAAAATTGAATAAACGGGGATAGGTTAGGAAGAAGTAAAATATAGTTAGTCTTTCACAACATAAGTATTGTGGAAGGGTTATACATAATGATAGGCGTGTGGCCCATGTTGAGTTGCTTGACTTCTTAGGGAGGGTGGATGGGAAGAGAAGAGGGGAGAGAATTTGGAACTCAAAGTTTTAAAAAATAGATGTTCAAAAACAAAAACGAAAAAGTTTTTGCATGCAACTAGAAAATAAGATGCACAGGCAATGGGGCGTTGAAATTTATCTTGCCCTATAAGAAAGAAAGGGAAAAGGGAATGGGAGGAGAGTGAGGTGACAGAAGGGAGGGCTGACTGGGGAACAGGACAACCAGAATATAAGCCATCTTGGAGTGGGGGGAGAGGGTAGAAATGGGGAGAAAATTTATAATTCAAATTCTTGTGAAAATCGATGCTGAAAACTAAATATATTAAATAATAAAAAAATATTTAAAAAAAGGAATACAAAAAAATAATTTCATGATTTCTCATAGAACCATTAGCTTCTATTTGCTCCATTCTAATTTTTAACAAATTATTTTCTTAAGTGAGCTTTTGGCCCTCTTTTTCCATTTGGCCAATTCTGATTTTTAAGTTATTCTTCTCCTCACTGGCTTTTTGGACCTCTCTCGCCATTTGGGTTAGTCTCTTTTCTAAGGTGTTATTTTCTTCAGTATTTTGGGGAGTCTCCTTTATCAAACTGTTGACTTGTTTTTAAGATTTTCTTGTGTCCCTCTCTTTTCTCTTCTCAATTTTTCCTCTACTTCTCATACTTGATTTTCAAAATTATTTTTGAGGCCCCTCATGGACTGCAACCAATTCATTTTTTTTCTTGAAGTCTTTTGATGTAGGAGTTTTGACTTTGTTGTCTTCTTCTGGTTGTATGTTTTGATCTTCTTTGTCAACAAGGTAAAATTCTATAGTCTAAAGCTTTCTGTTTGCTCATTTTCCCAATCAATTACTTGACTTTTTAACTCTTTGTTAAGGTAGGACTCTGTTTCAAGGGTGGAGAGCATACTGTCCCAAGCTGTGCATCTGTTTTCAGAGATATTTCTAAGGACCTGTAAATTTTCAGTTTTTCCAAGGTGGTGTGATGAAAGGAGAGGTGTTTACTTTTCTCCTGGCCTGCGCTTTGGTTTGTGAGTGACCACAAGCCTCCTTTCTACATTGGAACTGTGAGGAGGACTCTTTCTTTACCACCACTACAGGCTCTGCCATGCTAGTGTTTCTCTTTTCCCCAGGACCACCATGCAATACTGTGACTCAGTTCCAAGCATGTGCAAAGCAAGAGAAGCTTGCTTCAGTGTCAGCAAAGGGATCCCATAATCCCCCTCTGATCAGCCATTTGATCCCCCCAGCATCTATAGGGGGAAAGCTCTAGAAGCAGCTGCTGCTGCTGCTACCACCTCTCTCACCCAGGTCGAACAGACTTTTCTATTGATCTTCTAAGTTGTCTTTAGCATTTGTGGATTGAGAAGTCTGGCAACTGTCCCTACTGCCAGTGATTCAATCCCCTGCGGCCTGCTGCAGGTTTGCTAGGACCTTGACTGTGCTTCCATGTCCCATGGTGAACTGTGTTCCTCTCCTAACCCGGTGCAACAAATCTTTCTTTTTGACCTTCCAGGTTGTCTTGGGATGGACACTTGTTTCACCCTGTCATTTTGTGGGTTTTGCTGCTCTAGAATTTGCTTAGAATCATTTTTACAGGTATTTGGAGGGGTTTGGGGGAGAGCTCAAGCAAGTCCCTGCTTTTACTCCACCATCTTGGATCTGACTCCACCCCCGCCTCTACCCCAATTCAATTTCACTAAATTATTTCAACCTTGGGGTAAAACCCAAAACTAAACTGGATGAATGAGAAATAATTCCTTTTAGAAAGACAGGAAATGGGTTCCTCTCTCAAACTACCTTTAAAGAATTAGTAAGGAAAATAATAGACACATGATAGACTATGATGATAAGTCTTAGGCAAATGACTATTTTAAAAAGTTCCTTTAAGTTATATGATAATAATAATTCAATATGGAAAGGGGGCAGTAGGTTTAACAACTTAGGGTTTTATTGGTATGGATAGCTTCCATTATGGAAATTCTCTTCAATATTGTGATCCTCTACTCATCTACAAATTAAAGATCTATTGAGTTCCCTGAGGCACTAAATTGTTAAATGATAAGCCATGTTCACAAGATAGCAATCATTAGAGTCAAAATTTGAAATCATGCCTTTATAATTCTAATGCCATCTTTCTGTCTAATATATCATGGTGCGTGGGATCCCCAAATTAAAGTGTAAATGTTGAAAAGCTTTGTTTTAAGCTGTTGTTATTTTTCTCTTATTTGGTAAATTCTCAATATTATTTTTTCTGTCTTGGAAATGAATAATCTAGTTCCTTACTAGACTTTCACAAGGGTTCCCCAATGAAAGTGAAAAGTAACAGCTCTAAATTGGCATAAGAAAAAGTGATGTACACTTCAGCATGAAAAAAATAAAGACTCTTTGATGTGTGTTGTCTCTTCATTTTAGCAATTAAAATGGCTTTTGAAGCTATTTGACATTTAATTTGAGCCTACAGAGTATAAAATGATGCATTTACTGGAAGATAGATCCCATATGTAGCAAAACCAAGGTGAAAAAGATCATGAGGACTAGATAAAAATGTTAATTTCAACTTTCAAATACATAAACTCAGTTTTGTTAGGCTTCGCAAACAAATTAGCATATTTGTTTCTCATCAAAGCTTTTAATTTATTCACTTGAGGTTGTAGTCTGTTTTTCCATACTGACTCTCAGAAAAGAGATTAGCATTTATTAGCACCCAATTTTGCAAAATGACCATATATAAGCAAAACTAAACTGAGAAGTCAGGGATAATAAGGTGTTTACATCTAACAACTACTACTTTTGAACTGCATATGTGCAACCTCCTCACCTCTATTTCCTGGAATACCTAGTTTCCTTAATTAGGTGCCACCCTCTGTGGAAAGATTACCATCACAACCAAACCCCTATTGTTAACACTACCTTTTCTTGAAATTATTTTGCTTAACTTGATGTAATCTTTGTAATTGCTCATCTATGTATGTGTTGTATATCCAAATAGGATGGAAATTTCTCCAGGTCTAGGACAATTCTATTTATTTTTTTGTTTTTGAATCCCTAGTTTCTAGTACATGTCTTTTGAATTGAATTGAGTATGCAACAGATATAATCACAATTTATATGTTGGCAATTTTCTTAGTGGCAGGAAATTTACAGTGTGATGACTTATACCATCCCAAGACACATCTTTTTTCTTTTGCCATATACTTAGCAGTTGTACCAGTTTCTTCTAGATCTACTCTCAGCCTATTCAGGTTTGCCACCACACCACTACCACTTGCTCCTGGTACAAAACAAACAAGCAAAACCTGTTATTTACTCTTCTTCTGAGTACAAAAAAAATCAGATCGAGAGGATGAGCCTAGTCCACTCTACAAGCAATGTAACATAGAGATTTACTATGTCCATAATGAAAACAATACTGCTTTTTGCACCTTGATATAAAGGAGCAGTGGAACAGAGCTAGTAAATGTAGGGTCTGGTTCTAGGCACTGGTTCTTCACAAAACTCCCTTGAAATCATCTGGAGATTTCCAAGAATGAACTCTTAAAGTTTCTATGTACAAAGATCAGATTATAACTGGAACTCACTAAGGTCTTATTTCTATTGACACAATGAATTCAGTCACTTATCATGCTAGTTAAATACCCTGGAACTTTCAGACCATTACAAATAATGTTACATTATATAGTTATGATCTTATTTTCCTGATGGTTGACATCAGTATAGAATCCATTGATAATGTGTCATTGAAAATATGATTTAATTGGTAATTTATTCTGTTGTTGAATCAAATGGCAGAAAAAAATGTGACTTGTGAAATTTGCCTTTTTTAATGTTCATATTGCTCATGGATTCCTGTTTCCCTTTTTTGGATAATTCAGCCTGTTCACAATTGCTTTTAGAAACATCTAAATCAATGGGTAAGTGTTCTCTAAATGGGGGATATTTTGTGATAAAACATATTATAGGGCTTGCATCTAGGAACAAAGTTTATCTCTACTGGAGGAAATGTGGAAAATCTATCTAGTCAACTTTGCAATGATGTCATTAAAAAGTGGCTTCAAAACAGAATCCCTCCAGAAGACAGCACTTAGCAGGGACACTTCCACTTTACTGTGCAAGAATTTGTAATGGCAGGTCTTATAGGAAACAATTACCTGCTCACATTTGCAGCAAACATTCCCAACATTTAGTTATTTTTAGGGAACAATGTTTTCTACCTCCTAAAGTACAAGAATTTCCCTAACAAGTATAAATGACTACAAATGAAGAGCCCCATTAAAGATGATAAACCCAAGGAAGTTACACTACATAAGGAAAGATCAAGAATAAGTCATTTAAATAATAATAAAATCCAATGCCATTTTGCAAGGGACGTCAACAAGTAAGTTTTGAAAAGCCTTTTATACTTTTTCATAAAAATATTTTCAGATAAGTAATATTAAGTTTTAGGCAGAATCATTTTAAAAAGGTCAACTTGTTGGAATTTACTGTGTTTGCAACATATAAGCTTAAAAATTCAGAATAAAATTAATTAAAATTAAGAAGTAATATAATTAACTGTATTGTTAGATCAGGATGCCTATCAAATATTCTACTCTAGTGAAACTGTTTGCTTCATTCATCAAAACGCATTTCGTTCCATGCCAAGACTTCTGCCCTAAATTCACCCAATACTCACAGTTAACAATATGTAATGTCAATGTCATTCAGGACATATTTTAAAATAAAGTTTAAGCATGTGAAGAACTTTGTTGCCTTTTTGTTAAAACACATGTGAATGTGTACTCTTTCTTTTCTTATAATCTGCTCCACCTGCTTTATGATTCCTGTTCCAAAGTGTGGACCAACTGCATCCTCAGGCACAGCAAGAAAAATCTACCAGTCGGATGAAATTATCCTGCACAATATCTATATCACTCAGGCTTTCTAACAATTGCAGTCACAATGAGCTACAACTTCCTGCTTCAGCTAACATTTTGGCAAATGCTCATGTTTCTGTTTCTGAAGCAATTTGGACAAGAATTACAAGGAATTATTAACACTTTCAAGGTTTTCTCAACATCTTTCCCTACTATGCTCACCTCCTTAATAGAGATATCTGTAGGAAAGCTGACAAACTGTACTAAATACCAAAATATTTTAATCTAGCTGATATCTATATCTATCTAGCTATATCCAACCTTGATTTTCCCCCCAGATGATTGTATATTGATTATGCCTGCATTTTAGTGGCCCTATAAGATGCTTTTAGGAAATGTTATGAATATACATGGAGGAGTATGTATGTTATAGAGTGTGTATATTACACACATACATACACATACATATATATATATTTATATGATACACATAGTATATATGTGCATATATACTATATACTTACAGTGCATATTATTCTTTCAAAATCTACAATCAGAGAATATAAAATTAACTTTTGCCTATGTATTTATCCCAGGTGCCTATTAAAAAATGGACACTGTCCGCAAAATATACTGCACATAAGCACATTGGAATGATGATCTTCATAGAAAACTGAAAAACTAAATAACAGATTTTTTTAAAAGACCTCTGTGATTTTTGGCTATTTAAATATAATCTTCAATCCTACCCAGTCTTTGGATGTTTAGAAGAAACATGAACATGGTAAATTGAGTGCTGGTTTTGGTGTTGGAAAGGCCTGGGTCTGAGTCCTGCTTCTGCTACACACTGGGTGAACATAGGCAGCCCACAGCCACTTACTGATCCCATTCAATTTTGTAAGTCTGTAAGTTAGAGAGGAGTTAACAATCTCTCAGTGGAGCTTGTTCATCTTGGACGTTTCCTGCACTGCCGAAATGACAGATATAGGAGAAGAAAATTCTTGGATTTTGGAAGATTGGTTGTTGAACAGAACAATAAATCTCCACTTCTCTTCAGTCTCTACAGTAACAATAACTAATTATTCCTACTTTTGGGGTTGGTGGTTAGTCATTTTTTCCCTAACAAACCTAAGATCCAATTTATAATGGTAATTAAGATGGGACTTTTTTTTTTTAATGTTTTCTCTTTTGGAGCACTGAGGTAGTCAACTGTTTTTGATGAGTCTGACCTATTTTCTTTGATTAATCTGGAGTCTTTCATGACCTGATTAAGAAACAAGAAAGCCAGGTTCGCATAGGTTTGAGTTGCATGGTTGTGATGACCTTTGACCCTGAACATGGTATATAAACTCAGGGGTTAGCATTTTGTTTGGGGCTCTCTCTGGAAGAGTGTCATGTGATTTAACCAGACGAGACTCCAGGTAGCTGCTGGAGCCCCCTGGCTTTGAAAACCCAATGTTGGTGCCTCTCTCTCTGGCAACTATGTAATTCTTTCGTTAGAGAGCTAGAGGTCTGTCTGTTCATATTTTGTGCATTTGCTCTGTATTGTCTCTGTTTGTAATTTCTGTTTGTATTTGCTCTGAAGTTCGGGGTGCTGGCTTTTCTCCTCGAACTAAGTGAATGATACATGTATGTTTGATTAAAGTGAGATCGCTAACCCCTTAAAGTTGCTTTCCTTCGAAAAGTAGATCAAAGAACCTATGGTGGCAGCCCTCCTGTGTGCCGGTGTTATTGGTCTTACACAGCCACAGTAGTGGGAAGCAACATTGTTACACCACCTTTTGCCTATTAGAGAGAGAGAGAGATATTACTAGGGTGGAACTATGAGAGTTTTTGTTTGTTTTTATCCAGGTGATTTGTTTTGCTTTGCTTTGTTTCATTTTTTTGTTGGGGGAGGCAGGTACAATTCATTTAATTACAAGAGCGGCGCAGTATCAAAAAATTACTGTTCTATCTATATTGTATTCATCAGATTTTATCTGCTTACACATTAATTTCTTACCCATTTTAACTAATGAATTTCAGACTTAATTTGAAGATCCATCATCTCTGCTCCCAAAATATTTTACCAGAGAACATGCAGTTTGATAACCTCCCACCCAGTACATTATTAGAAAATGTAGCAGTTACCTCCTATATCTTCTTTATATCTTAAAACTAATGTATGGGATCATCAATTACTACCATATGACAACTCTCAGATTCATCCTGTCTCCATGTTTTTACTGCTGTTATTCAAATTCCCATCTTTATCACTTATGGCTTGTGGGCTACAGTCAGTATTTTGCCTATGTACCATGCCTCTTTCCCTTTAACTCATTTTGCAGTTTTTTTTAAATAAGAACATGCATTCATATAGTATTTTAAAATATTCACATACATTATCTCCAGCCTCACAATATCCCTAACTGGTAGGTGGCCAAAATTATTCTCATTTCCAGATGCAGAAAGAGGTCCAGATAAGTTCTTTGGAAGTTGGTGTAGACAAGGAAAAGTTTGAGAAATGAAAATACAAAGGAATCAGAGGAGCCCTGGACCTTTCAATATTTTTCCTCTCTTTGTATACAATCATCCACAGTTATGATATTAGTAAGGGAAGCTCTTCTGATACCAATAAATAACCCTTCATCCTCCTGGTTGATGCTCCTTCACAGGGGGACCTGTACATTTAAACCAAGGATTAAAGAGGTTTGGACATAAAGTACTTTCTCTGTTATCTATGATAATTTCTTAAGTTAAAAATGAGCCTAAGTTTATTTCTGAAGATCATATCATGGTAAATGGTAGAACTTGCATTTGCATAGTTATATCAAAGATCAGTCATCTCAATGAAGATGCCACCTTACGTGGAAAATCATGTCTTTAGATTAATATTTTTTATGGTATCAAGTAAATGAGGAAGGGATTAGAGAAAAGACACATAACTTCTAGTTATGGACATAATAAGAATAACTTGGCTTCTTATTATTACCAACCTTTATATAACCTTTTTAAAGTTTGCAAACAATTTTTCATCTCATTTGATGTTTACAATAAGATTGGAGAAAGCTTGAAGGAGAAAGTGAACCTTCAGCTGCTGAAAGAATGTTTTTAAAAATGCTTAAAGGGGAGCACATTTGAGGTTGAAAGAACAAAATGAGAAAAGATATGAAGGCAGAAAAACAAAAGGCATAGTAGGGAGATCATCCCAAGTGCCCAGGAAACACTGAGCAATTAACACAAGATTTACCTTGACTTTGGATGTTGACTTCTGAGTTGCTGCTTGTTGGGACCACTAAGCTGCCATTTAGTGCACTATAGTAATAAGTTACTAAATGGATTGAAAGAGTTAAAGTACTTCTGAGAAAACCCCACTGGCTTCCAGGGAGTAATTTACACTGAGAGAATTAGCATGTTATAGCCACAAACTTATAATATACTTTGCCTAAAAATGTTATGGAAAAGCACAGAGTAGAATAATATGAGTTCCCATATGTGTTCTTAGTTTGATTTACTATTAAACACTGTCCCTTCGACAGTTATTAACTATTATGTATGAAATTCACTATATAAATTTAATGCTAGAAAAAAAAATTTAGGCTCATGAATTTCAAATTACTACTCATTTAAAACACATAGAATTACAAAGGAAAGGGCTATGAGCCAGATTCTTTATAACTGATCCACAAATACCACTTCCTTCTTTAATGGTCACTCCAGATAAGGTATAGAAATTTAATTACTCCCAAGTGTTCTCCAACATTTCAGCCTCCAGATGATACACTACAATGCATACCAATTGTTTCTTCACTACAAATCCTACTTCATCTTTCTTTGCTTCCATGTTGCTTATCTTAACATTTAGTTTTTTATAAAAAAATTAATAGTGTTTTGTACGTAATAGGAATTTTATAAATATTTATTTAAATTAAATATGATTCAATACAAAGCAGGTAAGGAAAAAATGGGGGAGGCTCATTTATTAATATAATTATTTACATTTGACAAACCTGTTCTATGACACTTAGATGAGAATAGAGTTTAGCATTTTGTAAAGTATAATATAATAGAGTAATATAAAGCAATAGAATAGAAGTTCTTGAGGCAAAGAGAAACATAGAAGACAATTACTACTATAATAGTTGCCTCTGAACATCAATCTAGTCAATAATTTATATACAGCAGATAGCTTTTCAAAATAATTTATTGATGTGTATATATACACATATGTATATATACATACATATACATAAACATATATGCATGTATGTGTATGTTTGTGTGTGTATATATGTATGTATATATATAATATATATTTCTATGATCTACATTTTCTCATGTATCCTTCTCTCTGGTCTTCTTGGAGAACTATTCCTTATAATAAAATAAAATGAAATGAAGTGAAATGAAAAGGCAAATCAATAAAACTAACCAGAATTAATAGAAACACTTTGTTATATATTTTCTTTGTGGTCAAGTTTGGTCATTGTACTTTTACAATCTTATTTCAATGATTCATCATGTGTTGCTAATTCTAGCTACATTTTCTGTAAGCATTGTTTATATTGTTTCCCATTTCTGCTTATTTTGCATTAGTCCTCATGCTCTTCTATAGTTGTCAATATTGCTCATTCCTTAGAGCATAGTCATATCATACTATATTCAAATTATATACCTTGTTTTGCAATTTTCTAATCAGGTGGCAGAGTTGTTTTTTTTTTGGTTTATTTGTTTTTCATTTTTGCTACTCAAAAAAGAGTTGACAGACACAATTATTTTGATGCATATGGAGCTTTGCTTTTTGTAAATGTATTAAATATATATCTTTATGTGAAGTATAGAATCAATGCAGATGGTAAGAACAATTTAATCACTTTTTTTGGTTTTGAGTTTGTTTGTTTTTTACACATAATTCCAAATGTTTTCTTTACAGAATGGTTGGCTCATTACACACATCCACCAATCTTGTTTTAATATCTTACTACAAGCCACTCCGACATGAAACAATATCTTCTTTTCTTATGTTTACCAATTTACTGAGTATGAGGAGAAACCTGATTTTTATTGCTATGAATTTTTCTTTTTAAAATAATTTAAATTATTCTTAATCTGGGCTTCCCACTTACCTACTCTCATTCAGAAAGGAAAAGGAAAAGAAAACCTAAAAATAAAAAACTCCATAGTATGGGAACACAAATTTCCAAATTGACTAAACCCCTAAATAGATTCCTCTTTTCTTGTGTTTAGTTTGTCCCTCTTCCCCCACCCCCCACAACCACCCTCCCCTCCCCTCTTGTTCTGTATATTTCATCTTTATTTTTCTTTTGTGCTCATAGTGTATCAGTGCATTAAAGACTGCTTACCACATATACTGGAGTAGAATAAGTGGTTAAATGCTAGTTGACTGAATGTTCAGACATCTAGGAAATTTGAAGTTGTTTCTCTCTATAATTATATCATTATTTAAAAGGTCCTCTTGGTCACTTCACTCTGCATCATTTCATGGAGGTCTTGTGCGTTTCCCCTTAACTGTCAATTTCAGTATTTCTTATGAAAGAAAGTAATATTCTATTATATTTACATACCACAATTTGTTTAGTTATTCCCCAATAAAACGACAAATTTGCAATTTGAAATGAACCATAAATGAGATACAAATAAGAAATAAATATCTTTATACATAGATTTTCCCCTCTTTTTACTTCTTTGGAAGGGGCATGAGCCTCTAAAATTATATCTAGGTCAAAGGGTACACACACTTAAGCAGCTTTTTTTTTGTCAGAGTTCCAAATTGCTTTCAAAAACGACTGGACTAATTCAGATTTCCACAAACGATGCTGTAATATAACTGTCTTTTTTTTGAGGGAGGAAGGCAAAGCAATTGAGGTTAAGTGACTTACCCAAGGTCACCTAACAAGTAAGTATCAACTGCCCCATAACTGTCTTTTCACAAACCTTCCAACAATTTTTTTTTTCATTTTGTCATCTTTGCCAATTTTATTGATTAATTTAAGGTAAGAGCTCAGTTACTTTAATTTGTGTTTCTCTATTTTTCTGCTCATATTCTTTGATTATTTATCCTTTGAGCAATTGCTTTCAATTATATATAGATATATACATATGCACACACACAAATACACTATATCTAAATCTCTATGTATGTGTGTATATGGGTATATGTCTCTATGGGTTTATGTATATACACATATGCATATCTTATGTTATTTTTCTTTTTAGGATATGAGACTTTTAGCAAAGAATCTTCTTGCAAATATTTATTCCTGCTTACTTCTTTTGCTACTATATTTTGATATATTAGATTTGTTTGTATATAATTTTTTTTAATAATCAGATGGTCAGAGATTGCTCAGGGTTGATTTTGCCTGACACCTTTTTCTCATTGCTAGGCTTGGGCCATTAGGGAATCTCTGTACTCTACCTAGAATACCCTGAAGCTGTTTTCTAGAATTGGCTTTCTCCAGCCTGGGCTTGAAGAAGGATTAGATTGGTCCCAGAAATGGTTTGTCTTTGACTGTAACTGCTAGTCTGGCCCCTCAGAAGGCCCAAGAGTTGCTTTTCATGGCTGGGCCTAGGGGAAGGAAAGGAATGTGCTATGCTGCAGCTTCTGGGCTCAAGATAGGAGTGCTCTGCTAAACTCACAGAAAAAACTCCAAAGTTATTTTTACTGAAGTCAAGGGTTTCAAGGATGATTACCACTGGGCTAGGCTCTGGCTCTCCCAAGCAGGACATCTACCCTAAAACCTTCAGGAAGAACCTATGTTCAGCCCTCTGAACTTTATCCTTTACCTGCCTCCGCTTATCTATCCCTGGAATTCTAGAGGTAGTCCCTCTGTGGATTTCTGTTAAGTTTAATAGTAATTCATTTCAGATATTAATAGAGTCTTACATTTCTAAACTTTGATGGAATATTTGAGGATTTGTGATCCTATGCATCTTAGCATCTCTTTAGTGATTTAAAGCACAGGTCTGACTATGCCTTCCTCCTCTTAAAACTGCAGTGGTTCCCTGTTAGCTCCAGGATCAAAGATAAAGATTTCTGTTTACCTTTTAAAGTCCTTTACCACCTAGTATCTTAATATCTTAGCACTTTTTTTAAAAAATACTTTACTTCCCTCCACATACTCAATGATCCAGCTTCATTGGTCTCCTTATATGACTCCTATTTTACCTGAGTTCTCTAATAATTATTCTCGAATCTCACCTCCCGCAAGAGATTTCTTTCCCATTCTGCCTAATTCTAGCCACTTCTTCAGCAATTAACTTCCAATTACATTGTATGTATCATTTGTCCTCATACATATTTATACATTGTCTCTCACCTAAGAATGCTAGCTTCCTGAGTGCAGGGACCAATTATTTCTTTGTTCATTCCCCGCCCCACCCCACCCCTACTTCTGTCTATCCCCAGAACTTGCTGGCACATAAAAATTACCTAATAAATCGCTTGTTGACTCTTTCCTGAATGACTTATAGTAGGAGACGAGAGGTCTTAATTATATACATGCCAAAAGAATACAACACTCAGAACACTGGTAAGCATGCATTTAGCAAAAAAGAAACTTCAAACAGAATTCAGTAACTTAATACATTAACAATTTTCTGGGAAATACTTATTCCTTTTCAGAATACAAAACAGTTTGTGGTATTGCTGTAGGGTTTTACATTTTACCTTGGCTGTGTACTGTACAAACAACTTCTATAGTAAACAGACTTAAGTCAATTTTCTAATTAGTAGGTGTTTTATAAAATTTAGAAACTTCTCTTACTGCAATTCAGTATCAGTCACTGCCAGTCCCTGTTCTAGTACTTCCAGAAAAATCAAACTCACAATATTACCTCTAAAACTGATTATGTCCATCTTGACAATGACTTTTAGTCCTTTCTTCAGGTCATGAAAAATAAAGCAGGAAAGGTGGCTAAGAGCCCTTACCTATTTACCTAATTAAGTACATGGCCCATAAAGGAATAGTTGCATAGTAAGAAGAAGATCATAGCCCATCTCCACCACTCTGATAGGGAGTGTAGTGATAGAACATGCTTCTACATCCTTCAAAGTTCAGCCACCACATTGGCAAAGCAACCAGAAACTTAACCTGTAATGAAGCCAAATGCTCACTTAGACTGTGTAGCTGGCCAGTACTAGGAAAGATAATTCTAAGAACATTCAATGTAATAGTCATTACACGCGAAGTCCTCAAATGTGTCATTTTTACAGCATAATAATGTTTTGTTTATATACCATTATTTTCCAAACCATTATAAAATTGCTGTAAGAATAATTCATGAACAATATTTTGCTATGGATATACATTCCCATATATGGGAACTTTCTTCCTGTTGTTGACCCCCTTGGGCCATAAACCCAATAGTAAGTTGTTAATTAGTAAAATTCCAAACTATTTTCCGTCAAAGTTAGAGTGATGCGGTTCCATCTCCAAAAAACTTGCTATTATAGTCTTTCTAAAAATGAGTACATCCATCTTTTAATATCTTTGCCAATTTGATTGGCTTGTAATGATATTTCAGAGTTGTTTTAATCTGTGTATCTTTTATTAGTGATTAGAATATTTTTTTCAAATGTTTCTTGATGGTTAGACCATTTTACTAAATTAACTTGTTGATTTCCTGCCTTAGGCTCCCTATTTCTTATTATCAGTTCTTAATTATCATGTCGATTGACTGAGAACAATGCAAAATAGTGATATAGTAGGAAAGGGTTGCATTAAATTTTGGTAGAATGGACCAGATTTCAGAAGCCTATTGTAAAATTGTCTTATTCCAAAGATATTCAAACCTGAGAATCATTCGGTATATTCAATGGTAATAGTACCATTTCATATCCTAGCAAGTAAACTGGAGAGCTGCTGATTTTTGTGGTGTTTCCTTTTCCCCCCTCTTCTCTGTACTGCTTTTTATTCTTTTCAACCCACAAACCAACCAGTAAGTAATTGGCCTAGTTAAGTGTCTGTGATTCTTTGCAGTATTGAATTCAGGAAAATGCCTTTCCTACACTTGTATATAACTGAATTAGGTATGAATAAATTCATTCCCTAAGGTTATATAGATGTAGACAAAGAGGGCAGGTAGTCCAAGAATTGCTGAATAGAATACAAATTCAGAAAGAAAGATGTATAGGAACGGGTATGTCTCTACAGCTTCTACTATATATTTGGTCAGGAGGGCCATGGAAGTATATACCACAGAATATTAGACTAAGGATTCATCCCTTGTAGAACCATTGTGAACATAAGAGCATAGAATTAAGAGCTGAAAGGAAACTAAAAGCTAATATGTTTGAATCTTGACATTTGGGGAAATCAAAGTTGAGAGAAATGAATTGACTTGCCCAATACCATGTAATTCATCAATACTAGAGACTTATTTGGAACTCAGGCTCTCTGAATCAAAAATATTTTCACTTTACTCAATCTATAATTATGTATGTAATTTCCAAAGTCCTATAAGAATTAATCATTCTCCTGGATTATATTTTATAAACATAGTATAAACTGTATCATGAAATACTTCATTATAAATTAACTCTAAGGTACCTTCCGGTTCTCAATTTATTATTCTATGATATTTTACTATTCATCATACTGGTGAAGAGAAAGACTAAAATTATAACATAAAGGACTGACTCCAGTTAGATATTAGTTGAGCTGGAAGGAATCTAAGAAGGCATTTGCTTCATGCCTCTCATTTCGAGGACGAGGAAACTAAAACCCAGAAGGTTAAGTAGTTCAAAGTCAGGTAGCTGGCAATTGTCAGAAGTGGAATTTGAACTTTCATCTCCCAGGCTTGAAGTCTCATTCTCTAAGATACTTGTGATGAAATTGAATGAAGTCTACCCCACTCCATAGACATAAAATCAAGCCAATTTTTGTCATGTATAATGATAGTTTATTTTTTTTAGTTCTCAACTCTTTTAGAAACTTCACTATAATGAGGCACACTCATTAAGCTATTTGTATCTATAAGATAAAGGGGCTCTCTGAATCTGAATCAGCATCAGACACCAAGTGAGAACTTTATCTGGGAAATGATGAGGTAAACCAAAGACTGGGCCAGGTCCCTTTACATCCCCTCAATTAAATGTGAAGTCTAAGACAACTAAAGCATAGGTGTTGAAGTAAGAGAAGGAAAGTAATGCCTGAGAAGAAGAATTCCTGTTTTCCCTAAGGACATTTTATTTTTTTGGCCAAAAGGCAGGATGACCTTGGACTTTAAGTCTAGTAAGATCTTACTTCAATCATGCTTCAGATACTTACCTTAGGATACAACACTGTTATTAATAATAATAGCATCAGGGCTTATGATGGGATATGGAGCCTTGGGAGACAAATGAACTAGGCAATATAAGTCAAGGAGCCAAAAGCTACCATGTCTCCTTCTTGATAGAACTAGTCAATTACAGACATATATCCATCTGGGTATTGCTGAATAAAAATAAAATTAAGCACATGTAAAATAAAGCAAAAAAGTTATTTCTATGCTGGAGGGAAGATAATATTTTCACTATGGTAACAACCTTTGAGGTGGGAGAGACTGATCATCCCTTCCACTGAGACAAAACAAATTATAATTGGGAAAGAACCTAAGAAGCCATCTACTCCAAAAACTTTGTTTTATAAAGAAACTGAAACCCAGAAATTTGAGTCATTTATCCAAGGTCACACAGCTGACAAGTGTCAAAGATGAGATTTGAACTTGAATCTCCAAGGATCCAAGTGCACTTGACTGAATAGTTCCTTCCAAAACTTCCATTTAAGGAGAATGCCCAGGTCAGTTTGTCTCATTCCCCTGCAGGTTATACTTCAAAATTTCCATACTAAGCTGTTCTCATTCCAAGTACCTTGGTTACCTCATTCCACCCCACTTTCAGCTTTGTTTTATGTGCTGTCCTCCTCCATATAACATAAGCTGCTTGAGGGCAGGGATTCTCTTTTTTTAACTATGTATTTTTAAAAATTTATTCTTAGTTTTCAACATTCAGTTCCACAAGAGTTTGAGTTAATTTTCTCCCCATCTCTACCCTCCCACCCATTACAAGATGGCATGTATTCTGATTGTCTTTTTCCCCAATCTGCACTCCTTTCTATCACCCCTCTTCCTGCTCTTATCCCATTTCCCCTTACTTTCTTATAGGGGAAGGCAGATTTCTATACCCCATGACCTGTATATCTTATTTCCCAGGTGCATATAAAAACAATTTTTAAACGTTTGTTTTTAGAACTTTGAGTTCCAAATTCTCTCCCTTCTTCCCTCCTCACCCACCCTCCTTGAGAAGGCAAGCAATTCAATATAGGCTATGCATATATGTATATATATGTGTGTGTGTGTGTGTGTATATATATATATTTATATATGTATATATATATAATTATGCAAAACACATTTTGTGAAAAACTGTATTTCCTTCCATCCTATTCTGTCTCCCTTTATTCAGATTTCTCCTTTGACCTCGTCCCTTTTCAAAAGTATTTGCTTTTGACTACCTCCTCTCCCAATTTGCCCTCCCTTCTGTCATCCTCCCCTCTTATCCCCTTCCTCTCTATTTTCCTGTAGGGTGTATCCTAGAACAAGGGGTGGAGTGTGATATTAAGCAAAATTGTCTCATTAGCATGGCTTTTGTTTCTTTTGAGTGGAAGTACTTTCAGCTGTTAAGTGCTAAGCCCCAGGCCCAGGGCCCTGTCAGGTGTGAAACCTGTGTGGGTGTGGATTGGTGACTTAGGAGGGGCCAGCTCGGGAACCAATGATCTCTGGTCATTGAGGCGGGGCTTGAGAATGCTGGA
>CM053623.1:343095673-343137185 GCA_028646595.1 Phalanger gymnotis
AGACATCTCCACTCTAAATTTTCATATGGACTATATGGACTACTTGTGCCCAACTGGTGGTAGGGCCTTCCAAGCTTGTATTGGTCTGATCAGCCATAGTTGGACACACTGAACATTTACCCTAATAGAGTGATGCTATCTTGAACCTCTTTGAGTACAAAAGACAACCAACAACCAACCAGAACAATGGTTTCAAACTCAAAATAGAAATGGAACCATTAAACTGTACCTAAGGAACCCTGTAGGTCACATATTGACTTGGTTTTAAAATGTAATGTTATTCTATCTTTAGTTGTTTTATTAAACATTTCCCAATTAGATTTTAATCTGGCTCCCTGGACTCAATGTTTGCTTGCTTTGGCACCTCTGATGTAGGAGGATATCCTTTTCAGTATACAGTGGCCCTAGCCAATTCCTAACAATCATTACTTGAGGAATAGATGTTTTCTCCTATTTAGCCCATTGCAGTCCACCTGGAGTTGATTTTAAACTTACTTTGATAGGCTGCTTGAAAACTATCATGTCATTAAAATGCTTTTCATATCATCTAAATTTTCTCCATACATAGGTATGTATATTTGTATACACATATGTATGTATGTATGTGTGTGTGTGTATGAGGAAAGTGTGTGTTTATGGGTATATATATGTACATATGCATGTGTGTGTGTGTGTGTGTGTGTGCATGTGTATGGGGAAGTGTCTTTTCAAAGTGTCTTTTCACATCTTTCCTTTGGGGACATCATTATGTAATTTTTAAAAACTAACTACTTTTTTAAAGAGGAAGATATCTTTTTTAAAAATTAATTCTCTCACAAACTGTTGCATAATAGATACAGACAGGGAATTGGCCAAAAATATGTGAGTTCTAATCCTGAGGCAAACACTTAACTAATTACAGGCTTTTGGGGAAGTTACTTTTTTCTCTCAACCTCACTTTCCTAATCTGTAAAATGATTGTAATGCTATGACCTAGTATTTGTAGACATCAAAACGAAATTATTCAATGTACACAAAGCACTATGCACATTTTAAATGTTTTCTTTATTATTTTTCCTTCCTTACTTTGTTTCTTTCTCCCTTTCTTTGCCCTATATTTTTATTTTTTCTTTCCTCCTTCCTTCCTTCATTAGCCAGACAGTTCTCCAAGATAACAAGATTCTTATGAAATAAAGTAAAATGAGAAATCAATTTGGATTTGGAGGCTTTTGAATCTTCCTGACACTTAATATTGTGTGACACTGAGCAAGTCACTCAATCGCTCTGGGCCTCAGTTTCCTCATCTGGAAAACGAAAGGGTTGAACTAAATGACTCCTGTCTTTCCTTCTTGCTCTTTATTAAAGACAGGCTGTTCCTTTCTGTGAAAGCAATATAAACAGATCTAGGAATAAAAAGAAAGAAAGGAAAGAAGGAGGGAAGGAAGGAAGGAAGGAAGGAAGGAAGGAAGGAAGGAAGGAAGGAAGGAAGGAAGGAAGAAAGGAAGGAAGGAAGAAAGAAAGAAAGAAAGAAAGAAAGAAAGAAAGAAAGAAAGAAAGAAAGAAAGAAAGAAAGAAAGAAAGAAAGAAAGAAAGAGAAAGAAAGAAAGAAACTTTTTTTTCTTAGAATAAATCACTCTATCTTGAAACAGAGTAGTTATGCTAATATGCCAGTCAGGAGACATTCGATGGCAAAAGACTATTTTTAGTATTACTATGTTCTGTTTAGGAGCTCAGCAAGTATCAACGTCTCTTTATGTTCACAATTCTCTCATAAAGCTAAATGTAGATTGTATATTATATGTCACTGGAGTATTATGGTAACTGGAAAGGAAAAGAAACAAAGAAAACACTCCAAGAGGAAATTCTAGTTATAGCCAAATTTTCATCATTCAGCATTTATTCCCAAATGACCTCAATAACCATTTGTGAACCTTTGATGAAAACAAACAAAAATCAATGAAAACCATTTGTTTTTTTTTCCCCAGGGCGAGAGATTTGGACTGAATAAAAGACAATTGGTGCACACTTTTTTTTCATTCCTTAATCCTGGGGCACACTAATCTGTATATTCTATTGTTTCTGAGTTTAGTTTAGTAAGTCTATTTCCCATTCCTTCTGTCTACCACTGCAAATGCCTGTAAAAATGAGAAGGAACATGTCCTTAGTATCATTGCCTAGAAAATAAACAATATGGATAAAAAAAATAACATGTATAAAAACATTGCAAAAGGAGGCAGAGGGATCAATTAAAATAGAAAATGGCTCTCTCCTACCTGCATAGTCCTTTTTACTTTTTCATTTATGTGATTGGATACTGAAAAAAAATGCAGAGTATGTTAAGAATTGCCTTAAGTTGGGATATCTAATCAAATTACTGATTAGTATTCACCACATACTGTAACAAACTTGTCTAGCTTAATATATGCTATACATACTGGGATGATCTTGGTGGGAGATGTGCTGAGCACATTCTGACACCTCTCTTGCACTTTTGCGCAGCAGCCCTGCAATTCACATGAAAGCCAGGACTGAAGAATGAGATACCAGATGCTTACCCTCAGAAACAAACCCCACATACCTTCAGCAATATCATTTCAATTTATGTTCAAGATATTCATGAGGATAATAAATAATTCTGTTATGGGAAAGTGATGCCAAAGAAGGGAACAGCAGGAGGCTGATTTCTCATTGTTAAAAGAAGTAGCTTCCAGCAGAGCCTCAGGAGTTAGGTTCAGGTCAGAAGGCTAATTGTTGGTGAAATAGCACTGAAGAAGAAGGGAGAGAGATCAGGAGAGAAAGCTGTGTCCCTGAGGCCTGCTGGTGCAAGGTCTTCACCCATAAAAAGTAAATGGCAGTGGCACAGGTGAATGAATGAAGAGATGGAAGAGGTCAAGAAAAGGAGGCAAGTAGAATACCCCGATCTAACGTACAGTTAACACCACCACCAACAACAACTAAGGAGTGAGAGGAAGTAGTCAGGAGGAATCAACATATCTTAAAGGATTGACACCATTTAAGGAAAGTTATATTTTCATATATAGACACATAAGATTAGCTTCTAAGAGTGTTGGTAGGTAGAAGTTGAACAGTCAACTAGGAATTAAGAAACCCCCAAGGCACAAAGTAGTGGCCCTGAGTATGTCATCTCTACTCTTTTAACTTCAGGTTATCATCTATAAAATGGGGAGGATAATAATATGCATAGTACCTATTGCACAGGATGGTGGTGAAGCTCTAAAGAGATCAAGTATAAGAAACGGGAGGAGGAGTTTTGTTTCCACAGAACTAAAGGTGTACTTTCCCCTCTTCCCCCACCCTAGCTTTAGCAGAAACCAGACCTCAAGGTCGGTCGGGTGAGAGGTCAGAGGCTTGTACACATGCTCATGCTTTTTGAGAAGGCAGTCAGGGGAATTAGAGAGCCAAACCGCTTGAACCAGTTCAAGCTTATCTCGGTTCTGGTCTTGGTGAAGAATCCAGGCCTACTGATTTGCATAATTTGCATATGTTAAAGAAGGAAAGTAGGGGAAGTAAAAGAATGTAGTTTAATCCTAAACTAAGACAAGGAAAATCTAATTAACTTCACTTTTGTTTCTGTATCCTTATTATACTAACTATATAAACCGTATAATCTAGGAAAACTATGTAAAAAATAAAGATTGTAAACTAACCATAACTCTAACAGGAGTGGAGGGAATTGTTACACCTGCTCCTGCAGCTGTATCAGTGTGAGTGTTCCAGTGAGCACTACACCTGCTCTCTTGTAATAAAATGCCTACCCCTGCCCACTCTGGTCCTGAGTTCTTTGGGTGAGAATGGACAAATCACATGGATCTTCTGAGGTCAAGTGAAGGGAAGCAATGAGCAGCGGAAGCTCATCTTGGGCTTACTCCCAGATCTTGCCTTGGGGTGTCCTGTGATCCCCACTGTGGTGTTAAGAGGACTACCACTCCGGATTCCCTTGGGGAATCTTGTGGTCTGCACAGCCTTCTTAAGGGGACATCACTTGGGTCTTCCGGGCTTGTCTTGGGAGCCTTGTAATCTTACCACCGTTTTAAGGGGCTATCACTTGGGTCCTCCTTAGGGTCTGACCCTTAGGAGCCCAGTGATTCCCACAGATTAAGGGGGGGGGTGCTACCACTTGGCCTTCCCCTGGGAGTCCTGTGGTCTGCACAGCCTTCCTTAGGGATTATCACAGGGTTCTTCCTCAGGACTTTGGCCATGCCTAGGAAGTCCAGTGATCCTCAAGACCACATTTTCTCACAATTTGGGGAAGTCCAGTGATCTCCAAAATCGCTTTTCTCACATGAGGTATGTAAAATTCTTTGAATATTTGAAAGCATTAGCTAAATGTGATCACATGCATACATACATCTATATATTTATTAAAATAAACAGATACTATATGATTTGCTTTCTTCTTTCTTTTCTCATTTCGCCCTTGTTCCCCTACTGATGGCTTATGGAATCATGCTGGTGAGATTCATTGTCCCAAGATCTCAGTGTCCATTCTATGGGGCAATGTTTTACCATCTCTGGCATCATCTCCTAAGGTCCGAAGTCACTGATGATTTTGTGGTGCTAGTTACAGGGACCAGAGTAGCTATTTAGGGTTCTAGAAGAAATGGGGAGAGGGAGAAGAGAAAATTTAGGAAAGATTAAAGAAGGCCAGCCAATAAATTTCTTTTAGTTTTTTGATAGTGGTGAAAACAAAATGCAAGATATATTAGGGAGGTGTTCAATGTGACCTTTTCTCCTTTGCCTTGTATATATCATGTTAAGAAAAAGATAGGGATAAAGAAGTAGGGAAATGGCTTTTACAGTAGAGAAATGGTGAAGGAGGTTATGATGGGATAGAAAACTTGGATAAGCACTTCTATGTTATAAGAAGTCATAAATCAGCTAACATAAGAGGAAGCATTTTAGGTAAGAAAAATGCTGTGAAAATATCATTATGTGGCATTGTAATTACATCTTAGGTTGTTTTTGTTCTTTGTTTTGTTCTTTTTTCAGAAGAATGGCATTTTAAATGGCAGGGGCAAAGAGTTTGTCTCAATTAGCTTTCAATAAAGAAGAGAAAGGGAAATTATTTTAGTCTAACTCCTGGTCAATTGCATTTCTCCCTTCATCAGGAACATTTTTTTAGGAAAAAGAAATCAAGACAAGTAAAAGTTGGCATGCCCCATCTTCAGCCAAATATGACTTTTATTTTATCCACAAATCCTAAGATGAAACATTTTCCAGAGCCACTTTCTTATTCTTGAAAATTTATGTAAATGATTTAAAAAATTATGCATATATGTATGAACATGGAACAGAAAAGAAGTCATTAATGTTCTTGTTTATTTAAGCTTCTATTAAAGTATGTTATTTAACTACTAGGCAAAATAAACCTTGTCTTTTTTTTAGCATGTTTGTTTTTATTTTGGGCCCGGGGGTGTTTTTCTTTTCTTATTCTTTTATTTTTTTCCCAATTCAGTATGTTAACAGATGCCCCCTTTATGCCAGGAGAGACATCCCCACCCTGCCTATGTTAGAAATTTTAGTCATTGAAAAATAGACTGTTTGCATGATTAAGTTGTTGCTTGAGTACAAAAAAAAACTTCTCTTTCAGGGAGATAATAATATATTAAAGGATTGAACCACAAGGAAGACTTGTACTTTCAAAGTCAACAGCCTGAATCAGAGGAAGAAGAAGGGGGAGGGGGAAGAAAGGAAAAGCAGACACATAAATAGATTACTTGGGCAGACAAAGAATGAATTCACTTGGAGAGGTGGTAACATATTGTCAGAAGACAGCTTCAGGCAAAATAGGTGAAAATCACAAAGAAGAGACAAGAAGTACAGAAAGGGAAACAAAATTGAAGAGGAACCTCAAAAGCAAAGGCCTAATACTTACTCTGAGTAGGACATGTTGACAGCATGCCAAAAGAATTAGGGTCTAATCAGTCTGGGAGCCTTAAGACTATTGTGAAGGGGGAAAAATCAGATAAATGCAGTCCATGTTAAAAAAAATTCACAGAACAAACTGATTTTGAAGGGAATATTATGTTCCTGCCAAAGTCCCTTGACACGAAAAGGGAAAGACAGACGATTCATATGGTACATGACAGTTGGGTCATAATCTTCTTTCAGGGCTGAGATAAGAATGTCACTATTTCCTAGACAACCTGTTGAGGACCTCAGACAGCATCTATCTTTCAAAAGAAATGCTGACCCCACTCTCAAAAAGGAAATAATAAAACAATATCCATAGACAGTATGTAATGTAGAGACAAGATATTAACACAATTGTCCTGCCTACTAGGTTTTAGTAATGAACAGTCTCTTTAATTAACAAGGACTTTCAATGAATAAATTAATGCCAAGAAGTCATACAAAGTCTTCAAAGAGAGACCCCACTTCTGTTTGAAAGTGTAAAGTGGGTTTTCCATTTGTTCTTTATATAAAAATTCATGATTTACCATCATTGGAAGTTTCTTGCTAAACTGTGTTCATATGTACGTACTGAAATTGGGACTACTAACCCTAACTTGTCACAGGATACCCTATGTGGATCCAGAAGCACCTAGCACCCACATTTTCTTGTTTTATGCCTGTGATTTCATCCAGGTTGGAAATACTCTCCACCAATGCATATGAAACTTAAGGTCTTGTAGAGTTGTCATGTCACAGAAAGTATGAATGATTTGTCCATGAACACTCACCTAGTATGTATTAGAGGCAATACTTAAACTCTGGTCTTAATAGCTATAAGAATTTAACTCGAACATTTAGGGCATATTGTCTTTTATCCTCTTGCCCCGTTAATGAATGGAAGATTGTACAAAATACCAGAGCTATAAATTTCTTTTACCTCCTCTAATCTTAGATAAAGCTTAGGAAATTCTTTTGAATCAAATAATTTAGGCCAACTGAGGCAATTTTAGTTACCGGTTAGCCAAAATATTTGATGAAGAGATTCAGCAAAAGACTTCTATTTTGAAATGATAACTTCAAAGTGTCCTTTATAACTACAAAATGAATGCTGTAAAAACAAGGTTTCATTCAGAAGGTATCTATTGGGTCTAAATAGATTTCCATAAACTGAAAACAAAGAATTGCAGTGGAAAAGCAGAGCAAAACATATCATCAAATAAATATATGTATGAAAAGCAAAATAGAAGACTGTTCACTTACGCAAGAACAAAGGATTGCCAACTGGCAGCACATCTAGAATCTACTGGTATCCTGGCAATGTGTAGATGAATGTCCTTAGCACATTACAGGTGGTGAATGCTCTGTGTCAGACTTATGGGAGGAGACAAGAGTACCACAAGTATGGGCAGACATGAATGTATTTTAGTAAATATTATTGTAAGGAATACCCACATTGATGAGATCACAGACCCATTGAATATTTGAGTAAGTTAACCTATGTCGTTTTTGTTTCTTTTTTTTCACTCTAGGAAAGGGGTTCTTTACCTGGTAACTATAGACCCTTTAAAGCAGAGGTTACCACACTTATTTGGCCTACTACCCCCTTTTAAAACAATTACTTAGCATGCCCCTGGAAATGTACTTTCTTTAACACTTTAATGTTTTCTTTTTGAAGTTTGTGTCATTTCAAAAAAATATAATATATACACCTGACACATCTTAATTTTAATAATTTATTGTAAAATTGTGTTTTCCCCCTGCATTGAAATTTTGATGATGAAATATTGCATCATTTAATTGTATCGTATCATATTGTAAACAAGTCATTACACACACATATTCCTGGTGATACATGCTATACTTTCCAACAATGTGTGACACTCACCTGCCAACACTTGCTTATTAAGAACTGTTGGTGAATTTGAGCTCTGGTCACTTATAACTTGCATTTTTTATGTTTATTTGGAAAATAATGTAATCACTATGACTTTAACTCTCTTAAACAACAGAGGAAACATGCATAGTTTTTCAAAATTTTCTTCTTTTCTTTCTTTATGCTTCTATCATCCCCTTATTTTTATTCAATGCCCCCAATTGTACTTGAGGCTACTACTGCCTTCCCAGACCCCAGATCATTCCAGCACCACTTTTAAGACAATCAGACTTTTCCCTGTTCTTCCCTTTTGGGATGCTAAGACTATCAAGTCTCCCCTTTGTTTGAATGGGTGGGAAACCTTTTGCTGTCTTTGTTTTGGAGTATTTCTCAGCACTGAGGCAATCAAGAATCATTGAGTTATATATGATGTGGTGCTGGTGGTTGGAGCTTTCCCACATTGATTTCTCACTCTAAATGGTGAGCCTCAAGTGCCCCAGAGCCTTGAGACAGGTATGTAAGATTGGATTTTGGGGTTTGAGGTTTGACTTTTGGGGGTACACTCAAAGAAAGGATGTGGGTGATGAGACTCTGGCAAGCCATTGAACCCGTCCCCCCCCCCAGCTTTGTAACCCAGACAGATAAACATTGGTGCTTCTCTGGTAACTATGGATTGTGATTTGAATCAGACAACGTCTGTCTGTTGATATTTGTAATTTCTGTTTGTAATTTGCCTTGAAGTTGAGGGGGCTGATCTTTTCCCCCTGAACTAAGTGAATGATACATGTGTGTTTGATTAAACTGAGATTGTCAACCCCTTAAAGTTTCTTTCCTTAGAAAAGCAGATCAAAGAACCTGTGTTAGCAGCCCTTCCCATGTGCTGTTGTCGGTCTTAGAGAGCTACAGTAGCAACCAGCCACATTGTTTGCTACAGACACCCAGGGGGTGGTATCATCCACTTTGGGAACCTATGCAAGAGTCAGTGGAGAGGTTTTAAAAGATCCCTTAATTGGTTCAGGGAAAAATGCATCTTAGTTTCCCTAATATTTAGCTGAAATATACCACTTCCATTAATTGTTAATGTGAACAACAAACTATTTGGAGAAAGGGACCATAGGATTATTCTTTTCCCAGATTACCTAGGAGTCTAACACAAAAAAACATTAAGTACATTTGCTGTAGAGTATTGTAAAGAGTGTTGGCAAGAAACTCTAGGGTTGCTTTTTGATGGATACATTATGTCATAGTTATCATCATCACAATTGACATGTAATATAGTAATTTAGAATTTGCAAAACATTTTAAATACATTATCCGACTATTTGAAACTGAGCTAAATATTTAATTAAAATACATGAGAGTCCTAAGGAATGAGATAGAAGAAGCATTCTTTTCCTAACTCAATGAACATCTAAAAAATTCTGTGGCTACTTCAACTAGAATTTATTAAATGCTAGGAATGTGTAAAGTAAATTCTATGCAATGGAGATGCAGAATTTCTTTTTTAAAGGCTGATTTTAGAATATTACATTTAGTTATAGAGGGTTATATAATATGTAAATATATATTTATGTATTGTACATACTTGTGTATTTTATAATAGCTGTGATATGTATATATGAATATTTATATACATATGCGTGACATATAATTTGAGGAGGAGAAAAAGAACACTGACCCCGAAGATCAGAATAGACTCCCTGAAGGAGGAGAAGCACCTGAATTGAGACTTGAAGTAATAAGCTAAGGATTCTAATTGGTAGTTGAGGATGAAGTTGATTCTAGGTAGGAGGGACAAGCTGTGCACACAGAATACACAGTTAAGTAGCCAACAGTTAGGTGAGTTTGGCTGGAACAGATAGTATGTGAAGGATTGTAGAGAGTAATGTGAAATAATTCTGAAAAGATAAGCTGGAATAAGACTGAAAGGCTTTTTATATGCCAGACCGTACATACTTCATTCAATGGGAGATAGGGGGGAAATAAAGATTCCTGAGCAAGGTAGTAGCGTGTCCAGTATTGTGGTTAGGAAGTTTATTTGGGCAATTTTGGGGGGAATGGATTAGAAAGGGTAGAGTCTAGAAACAAGCAGTTGCATGTAGATTATTTTATAATAGGTAACATGAGAGAAGCTGAGGTACTGAATTGCTGTAGTAAATGTATAAATGGATAGGTAGAACTGATTTGGAAAGATTTTAGAAATTTAGAATTAATATGAATTAAGGATATCCTAGGTGAAGTGGCTATATGTTTATTTTTAATATCTGTAGTTGTGTTGGTAAGCAAAATGGGCTCCTTAGCACTTAGCTCAACAAGTGCCCTTGAAGAGTTTGGCTTTTGTTTTTGTTGAGTAATTCAGTGTATTTCATTGAGTCTTACTAAGTGCTAAGCCCCAGGCCCAAACCCCTATTAGATGTAAAACCTATGTTGATGTGGATTGGCAACTAAGGTGGGGCCCAAGGTGGGGCTAACTCCAGGGACAGCCTAGTTTACATGTCTGGGACAGCAGTGGCTCTTAGACCATGTGGGTTTAAGTTGCCTCTTTGTGATGATTTTAGGTCACGTGGGTGAGTCACACATGTGGCTCACCCCTGACGCTGACAAAGATATAAAAACCAGGGGTTGGCATCTTCTTTCTTGGAGCTCTTTGCTGCAGCAGTGGTGGCACGCATGACTCTGGGCCGGCCCTTGTTCTGAGCTCCCAGGGTGAACCTAGATGTTGGTAACTATGAATTGTATTGGGTCTGTCTGTTTGTAATTTGCTTAAGGGCTCTTGAGATGGTGTTGATAAGGAGACTCCGGGCAGCTGTAGCTAAGGAGCCCTCCAGCTTGTAAACCTGGATACTGAGACTTTGTTGAACTCTGGTAACTATGTATTGGGATTTGAATCAGGCAAGGTCTGTCTGTTGATGTTTGTAATTTGCTTGTATTTTGCTCTGAAGTTCAGGGTGCTGGCTTTTTCCCCTGAATTAAGTGAATGATATTTGTGTGCTGAATTAAAGTAAGCTTGCCAACACCTTAACCTTGCTTTCCTTATTAAGGCAGATCAAAAGAACCTGTGTTTTTGCGGCATGCTGGCAGCTTTCTGGGTGCTGGCTATGGGTGGATCTTACACCCCCATAGAAGCTGCTAGCCAGATTGTTAAAACAGTAGTTTTAATGCTTAATTAGGAAAACCTGTAAAAAGATATTCACTGTTGTCAAAGGTACCTAATTCAATAATGCTGCCTCCAATGTGCGGCATTCATTTCTCATATTACTTATTGACATTTATTTTTATTCTCTGAATTCTCAATTATTTGAGAGATGATTTAAAGCCATGAATATGTTAAAAGAGTTATGACTTAAATATGCAGAAGAATATAAGTATTATCATGTGTATGACCTAACGAAGTAAAGAAGCAAAATATATAAAATTCCACATATATTAAACTGTGAAAATGGGATGACTTTCATTAGTATTACATATTTGACCCAAGGTGCATGAAAACAATTATAATGTGCATCCTCCTTTCATACTAACTTTCAGTGCACCATGTTCAGTGTTCCTAATAAAACAGGTCCACTTTTTAAAAATATTATAATTGGGGTTAGGAATATCTTGGGTAGCATTCTGCTCTTAAGACTCAGCGGGTATGTAACCAAAGGCAAGTATCTATAGTTTTTGAGACTCAGTATTCTCAACTTTAAAGTGAAGAAAATTATATCTTAAGTATAAACCTTGCAGAATTACTGTATCAACATAATATACGCAAAAACATAAATGCCACCTATCATTGTTAGGATTACCATTCTTAATAACAGATTTAACAACATGGTAAGGTTTCTTATGATATAAATTTCAAGAAAAATCACTTCTTTTTATTTTTTTTTTGAGGGGGGAAGGCAGGGCAATTGGAGTTAAGCGACTTGCCCAAGGTCACACAGCTAGTAAGTGAGTCAAGTGTCTGAACTCAAATTTGAACTTGGGGTCCTCCTGACCCCAGGGCTGGTGCTCTACTCATTGTGCCACCAAGCTGCCCCAAGAAAAATTACTTATCTTTGAACTTGCTATGCCCACAAGATCATCTTTCAATTTTATTATATGTTATATAATACTTCATATATAATTAATTATATGGTGTTATATATACACATATATGCAATTATATATGGATATACATATATGCTGAATATATCTGCATATGTATGTATATATACTGAATATGTACATATACATACATACATACTGCATTTGAAATCCTAAAGCTATTCAAAAGCATTTTTTAATACCCAGTAAGCTCTAGGAATAAAAAGGGAAAAGAAACAAAGAAAAAGCCCTTGACTTGACCAAGCTTACAATCTTCAAGTAGTCTAGGCCAAAGGTGCTGGGGGTCTGAACTAAGGTTCTAACTGTAGAAGTGGTATTTAAAAACAAAATTAAAAAAAAAAACTACAAAAGCATACTAATTGATCTTTTGGTGTCATATATCTTCCTACACTAGTCCATTCTCCACTCACTGCCAAGGTGATTTTTCTAAATTTTAGGTATGGCTATGCCAATATTCCTACTCAATAAACTCCAGTTCTGTATTACCTATATAATAATATATAGATGGAGATATATATATATGTATATATACATATATATACTTATGTGTATATACATGTGTATATTATAATACATAGAAACACATATACATACATGTGTGTATGTATATCTGTGTGTATACACACAGATATACATAGTACCTGGCAGCCTCCTAAGACAATTCTTTTCTTCTTGCCTCTTTTCCAGCCAGCCTTGTGATTAGATGATACATTCAAAGTTATTTTCTGATTAAAACACCTCACATGTTAAAAATAATGCTTATAGGAGGAGATAAAGGAACATATCATTGTAAATATCGCACGTAAGCAATTCCATGAATTCTTGATGGTTCAGTCAGTCTTAGAATTCCACGATTGGGATGCAATTCCAGAAAGGTTCTTGAAATGGAAAAACATGGGGAACAGAGGAGGGGAAAAATAATATTAACATAGAATGAGAAATAAGCCCCAAACTAAAATTGCAAACTATTGCTAGTTCGAGGATGGATTTGGAAGAGTTCTCATTCTTTTTCCTTAGGCAATATCTAGGGAAATTCATTCTAGCAAATCTAAAATGCCGGCATCTCCAAGTATTTTATTTTGAGAAACAATGCAATTTAGTTTTTAGCACTCCTTGTTTGTGGTGATAATTTAGCTCTATAGATCAAATCTCACCATCTAAATCGATTAAGGTACCATATGGAATTTGCTTTGGCATTGGGACATAGATAGTTTACTTCTGTCATAATATGATGCGTATACTTTAGTACAGTCATTTTCTCAAGCTCTCTGGTAATTCTGCAGCTGTGACTAATTCCAGAATCTTCACCTTGTCCAAAGGGAAGGAATTCATTACTCAGCAAGTACTAGAGAATACCTACTGTGTGCCAAGTACTGTACTCAGCACTGCATTGGGATCTCCAAGTTCTAATTCTTGAAACTTAGACACAAATTAACTACGTCACACCCGTAACTCAGTATCTTTAGTGGCTCCATATTGAATATGAAAGACAAACTCTTCCACATGGCATATAAAGCCCTTCATAATCAAGCTCTAGGCACACTTTTCAGGTTTATTTCATACTACTGACATTAGTAGCTCTCTGTGCTCCAGTCAAATTGACCTTCTTGCTGTTCTCTCAAACTTATTACATCTCCTACCTCTTCATCTTTGCCCAGGCTGAACCTCATGCCTAGAATGTGCTCCATCATTTCTACTTTTTATTTGAAGATTTTTTTCCTTCAAAGTTGCACTCATATGCAACCAGATCCCCTGAGTTATTAGATGAGGTCTCTCTTCTCCTTAACGTGTGTGTATTTATATATACTTATTGGTTCATATGGTGTGTCCCTACCCCACCCCAAACTTCGAAACAATGGAAGCACTTTGTGGTAGGGTGTTTACTAATTTTGTTTTGGAGTTGTTCTCTTTTATTCCTCATCACCTAGTATATCACAAGAGCTTGGTAAATGCTTATTTTAATGGACCTGTGCTGGAGCTGAACTGAACATGAGAGAATCACATGTACAAGAGCCGAAGAAAATCCCTCCCTGGAAGGATTTTACAGAAGGTACATAGCACCTACAGAGTTACAGAGTTTCATTCCTCTCAACTTCCTCTCTTAGCAGCAGTGAGATTTCTTTCATTCAGATAATCCAAAAGGCAGGTTGCAAGTAAGTGATTTTCATTTTCTAACCTGAGCCTCAAATAGAGGCCAGAATCACCTAGAGGCTTCAGAATTCGCATTAACTACAAACACGTGGGCTCAGAGGGAAAAAGAACATATCTTCTGTCCCAAAATCAAGGCTTGTAACTGCTCACTGGGCCTATTCTTGCTTTTTTTTTTTTAAGCTTCCTGGACTTTAGTTTTTAGTTTTCTCAGTTCTAACACTTGGAAATCATGTGATTATGAATCAGGATGCTTAATCTATTTGCTTCTCAGTTTCATTCTCTATAAAATGGGTATAAAAATCCCTTGCACTACTTTCCTCATTAGAGATAGATGGGCATAGTGGATATCAAACTGGCCTCTAACCCAGAAGATGTGATTTCAAATTCTGCTTCTGATATATACTAGGTGTGTGATACTGGACAAGTTAGTTAACCTCTTGGTATTCTAGCTAACTCTCTAAATTAGTGCTGTCCAACCTTAGCGTTTTATTGAAACGATAGACAATATATTTTGATTTGCCATCTCAGTGAGAGCTCTGTAATAGCTAGGCTTTGTTTACTAAAGCACATATGTAAATTTCTATGCTTGTAGGTGGGCCGCACAAATCACACTGTGGCTGCAGCCCACGGACTACATTTTGGACAGCCTTCCTCTAAATTGATGACAACCTTAATTACTAGAGGAGCATTCCTGATTTCAGAATACTCAATACCAAAAATATGTCAAGTCTACTTGACTACCTATCCTTGCTTATCTTACAGGATTGTAGTGAGGAAATGGCTTTGTGAACCTTATAGGACCAGGAGGATGCTTTGATATCTCCTAACCTAACTCCCATTTTACAGAGAAGGATTTTACAGATGTCCAAAGAGATTAAGGGACTTTCTGTAATATTAATTATGGACTTCCTGTGATATTAATTAAGGTGGGACTTAATTAATATCACAGGAAGTCCCTTAATCTCTTTGGACATCTGACACTTTTTTCTCTTTTAGAATGCTAAAGTAATCAAGCGCCTTCGATCAGTCTTGCTAGGTGCTAAGCCCCAGGCCCACACCATTTTGCTGATTAGGTATGCTGCCTTCCAACCCTAAGAAAGGTATGTAATCTCAGAGGTTAGCATTTTGTTTGGGGCTCTCACTCATTGGAAGAGTGTTGGTGTGGAGACTCTGGGTAGCCATTAAGGAGCCCCCCCCCCCCCCTTGAAAAAAAAAAACATGCTGTGCTTCTCTTTTTGGTAACTACGTATGTGATGTCTTCATCACACAAAGCCTGTCTGTTGAATTATGTTATTTGCTCTGTTTATATTTTTTCTGTTTGTAATTTCTGCTTGTATTTGCTCTGAAGTTCAGGGTGCTGACTTTTTCCCCCTGACCTAAGTGAATTATATATGTACACTTGATTCAAATGAGTTTGTTAACCCCTTAAAGTTGCTTTCCTTAGAAAAGCGTATCAAAAAACCTGTTCTAGCAGCTCTTTTTGCTGGTCTTGTTGGGTTTTATACCCCCACAACAGCTGCTAGCCACATTGTTGTCACACTTCCTTAAGGTTACATAAGTAGTAAGTGGTAGCGAAAGGACTTTATCCGAGGTTGTTGAGTGGTGGCTGTTGTTCAGTTGTATCCAACTCTTTCTAACCTGGACCATCCTGTTCATGGGGTTCTCTTGGTAAAGGTACTGGAGTCATTTGCCATTTTCTTCTCTTCTGGATTAAGGCAAAAAGGGCTTAGGTGACTTACTCAAAGTCACACAGCTAATAAGTATCTAAGGCCAAATTCGAACTGGGATCTTCCCGACTGCAGTCCAGGCTCTCTAACCACTCTATCTACTACCTAAATTAGCTGCCCAGGTACTCAATGCCAAACATGAAATCCAATACTCTTCATTCTACTGAGGTACATCCTTTAAAGGACTCTAGATACAAATGTTTGTTGTTTTAGTCATAGTTTACTACTCTTCCTTGGCTATATCTTTTGCCAGCCTTAGAATAATTCCCCCTACCTCTCGATTCTACTGAGTTTGTATGCTCCCATAATTCTGTCTCTTGCTTTTGTAAACCCTGGTATTTGCCAGACCGTTACAAATCCTGATTTTGTCTTTTCCCAGTTAACCATTCCTCAATGCTTCCTGTACACCTTTTTGATAGCTGCTTGCACCATACCAAAAATAAAAAAAGGGATGCTGGGATAGTTTAGTGTCACTTCCTAGTTTACAAATTATTTTCTTTGTGTGACTGGTAGGATAGATAATAACAATGAATATTTACACAGGGTTTTAGAGTCTCACTGTGTGATACACACACACACTATACATGCATACAAGCATATATCTATGTATATACAAGCATATGTGTATGCATGTATGCATAGATTCAGGTACATATATGTATTGTTTCGTACATACAGACACAAACGCATATATTTCATTTGAATTTCACAGGAACTCTGTGAGATGAGTAATAAAGGGATTATAAGCACTTTGAAGAAGACAATGAACATTGAGCTTAAGTGACTTTCCATCAGTTTATAATTATACCAATTCTTTTTAGTTTTCCTTGAAAAGTAACAGTCAAGAGTAGATCTAAAGCTAGGGTCAGATTTCCTCAAGGACAGTTATACATAAAAGTTGTAATTGTTCAGCAGTTAGGAATTAACCTTGGCAACTACTGAATAAGATAATTAGTTGTAACAATAAGCTATCACGTAATATACTTTCTTTACCCCCTACAGTCCTCCTAAGCAGCAGCTATGGGAGCTGGAGACCCAAGGTCTCTCTTCTATTCTCTTATTCACCTCATGGGGCAAAGTCCCTTGGCCTCTGCTCCTATTAAATCAAATGTTCCAACTCCTGAAAATTCTCTCTAGAATCTCCCCCATCCCACACCCACCACAACTACTTGCCCAGGGGATCAAAATTGAGAGTTAAGGCTCTAGCCAAGGCTTTCTTGAAGATTAGAAAGTTTTAGTTCCATTAGATCAAATGAATAATTTCTCATCAACGTTCCTACTATTTAGTGAATGTTACAGTCTATTATAAGTTAAGGTAATCAAAAGTTCAGTCTCCAGCCCTACTCAATGGGACTTGTTAAATAGCTTAATCAAACTGTAAAGAACATAATTAGATTTGTGACAGAGGATCACATCAAGTCAAACATCACATCCTGAGTGTTCTATTTAACTTCCTTGAAATCATTTGTGTAAGAGAAGCCTGACATTTCTGTAAGAGAACAGGAGATTCTCAAGTTGAAGCACTTATTACTATTAATTATTATTATTTTATAGATTTTATTGGAGACATTTCTAACATAAAATTTTGAATCTTTACCTGAACTGAGAAAGCTATTTCCTTAGTCTTTATTCAGGACATCATGTTGGAGGAGAAAAGATACTGAGTTAGTTTGGAGAACTGGGCTGTGGTTCAGAATTTATGATATTGATAAAATCATTTAAGATAATCTCCATCACTAGATTTTAGTAGATATACCTTCCCATCTCATTCATCCATCCACTTCTTTCTCCTCACAAAAACTATCATCACTTTAGTTCAGGCATTTCATCATCTTCCATTTGAAGTATTGTAATAGTCTTCTAATCATGGTCCCTAATTCCAGCAGATATGCCTGCCAATTCATTCTTCATATATTTACTAAATTTATCTCCCTTCAGCACAGGTCTGACCCTGCTCAAAAAGTCTTTAGTGTTTTATCATGCCTTTTGGATAAGCAAGTGTCCTCATCTTGATATCTCATTTCCATTACAGCATGGCTCTGAACCACTTTACTACCTTTTTAACCACCTTTCACAATTCCCTATTCACGTCTTTGTCCAAGACAAACTGAACTACTGGATTTTCACAAACAGCATTCCATCTCTTGCCTTCAGATCTTTATGCAGGCTACATATCGTAAGTCCCTTTCCTCTTCACCTCTGATGTATTTACACAACTACCTTAAGTGCTGTGTGATCCCCCTAAATATTAGCATTCTGATCCACCTTAAATGATCCAGTAGCTATTATTTTTTTTTGGGGGGGGGATATAATTGCTGCATCCTCAGTGAATGCAAACTCTTTAAAGGGAGAGCACATTTAATTTTTTCTCTCCTCCTCTGTCTCTTAATACCTCCCATGACTTTCATACAGTAAACGATTAATAAATGCTTATCAAATGCTTATTGCAATGACTTGGGAGAAATAAAATATTAATGAAGAAGTCATAGATTCTTTGGTAGAGAGAACAATCATGCCTTGGCCCACCTTATTCTAGAGATTCTATGCATCGTCTAGCAAGATTAGAGAAAAAATTTTGGCATTATGTGCATTATGGAGAAAATAGGGATAGAAATTAGAGAGAACAACTCTAAATCTTATCTCTGCCATTAGCCACACGGCAAATAATGGCTAATAAAACCTTCGTGTTTCTGGGAGAGTGTTTTCTACCTCTGCAAAATGTGGGAGTCAGAATAAAATGTAATGAAAGGTCACATTCACTAAGCACATCACTGTTATTAAATTATTTTCATCACAAAAACCCTGTAACATAGTAAGGTCAACTATTATTGTTCTAATTTACAGATGAGAAAATTGAATATGGAGAGGCTAAGGGATTTGCCCAATGACACACACACGCTAAGTTTAACAACTAAGATTTGAGTTCATTCCTTCTGACTTTAATAGTTACGTTTTCAGGGGATATATAAGGTCACTTCTGATTCTAAGATTGACTCTACATGGAATTTCATTAAAGATAAAAATGCTGTACAGAGTCTGATAGAGTCTGATAGAAATAAAATATACTTCTTTAATGACTGTGACACTCGATTCGATGTGGTGGTGGAGAGTGCTCCTCTTTTGTGTTTTATATGACAAGACTAAATAAAGTTTTGCTACAATAGTGGTTATCTTTTGAAGAGTAGCCAATGAGAAATTTAGAATCTTTAGCTCCTTTCCCTTTATTTTCTCACTGTGGGATCTTAGAAATAAATTATCTCTGTGGCTGCATTTGTCAAAGAAATGTGTATAATTTTAACATATGAATGAGAGACTCTTTGTTGGAGAAGAACCTTCAAGGCTACTCTCCTGAGTCAAATGTTTTGTTTCGTTTTTTCCTTTGCTACATATAAGAAACAGTGGGAGCTTTTAGTCATGATACTTTACAGTCAATTATATGATGATGAAGATATAACATTGTAGAAAATAATCTGTAAAAACTAATATTTCCCTTATATATTTATTTTAATCAACAATATTTTTATCTTTATTTTTACAAATATTTTACAGACATGAGCATTGTGTTTGTGAATCAATTGTTACCACCTCAAAAGTCCTTTGTCCATCAATCCATCAAAGAAAAACAAAATGAGTAAAAAATGACTATTGTGCAAACCCACATGGATAAAGGATGCTCTGGGCTGATCTACTCATATATCTTGGATAGGTAGAACAGGTATATACTGATCTGGTCTCTGGTTTAAATAGGAAGAAGAATGCGGATTATTTGTCATTTTAGAAGTATGTATTTGATAATGTAATGTATAATTTTTAAAGAAGAAAAGTTTACACTTTCAATGATCTGAAGTAATTTCCTTATATACAACCACCCTTCCATTGCAATTATTCCATTTATGTCATATCATCAGAATCATGGCACACCAGTATATTTTAAGAATTAAAATAGTTTGGTAATTAAAAAACTGATTAGCAAGTTGTGAGATTTCGAAAATGGAAACCTGCATAAGAAGTCAAACTGCCATTTAGCTGTTCCTCATACATGCCTGGAATACACACACCCTGCTCATCTCTCTATCCTTCATTCAATTAAATGAATGATTCATTTAAAGATAGACAGTATTTTGTCAGTAATCTTTTGGAGCCCTTGAGAATAAAATTTGAGAATTTTGAAAATTGACATTTGTATATAATCATTTATGTGAAAACAACTGGTTCACTGATTAAATCGTTTACTTTTCATCTGCTTTCTATGAGGCTAAGTAGGGTCAGTTCCAGTTCAATCATCCTCTTTCTACAGGGAAATGCCTAAACCTATCCAAAAATTCCTCTATGCTTTGATGGCAGTCAAATGACAGACCACAGATGGCTTGCAGGAGTCAAATATATAGGAGCAGTGATCTCTTTAGTCCATCCCCTGTGAGATGTAAAGAAAAAAAAAGTTTGAAAAAATCCAGGCTTTCCATATAAGCACTGATTGCATCCTGTTTCTGCTGTAACTTGTCAGGAAATGAGAAATGTTGAAAAACAGTCATAAAATGCAGAAAAGAAAGAAAGGAAGAAAGGAAGAAAGGAAGAAAGAAAGAAAGGAAGAAAGGAAGAAAGAAAGAAAGAAAGAAAGGAAGGAAGGAAGGAAGGAAGGAAGGAAGGAAGGAAGGAAGGAAGGAAGGAAGGAAGGAAGGAAGGAAGGAAGGAAAGAAGGAAGGAAGGAAGGAAGGAAGGAAGAAAGAAAGAAAGAAAGAAAGAAAGAAAGAAAGAAAGAAAGAAAGAAAGAAAGAAAGAAAGAAAGAAAGGAAGGAAGAAAGGAAGAAAGAAAGAAAGAAAGAAAGAAAGAAAGAAAGAAAGAAAGAAAGAAAAAGAAAGAAATGCCCCAACTATGCTCCACTCAAAATACAAGATAATTTAACTTCCAATACATGTTGTGATCTATTATACTTTTTTTTAAAGCTAAACTTCTATTTATCAGTATATTTGTAGAGATAAAGAAAAGCTGCTATAGACACAGGTGCTTGATAAATGTGTTTGGATTTAATGGTTAGAGTTGGATAGTTATGTAGCATAAGTATTCGGTGTCAAGAGAAACTAGGGTATGGAACAGATGATCAGACTAATCATCTAGGTGTTCATTATTCTCTCCTTGTTTCAGTTTGCTCATCTGCAGAATAGGATAAAAATTCTTGATGACACCATGGGGATAGCTCATGAACAATTCAGAGGCACAGAGTATGTCTGAGCAGGCCGAAGTACATTGCAAATGAAGAATAATACAGAGCAACAGGTTTAATTTGTGTCATCTGAGAAATATATAACCTTGCTACAAGATGAAATAATTTACAAAGAGTAAGAACTAATAGATGGATAACCCGTGTTCTACGTAGTTATATTCATGATGTTCAGAGAATGAGAAGAAGGCCATCACTACATTGAGCAAACTACCTGTGATGGATTTGTGGAATGATATGGATGAGAGTCCTACAGCACTGTCAGAGAAGGTTGGGTAATGATCTATGTGGAGAAAATCACTGTTCTGTTGAAACATAGCATTGGTTCTTATCTCACAATGTTACTTCAAAAATATCATTATATATGAGAACAGTTCTGCAAAATCATAAATAATATAAGTATCTGTTAATATCATTGTGTCACTTTTTAATTCATTATGATTACTACAGCAGTATCACCAGAGCTGAAATGGCTAGAATTTCAGGGTTCTTTCCAGATCTCCATAGCTACAATAGTCATCTAGGGACACATAGAGACCTGTTCTACGTCAATCTGGGTAGCATTGCTGTTGGCCTTCAACTAGTCACCTATCATAACATAGACAATAAGTTTGGGTTCAGAGTGGTTGTTTTTACTGTTTTTGTTGCCATTAGTACCCCCGCCAACAGCACAACTACCACCACTATTACTTAGATTTAGAGGCACAGTGATAAACTTGAGGTGCTTGTGGAGATTGGCATGAAACTGTGATTGAAGGTCCCTCCTGTAATTTGCAAACGCCACTTTCTAGCTCTTCGTTTACAAACTTTTATTTTGGTTATCAAAATAAAGAACATGATCTGACAGGGATGTCATGTGCTCTGAGAGAATAACCAGTTTGAGGGGTAATAATGGAGGGAGTTAGTGTTGATATTGTTTTAATACTGTCAAAAAGCAGATCGAAATGGCTGAAAGAATATCCTGTCTTAATGCCAAAAAAAATCATTCTGACTAAATTTTGTGGAGGCTTTCGATGAATGCATTTTTAGTCCATGTTTTACTTATTAGAGCCTCAACTCCTACTTCATGTTCCTTTTCCTTTAGGGCACAAATAAAATATATGGCAAGACACTGTTTCACTATTTTAATGTAATTTTGTAATTCAAGCATTTAACTGAATTAAGTGTGATAAAAAGAGTTGAACTTACTTTAAGGAATGTTCGTGTTACAGATCTGTATAAGCATTTCGGCTAAAATTTAATCAATCAAATCTTGTTTGGGGATCCATGTAATCTATCTGTAGCAGAACTTTCTCTTCTTCTAACATCAACCGAATTCCAGGTCATGAAACTTACTTCCTATGTGACTCTAGTACTTGGCTCACATTTTCCCTTTCCAACCCATCTTCTACCATTATCTTTGAGGATTCGATACCGATATTAAATTCAAATTGACGTTAGTGTATTGTTAATCTCTCAGGTGTTATACCTCTTCAATTCCAGAGAACTCTTTCATTCTACCTCACTTTTTTTTTCTGTCCCTTTTCTTTTTCCTTTTTTTTTTTTTAAGGAAGGGGCTTTTGTCAAGGTTAGAAGTACAATAGCCACTCAAAGGCCAATCCCAGCACTGATATACATGAAAGCTTCAATATGTTCTATTTTTCCAATCTGGATATCTTTGTCCTCTTTTCAGTAGCCTAGTAGTCCTCCACACTCAGTGGCTTACTGTATTTGTGCTAGACTTAGTGTGCACAAATAATTGGCTTTGCTCCTACTGGAACTCAGAATTCTCATACTCAAGAATTATATCAGCCTCTGGCTCCCACAGTAGCAATAATTATGAGCATGTACCAAAAATATCCTTTAATTCCACTACTTCTGCTGATCATTTATAAGCATATGAAGGGCATGGATTGGGTATGTCAACACAACTGGTGCACATTCTTTGAACATTTAGTCTTTTAACAGCATGATTTCACAATAGACACCCACACCTTTTCGAATAGCACCATCTCTAACATTTGGAAATTTGAATTTCCACTACCAAAATATGATTCCTTATCCCTCTGTTCTCAAACTGCCTCACACAGTATCTCCTCTTTGCCATTATTATGACTTTTAATTCCTTGACTCAAAACAATTCTCCTACTCCCTTTATTCTCTTTTGGCTTCATTTGTCTCCACAGTCATCCTTGATGACATAGTCAGACTTATTAGTGTAAAAGTTATTCCTGATGTATCAATTCTGAATGCCATCATTCCTTTCCTCCTGGTCCAGTGTTACTGAAAATCTCTGGAGAAAATTATGAAATTAAACCTACTTTATGTTATAGCAAACCTCATCTAAGATCTTGCTTCTGTTTGACATTGCTTCTTCTATTCTATACTATTTCACTTCCCACAGTGTATATTCCAAGCTTTTGCTTTTTCTTTTCTCATCTTGTATCATGGCCACCTTCAACACCCCACCAAACCCCCAAAAGATTGCCAGACTAGTACTTCATTTGGAAAGGTTTATATCATTCCACATACACTCAGCCCCCCTTATTCAATTCCTTAAAATTCATTTTCTTCACTCACTTTTTCTTCCTTTTCTCTGGTCAAAGATATGCCAAATTCTCAATAAAGGTACATCCTTCCATATTGACCCTTTTAATGATTCTTTTTCACCTTTTCTGGGACTTTACATGAATTATCATATCTCTAGTTTACATTCAGCCCCTCTTTTTCCAGTGTCTAGTTCATGTGTGTCTAAAATATCCTCATAACTCTTTGGTATTAAAAAGTCAACATTGCCTTCTACTTGCTTTGGCTACTACAACTTTTTTAAAAATTCTCTTTCACTGGCAAATTTCTTGAAAAAGTTACCTGTACCATTTGTTTCCAGTTCTTTGTTATCCTTTGTCTCCTTAACCCCTTTCTGATTAGGTTTCTGCAATTATCACTCTACAGAAACCATTCTGTTAAAGTGTGACTTCCCAATTGCCAAAGGCAATGCCCCCAATCCCCTTTGATTTCTCTAATGGCTTTTTTTTACATTATTTACTATCCTCTACTACTAATACAATGCCTTCCCTTGGATTAGAAGATTGAATAACTATTGAGTCTTCTTCAGCCTCTTAAGCCATTACTTTTTCTGTTTTCTTTTTATCCTCATGCTCTTCCCAGAACCTTACTATGGATATTCTCTGAGCAACTTTCCCTGGCTTTTATGCCTTCCCTCTAAATATTAGGAGTACTTATGCTTAAGGGACTATAAAACTGTGCACACCCTTTGACCCAGCAAGGCTACTCCTAGGTCTGTATCCCAAAGAGATGATAAAAATGGGAAAAAAAGACCCACATGTACAAAAAGTTTTGTAGCAGCTCATTTTCTGGTGGCCAAAAACTGGAAATTGAGGGGATGCCCATCAAATGGGGAATGGCTGGACAAGTACTGGTACATGGATGTAATGGAATACTATTGTGCTATAAGAAATGATGATTGGGCTGACTTCATAAAAACCTGGAAAGACTTATATGAACTGATGCTGAGTGAAGGGAGTAAAACCAGGAGAATATTACATATAGTAACAGCCACATTGTTCAATGACTAACTTTCATAGACTTGGCTCTTCGCAGTAATGCAAGGATCTAAGACAACTCCAAAAGACTCATGATGGAAAGTGGTGGCCATATCCAGAGAAAGAACTGTAGTCTGAATGCAGATTGAAGCAGACTATTTATTCTCTTTCTGTTGATGTTGCTGTTTTGTTTCTTCTTTCTTATGGTTTGTCCCATTAGTTCTAATTCTTCTTTACAACATGACTAATGTGAAATTATGTTTAATATGAATGTATATGTAGAGCCTTGGGGAGGGGATAGGAGGAAAAGGGAGGGGGAAAATTTAAAACTCAAAAGTTTATGGAAGTGAATGTTGAAAACTAAAAATAAATGAATAAATTAAAAAAAATAATAAGAGTTCGTAAACTTGTTTAGTGCCATGGACCCTTTTGGCCACCTGTTAAAGCCTATGGACTCCTTCTCAGAATAATGTTTTCAAATGCATAAAATATGTATGATTTAAAAGTTAAATAACTCTATTGAAATAGTAGGAATTTTTTTGTAAGATCACAGTATACATGTTCTAGAACCTTTTCCTTGAGGATGTTCAAAATGACCTTTCTTCTCATCTACTTCTTCAACCAAGATGAGTCCTAAATCTATATCTTCAGTCCTCTTTTTTCTTCAGAACTCTAAAAGCACACTTCCAACTTCCTATAACATATCTTTGTCAGTATATCCCCAAAGACCTTCAAATTTCTTTTGCATAAATGCTTGTTTCAGGTCGTATAATGGCCTTGCATTTTATATAAAAGTCAAGTTCTCATATGAAAGAGAATTCTCCTCCCCAGAATGTGTGTGACTAATACAAAGATTATTTAAATAATCCATCTAAGAGGCCACAAGTTCTCATATAGATGAAAACATTTGACTCAATCAAAAAAAATGACAAGTTCCATCAAGGCACTGGAAAGACAAAGTCCTTGAAGACTTCAAAACACCACAAAATTGAAAATCATTCTACTTCATTAAAATCAAATTTAAAAAAAGGCAATCTAGAGGAAAAGCAGTCACTTAAAGGCAGAAAAAATAATATGCTTTAACTTTTAATTAATATTAATTATTTTTCACCTCATTTGAGTAAATCAACAGGTTGTCAAAAGACTATTTACTCTACTCTGTGAATTTGTACATATGCATGTGGGTAGATGAAGGACCTAAGAGGAAAAATGAAAGAAATTGATGGCTACTCTGGGACATCATTTTGTGGAAATGTCAAAATTTTGTTGAGAAGAGAGTAGGAAATTGCAATTCAAAATTTCACTGGTGGCCTATTATGTGGATGTATTCACTTTAGATGCTTTAAAGTATATTATCAGGGGATCATATGCCAAAGTCATGTGTTGAGCTAGGAATTGAATAGACTGACCTGGTGTAGTAAGTATTCTAGTTTGGCTAACGAGCAAAATATCCAGAAGAAAATAAGTTCTGACAGGTCCTTGATACTGAACAGTATGACCTAAGCTCGGAAATGTCAAGGTCTCTGCAATGCCAGGAGGGAGTTTGGGGTCTTTTTGATGCCACAGATAGTTAGGATGAACTGGGTTTGGCCTCATTAATGTTCCTTAGCACTCTTTGACAAGATTTCCCATGTGGCAATACTTCTCATAAGGATTTTCCTAAAGATTGAATCATTAGAGATGTGGAAATACATACATACAGATAGATAGATAGATAGATAGATAGATAGATAGATAGATAGATAGATAGACATAGTAAAAAATACTAGTGGTTAGAAGGATGTAATGAGCTTTTCTTGAAGGAGCTTTAATTTTTGTCTTGAAAAAATTAAGAGACTATAAAGAGGAAGTGTTTCAGTGATGAAGAATAGGAACATTCTCTTCATTTTTGGCTTTTCTGGATATTTTGATTTCCATTATGCTCACTAGATATTCTTAGCTATTTAGAAGCTCTTATTACCAATAGTAAATGAAAGATAGCGTGATATAGTTGAAATGGTGCTGAATATATAGTAAGAAAGATGAAAGTTTACATCTTGTCTTAAAAGTCTGTAAACAATGTGAACCTGGGCAAGTCCAATAATGTCTCTAAGCCTCAGTTTCCTAATCAATGAAAAGGGGATAACAGTACCCACCACAAGACACTGTGGGCAACAACAATTTGGAAATCCTAAAATCTCATATAAATATCAGCTACTGTTATAGTTTATAAAAAAAAACAAACTTTTTTACATGGTGTCTACTTAGCAAAGGTTTATTTAATTGATCTCTGCCATGATTTTGAAGCAAAGGCCATATTAATAAAAGGGAGCATGATACTGTGAATAGAAAGCTAACTTGGAAACCAGGAAAACCTGGCTTCAAATTCTGCTTCTGATACATATTGACCGTGTGACACTGGACAAAGAATTTTACTTCTCACCAATCTGTACAGTACTCTAAGACTATCATTTATCTATTCTTGGCTTATGAATTTTTATCTGAACACTATTGATTTCTATTTGAGTAAAAAAATGGCATGAGAAAGTATGATATAGTGAAACTGAAAAATGTATTTTGAATCAGATGGCAAAATTTTTCATCTGAGGATGTCCTACTTACTAACTATGGTTCATTGAACAAGGCTTTTAAACTCTCTTTAAAATAAAAAAGTTTAATAAATTGACCTCTAAGTTTTGTTTTGATCTCTAAGTCTGTAAGTATGACATAACATTATACACAGCCACAGATATATGGAGTCTGTGAGGACTAACCCTGACAGACTTCGCTCTTCTCAGCAACACAAGGTACAAAGACAACTCCAAAGGACCCACGATGGAGAATGCTATCTACATCCAGAGAAAGAACTATGAAGTATGAATGCAGATTGAGGCACACTTCATGATAGCCTTCTCCCTCTGCCTTTTTTTTTCTTTTTCTCTCTTTTGTTTTTGGGTTGGGTTTTTTTTTTTTGGTCCTGTTTCTTCTTTCTCATGATTCATTTCATTGATCACAATTCTTCTCCATAACTTGACTAGGGTGTAAATTAATTCAATGCGAAGTTATATGTGGAAGTTATATGGGATTCCATGCTGTCTTTTGGAGGGAGGGTGGGGAGAGGGAAGAAAATCTGGAACTCAAAATTATGTAGAACCAAGTGTTGTAAACTAAAAATAAAAAAAAAAATTAAAAACCAGATATCATGGAATTTAATCTTTAATAACAGATGTAATTACTAAACTAAAATATCATGGAATTCCCAAATATATTCAGAATCATTATTTATTTGATATTTAAGTGATTTTGCAATCCCATTGATGTATATTGTTATCAATGCATATACACACCAATGAAGATCACAACTCAGCTCTGTCTTCTTGTATTATATGAATCTTGTCCTTATTCTAAAGAGATACATTCATTATGCTAAAAGTCTTTCTGGCATCTTAAAAAAAAAGTCTAATAGCACTAAAACTTCAGGTCATTCATCTTTAATTCCTTGTGTCACATGACTGTCCCACCTTCTTTTCTAATCATGTATTTCCTCAGGGATATTCTTGGCATGTTTTGAGTGAAGGTCAGCACTGAAAATATACTCCAACTTACTTCTGTCCATCATGCATTTTAAGTTCCCTTTGAGTCCCTCAAGGCTTACGTCCTTAAATATTTGATGTTTTAAGATTCAAAACACAGAATGTCATTAAAAGGACATGGGTTGAAAAGATGTGTGTTGGACATTTCCAGAAGATTACAGAGAAGGAGAATCTAAGAGAAATACTTGCTCTAATGCTCTCAGAAATTTAAAAACTGTAACCAACATTCTCTAAGTCTAATAAAGGATGAGAGAGAAAAACAAACAAATAAATTTAAATAGTAAAATCTAACAGCAGGGAGAAAAATGTTTAAAAGAAATCATAAAAAGATTCAGGGAAATTGGAAACTGCAGATGATAGATATTCCATCCTGCTGCCCTGAAGAACAAATTGTGCTAACTCATAAGCATGTTACCTCCTTACACACGGGGCAACTTTCTCACTGTCTGTATAGAATAAGAGTTTGGAGGTGTCTGAAATAAATTCCTTTGTCACCTCTTGCTTCTCGCATACTTCTTAATTTAAGACGAGGGGTTCTTAATGTTCTTTTCATTTTTTTATATTTTGTAACATAGACCCCATTGACATTCTAGTGAAGCCTATGGATTCCTCTGAATGTTTTTAAATGCATAAAATAAAATATCTAAGAATGCAAAGGGTTAAAATTATGCTAAAACAAAGCAATCAAAGTATTAAACAATCAAACAACAACAAAAATAAGTTCCAGACACCATTTTTAGAACCTCTGTTCTAGGTAGAAGTCCAAAACCATTACCAATATTCCATTCTTTCCCAATGAAGATCCTCAAAGTCCCTAATTCCAATATTTTTGGGTCATCTCTTCCCCTCCTATTTAATCCCCTGGCACACCTCCTACAAAGTATAGGTTGGTGATAGCCATCTTTATTTTATTCATCTTATCAGAAATTCTACTCCTCAGATCCATATCAACTACTCCCATACCAAAGTATTTTCTTTTTGTGGTCTAAAGACTGTCTAATCTCCTTTCTTTTGTGTCTATATTCAGGAAGGCCATTGGTAACTATGGTACCTTTCCTCTTCACAATATGAGACATCATTTCCCAATCTTCCTTAAAAACTTCCTAAACTCAGACAAGTAGGCTGGAGATCCTAGGGGCCCTAAAACCATGTTACCAACCTAGTTGGAAAGAAAATATCTCCCTTGCATTTTAACTGCCACTTCTTCCATAAAGTAGAGTTAGGACTCTTTATATTAGGACCAAAAGCCTGCCCAAGCAAAACTGAAACTATATCATATGGTTCCTGCAATGTCCCCTGCTTTGAGGTCTATGCCCTTGACTCTAAATGAAGAAAAAAATTTCCCTTCCCTTCCACAGGAAAATGGGGTGCTGGCATCAGATAGCTCTGGGCTGAAATCCAGCTCTGTGGAGGCTACAGCATCTCCTCATTTGTTTACAATCCACTCCTCCCAACCTAGACTAAGCATCTAAAGACTTAAATAATCCCATTGTCATCGACCAGACTGCTAGAGTGATTCTTTGCACGCTACATCATTACTGCCATGTTACCAGGAGGGTTTGGCTCCATGCCCATCTCTGAACCTGATAAAAACCTCCCACTTGCTTTGCTACAGAGAAGCACACAAATTATGATTGGAGACCTTCCCCTTCTAATATCCTATTGCCATAATAGCTTAATGAGTTCTTTTTTAAGCACTTTCCCCAAAATGCAAATTGTCAAGACACAAATGGAACAGAAGAAGTCATAATACATAGAAGATAGAACATCGTTAGGGAATATTACATATAGCTATTGCCAACATATCAGAATATTTACAGGAAATAGATGATTATCTACAAATGTACCAATTTCCTAAACTGACACAACAGGAAATGAATTATTTAAATAACTCCATCTCTAAATATGGAAGTTATCAAAGAATTACCAAGCATAAAATACCTGGTACAGATGGCTTCACAGTAGGATTTTTTCAAACTTCCCAAGAACAAACAATCCCTATATTTCATATATTATTTATAAATGTAGATAAAAATAAAACACTATCCAAGATATTTTATGAAGGATATGCTGTTATTTTAAAACCAGGCAAAGCTAACACAAAAAAGAGACATAAGACAAAAAATTCATAAAACAATATAGATTTTGCTTTTTTATGCTATTGCTTATTAATCTTTACAATGGTGGCAACATTGCTATAGGACAACAGGGTACTTGTATACCTCATATGAATAATGCGATATTTATAAAACTTAGATCTTTAGGATGGCATGTAATTGTTATGTATTATTATTATATTATTAATTAACATTTGATGTATTAAAGGCTTGATATAGGGGACTTCTTCTTCCAAAGGAAACAAGAAAAGAAAGAAAATGCTTTTTTAGTTTTGTACTTGTTTACTCACCCTCACACAATCATATTCTTTAGGTTTGCACATTGGGGTTTTTGCTTCATGGTCTTCCTATAGAAATAGAGATTAAACATGGTTGAATAGTGAAAGCAGGTGGTTTTGTTTGTTTATATTTGTGTTGTCTTTATAGTATTGGAAAATGATATAGTTTAATTCTCTAAAAATTACTTAAGAAAGTTTTATATATAATTATGTGTTTTAAAATGTGTAAATCTTTTCACAAAAGTTTTATTTTTCCTTTTGAGATTAATAATATCATTTATGCTTCTGTTGAGGTTTTTATGTGAAGATTTTAGTTTTCTCTACAGAGTATGTGTGTGTTTTGTAACAGCAGGGCTTTGGAACCATGGAGATTTATATGTTCCCAAAACTAGTATTTATCAAAGCTAGATTACTTTGACAAAGCAATCTGAAGAGTTACTGTTTTTGCATCCTAGTACTTCTCTTCACAACCATGAATAAGCAAAGAAATAAAAATTGTTCCACATAGTATTGAGAAATTTTACATTAGGCTCTAAGAGAGAAATGCTTTTTCATAACTATTTATTATTATTCATTATTCAGTCATGCCTAAGTCCTGTGGTCCATAGCTTCCCAATACTGTCCATGGGGTTTTCTTGGCAAAGATACTGAAGTGGTTTTCCCTTTCCTTCTACAGATTATTAAGCAAACAAAAAAATAATTGATTTGTCTAGGGTCACCAGCTGGTAAATATCTGAGGCCAGATTTGTAGTCAATTTTTCCTAACTTTAAGCCCAGGCTTCTATCTGCTGAGCCATCTAGCTACCTTCAGAAGTCTAAGGAATATTAAAGATCATTTAAGGCACAGCACTCATTCCAAATGTGGAAAGTGAAAGTGGAAAGATAGGGAAAGTGAGTTGTCAAAGTTTGCATAGTAGGTTGCAGAATCTAGATTTAGACCAAGGTCCTGATTCAAAATCTTGCTCTTTTCCACTGTACCATAGTATTTACGAACATAGATATTCTAAATTTCTAAAAAAAAAAATAGATATTGAGCACTTAATGGTTAAAGTCCCCTTGGGTTAGAAAGAAGTTTAACTAGGTGATCTATAATGTGACTTCCAAATCTTAGATTCTGTAATTTTATTGGTACTAGGAATATTAAAATATAAAATATTGACTATCCCAGGATCTTATAATCTAGTTAAATAAAAATACAAGAAACAACATTCTGTAACACGATATAATAATTTTACAAATATACAATCAGAATGTTGAGGGGACTGGAGACCAAACCATATTGAAGCTACTTGGGGTTTTCAGAATGGGAAATAAAACATTTTGAGGGAAGTTAGCTGTCTTTAAGTTTTTGTACAGTTGATGTGTGGAACTCACATTGGAGATTTATTCTGCTTTACTCCAGAAGGTAGAACTAGGAATGCTCATTGGAATCTGTAGAGATGGAAAATTTGGGAGAAACAATTCAGAGTCAAAACTGTACTAAAATGGAAGACCTTTTTTCACTGGAGGCATCTAAGTAGAAGCTGGATGATGATTTATCAGGGATACTGCAGAATGGAATCCAGTTTAGGATTAGATTGATGGCTTCGGGCTTTCTTCCTGTCCATGAGATTTTGTAACTCTTTAATCAAGGGAAGTATCATACTAATGGTGGCATTTGAGGGGGACCTTGTATAGTGAATAGGATTTGAATTGCGAAAAAGGCGGGGAAGTACTGTAATTTAGTAAAATGTGTGCTAAACTTGGGTTTGGCCTGGGTTTCTATCCTAACTTGATGCTAACTAGAAGGGTGATCATGGATAAGCCATTTAAATTCTCTAAGTTTCTGTGTCCTCATCTATAGCATAATAATTAATGTATATTCTACTTCCACATAATCTTAATGCAGAGAATTTAGAAACCTTAACAGACTCTAAAATCAACTGATCAACAGATATTAAACACTACTATATCCTAGACACTAAAATTACTTACATAAACACTTAATCTAGTCTTTCCTTGAATGTCTAAACTGAATGGGAATGCAATTCCTTCAGAGGCTGCCCATTCAACTTGACAGCTCTAATCATTAGAAACTTTATTTTTGACCCTTACCTGGCATCTAAATTTGCTTCTTTACAAAAACTCTTATCCAGGTGAACAAATAGAGCCATTCTACTTCATCTACCTTATTTTACCCCCATCAAATTATTCAAAACAACTAAATCCCACCTCAGCCCTACTAATCTCTTTTCTAGGCTAAAAATGACTAGTTCTAACCAATTCACATATGACATGAACTTAAGGCTTTTCAATATTTAATTGTGTTGCCACAGATCCTCTTAAACTTATCAATGTCTTTCTTGAAATGTAGGTACCTGTGCTACTACCAAGCATGGTCTAAAGAGGACAGGATATGGTAGAATTATCATCACTCTAGTATCAAAAACTATACCTCTCTTAATGTAGGTAACATTTCACCAGCTTTCTTTGTTCCACACTATGCTTGTGATATACTTTTACCTGACCTTTCCCTGGCCCAATTATTTCCAAAGGATTGCTATATTGCAATCATTTTTATATCATAATTATGATATAATTTTTTTATATCATAATCATGAAGTTGATTTTTTAACTCGAAGACAACTTTTGGCATATATTCTTAAAAACATTTAAATTTTTTTTCAATTTTACAAAATGTTCTAGTACCTTTTAGATTCCTACTTGGTCAATCAACATTTTGTCTATCTCTCCCAAATATTTGTCATCTCTAAATTTGAGAAATATATCACCTCTAACTTTATCAAAATAATTAATCAAAGTATTATATAAGCACAGATATCTGAGTCATTCTACTAGTTTCTACCTTCGATATTGACCAATACGGCAGAATAGAAAGTTTCATTGGAAGAGTTGGTGCACACAGAAAAGTTCATACGATAGTTTTGCAGGGGATTATATATTCATAGAAATATGTTGGATAAATAAATAAGACTACTGGAAATTCTAAGCTGTTATTAGAAGAAATGATCATGTGATGGCTACTCATGGATTTAGTTCTATCATTTTTCTGCTAATATACTTTCTCCTCCTGCATCATAATGGTTCCTGTAATACTGATTCTTTAGTTATCTTCTCATTCAAGGTCTTTTAGAAAGGCCTGGATGACCACTTATAAGGTATATTTCGGAGAACACTCAAGGTAATGGTTAAACTACATGGCGTCTGAGGCTGCTTTCAATTTTGAGATTCTTTGATTCTGTAAATAAGCAATCACGAACTGTAATTCATGAAATGAAACCAAATGAGAAAGGAAAAGATAGGCTATATAACTAGTCTTGAGTTACCATCCAATTGTCCTGCATTAGAACCTTGAGAAAAATGTCATAACAAGAACTAGATTTAATTTAATTCAGTTCAATTAAATGCAACAAATTTTCTTACCATGAGAAGCACTGAGTCAGTTTCTGTGGAATTCTTTTAAGCCAGCCGAAGGACATTTGAGAGTATGCATGAAAGTGGATAGCAGAAGGGATGAACTCAGGGACATGGGTGTGATATAGTTGGCTTTGTGCAAGGAATTTTCCTGGAATTTATGGAAGGGCTCAAGACAAATCTGAAAGTTACGAATGACAATAACATTGGTGATGATGAAGACAGAGAGAAAAAGATTCCCGTAAGCTTTAACTTTACACTTCCTCCCTGAAACTATTTTTCTCCCTTCTCCAATGTTCCTAAAGCCATTTGTCAATATAGTGTCTTGTAAGCAGCAAATACTTAATATTTGTGAAATTGAATTTAATTATGTTTCTATCTAACTTTCCTCCACTACTCTCTAACTTGTGTGATTCTTCTTTGAGAACATTATACATTTCTCTAGCATGACACATCCTCTAAGGGCAGGGACTGACAAAAACAAACAAACAAAAAACTTTTGTGTCCCTCTATTCAGAAAAATCACAGTAACTATTTGCTGAATTGAACAAAGGTGTTCCCTGATCTTCACAGAATTTGCCTCTGGACAGAGAAAATATGGGAAAGAGAAGGTGGATTTTTTTTTTCATTCTAGTGCCTAAGCAGGAACACTACATGTACCTTGGAAATGAAAGGGAGAATCAAGTTTGCTGTACTATTTGCATGAAATTAAGATATAAACGTTCTATAACTATACTAAGTAGTTAATACCAGATGAATAATAAGTGGTTAGCATCTGAGACTTCATATCAAATGTAGTTCAGCTAACGAAAGAACCCGTTATGATATAATTATATTTGATTGTTTAAAACATATGGTGGCTTTTGCATAATTATAATGCTCTATCCACTGGTATTTGTTTAAAGTATATATTCTGTCTTTTCATTCAGAAAATAATTGATGAAAATCTACTTTAACAGGGAAATTGGTTTCAAATTTTATGCAATCTATTAACTCATGCAAAAATTATTTTAACTTTTGGAAATATAGCTAACGATAGTTAGATAATAAAACTTTACAGGGTTTTGACTGATGAATTACTTTTTTAGTAAAGTTAATATCTTCCACATAACCTCTAGATAGTGGGAAAGCTATATATGGTTCAATCATCACAGGAACACAAGATTTAGTACTAGAAGGAAATTTGGAAGATTAGATATAGGTCTGAATCCTGTTTCTACTTCATATTACCCCATGACCTGATAGAAGACTCTTCAGCTTTCTGGGTTCTTCATTTATAGAAAAGGGGCCATTGAACTACATGCCAATAAATAATAAGAGATGAGATTCATATAGGTTTATTTAGTCAATTAAAAAAACAACGTATACACAATATTTCATTCTCACTTTCTTTTCTTACTTCTCACTCTCTTGAATTCTGTTTTTGGATCTCACTATTAGAACAAATAATCTATTCTTCCCAAAGCTACAAATTTCTCTTTCTGGATTTCTGTGTCAGTGTCACTATCTCTCTTGCTCTTGTTTCTGTTTCCAATGAGTGTCTCTCTGAATCTCTTTTTGTCTTTTTTGTTTTTTATCTCTCTGTGCCTCTTTTTCTCTGCCTGTGTCTCTCTCTTGCTGTTATTTTTAATCATAGTCAATAGTATCAGAGACCTAAAGCCAGAAGAGATCTCAGATGTCAATAAACCTACTCTCCGCCTTTTGCAGATGAGGAAACGGAGGCAGAGGAATTAAGTGAGATGCATAGGCTTATAACTATTGAGTTTTAGAGTTGTCATTAGAAAACAGGTCTTCCTATAGAGTCAAGTTTTTCCAAGGGAAAATAATTTTAAAAATAAAGATTAAGGTGGGAGTGAAGTAAAAATAAAATACGATGGAGTATGTATGTAATCAGGGCATGGTGGTTGAGTCAAAAATATTTTAACAAAATGGTCTCTACAAATCTTTCCTAATGTTAAAATTGTTTGAACTGTCTGTCTGACTTTCACATATTCTATTCATGATTCCTTTTCTACTTTTCCTTCTCCTTTCTTGAATTGTGAACTATTGGCATCTTGCCCAGTTGGACAGTCAACTGGAAAAAAAATAGAATAAAAAGCATTCTTTTTGAAAAAAAAATAATCCTCTTGGCTTCTCTTTATCCCTTGTTGCTACTCTATCACTTAAAATTGTCTATAGAGAGTGCTTGAGACATTGAGACTTAAGATTCAAAAGAAAATAATCTCTAAGTGCTCTCTAGGGGATATATTCCTTTCAAGTATTTTAGGAAATGTTTAGATATACCCCCAATAGATAAATTAAAGGTAAATTTGGATGGTGTGTGTGTGTGTGTGTGTGCATGTGTGTCTGTGTGTGTGTGTGTGTGTGTGTGTGTGTGTGGTAAGGGGACAATCAATGGAGGGGAAGAGAGATAATGGGTTTGGATTAATTACGTTTGTAGTGTTTGTATCCTTACTGCCTAGCACAGTGACTAGAACACAGGTTTTAAATAAATTCTCCTTAATTCATTCAAATGTAATAATAAATGTATCCATGTGGGGAAGTTATATAAGACATTTTAACTGGAATTTCCTTGTGATATTATTTCTATTTGTGTAGGGATTTCCCAATGTATATGTTTCCTCCATCAATAAATATCCCCCAGTCACTGGGAAATTGGTCGTAGAGCTTTTCCGGGACCACAGAAAGGTTAAATGATTTTTAGCCCATTGTTACAAAGCTAGATTATGTCAGAATCAATGCTTAAAAACATCTTTCTAACTACAAGGCCAGATTTCTAGGAATTAAATTATGTTGCTTCTTGTTTTTCTAATTTTAATACTACACATAAATAGGAAAAAAAGTGGCAATACATGGTCATCCTAAATAGGTCCTGATTTCAAGCTATATAGGCAGAATAAGCCATCATTTAAGACTCTTGGATTGGGACTGCAGTTATGATAGATATTCCATTGAGATTATTATTATTGCCATTGGTTTGAATGAAGTGAGATCAAAGATCATTCTTTTAGCATTTTAAGTTGCATAAGAATAGACTTAGCACTGTCATCATCAAATAAAAGGAACATATGTGCATGTGTGTCTCCCACAATAAGTGTTATTTCATATCTAACCTGGGTAGCAGGCATTATTATGGTAGTATCTTTAGATCTCACGTGTGTATTTTTCATCTTTTATAGGCCTTTAGTGGTTTTTCTCTTACATTTGTAACTGCTGCCAGTTTATGGGAATGGTGTGATGTAGTTCTCTAACTCTAATCCATTCAAAATAAACCGCAGCTGCCACATTACAATTCCAGTATGAATTATATTCTTACAATGACCTGAAACTGATCCATCTTTCTTCCTCTCTGAGCTTCATTCTTTCAGAGAGAGTAGATGAGAGACTACATCTGGCTTCTTGCCTTGGATGCTGACCATCAAAGCAAAGAAATGCTTCTTTGACATTAACCTGGTGCCTGAGAGTCTGAGTGTCAAGCATGTTGACTCATTTACAGTTTTCCATTATATAGTTCCAACATTTTATATCTCTACCTAAATAATAGATGCTGAATAGGGGCTCACCTGAGGTCAAAGTATTATTAGTGTGCTTCTATTCTGTGTATAGCAAAGCCTGTGATGGAGATTACTTGACCTTTAAGTGCAGCTTTTGTTTTTGTTTGTTTGTTTTTAAGTGTTTCTTAATCACATTCCTTTTGAGGTAGTTGATACATTGGAGGCAAAGGACGGCGGTGTGAATACTGACTCTGTAACTACCCAAATTATCATGGATTTCTCAAATATTTGAGGCTCAGTTTCCATATTTCTAAAATGAGATAGTTGGGTTATATAACCTTTAAAGTCCCTCTTGCTCTAATGATATGATATTATTCTCTACAAAAGCAAACACTCAGTCAATAAACTTTTATTAAGAGCCTACTATGTACCAGGCAGAATGTGAAGGACTGAGGATAAAAATGAATCGCTAAAGGACAGTCTCTGCTTTCAAAAAGCTCACAGTCTAATAGAGGGGACGACAAGTAAACAACTACGTATGAACATGATATTTACAGGATATACAGGAGATAATCAACAGAGAGAAGGGCCTTCATGAAAAGACAATGTATTTTTGCTCAATATATTATTTTTGGCCTCAGTCAATATCCACAACAATATTTTTTCTCATTACATTTGACATCTTTATTGAATTTGTTCTGAATATAGTCCCTTAACTTATATAGCAGACATGTAGTATAACCTGATGGCTACAATATTTGGGTTTGAACTGTTATAATCCCATATCCTCCTGTGATGGGTTGGTAGCAAAAGAAATAAAGTATCTCAAGATCAATATTTCTATTAAAAGGCATCATCCAGGATGTTGGTTCTAGAACCTTTTCTGAGTATACACACATATGTACACATATATGTATATGTATGTATGCATGTATGTATATACATGCACACATAAATAGATAGATAGGTAGAGATAATTAACCCTTGGAAAAGAGCCTGGTACACACATATATTCAGGAAAATACTGGATCCTTCTATTTTGCAGTCAAGAAAATGTATTTCAGTGTAATTTCAGTGTAAAGGCCCAAACATGCAAGCATGACAGTACATCTATCCTTTTACCTGTTACTAACAGTTTATTCCTTTGAATTAACCCTCAAAAACATTTTATTCATGGCATCTTGAAGGTTTACTATAGCTTCTGTCTTTATTCTCAAAATAACTTGTGGCTTATCATGGTGGGGAAAGCTTGATTCGACATAGGGCCCAACCTGCGCTCTTTCAAAGTAACGTGGCATTTTATTCCTTTGGCAAAAATGAAATGCTGTCACAACAATTCTTGCAAACAAAATATAGACGTAACCAATTGCTTAAATTTGTCTCTTACAACAAAGTTTAGGGGCTATATGTATCTATACATATATGTTACATACACCCAGACAGATGTATATTTAAATCTCCTTCTGTCATTGCTAGTTTTGTGGTCACTTCAGCGGAGACTTAATTTATCATTTTTGTAACTGGGGCAAGGGATACAAACTACATCTTCAATGTAATTAAGGGGCAAAGCAGTGGTGGAAATGCTAGTCAACCGTAGAGTAAGGAGGAAGGCAAAGGACCATAATAAAGTCAACTAGCAATTCACCTAGAGTATATCCTGGGAGAGAATGCACACATTATCATGTTCCTTCCTTTCAAAAATAATTATTTCTATAACTAGATATTAAATCAGGTTGTTTCTATATTTCTATAGGACTACAAGTGCTAGTAGCAATGTCCTCTAGATTTCAGCACCCTGAGGCAAAACTGTGACCAGCAACCCTAGTATAAACTCACAACTTGAGAATGAAGTCAAAAGGATAAAAATTTTCACCTAACCCTGAGCCTCTATATTGCAATAATAAATAAATACTATATTGGGTATAGACATTTTTATAAAGTTATTTGAATGGTCCTAAACTTTTCTTTGAAACAAAAGGCCTATTTTTCAAAGGCCAATATTCTACATCAGAGTACACTACCATTTCCAAATCATTGAGAGTCACTTAGGAGATGTGAGCTTTCTACAACACTTAGCATATAAGGAAGTACAAAAGAACATTGTCATACAGGATGGCATCAATTAAAAAATAGGAGTAATGGAAATAGGCTGCTAGCAAATTGACAGCATGGGACAACTGAAACAGCCAACATGCTCCACTGCTATTCTCATGATGTCAAGAGAAAGTGAGGAAGGTATGAGGCTGACATCAAGTAAGGTAGAATCCCTGTGGTTAATTTATTGGAGGATATGGACAAGGATGGCACATAAAGATCATGCATGAGCTGCAAGCTGCAATATAGGATATCCATGCCTACAAAATCACAAATAATTTTGAATATTTGAGTAAATTCCTTCAGGTTGAAACATCTTAATTTAGTTTGATCCAAGTTTACATGTCTGCAAACAAAATGATGACTGCATTTCAGTCCTAGGACATTGCCGATAGCTTTGTAACTAATACCCATTCTTCATACATATTCATAACTAAGACCATGAAGATTGCTCTTGAGTTTTAAAAGATGCATCAATCAATGCCATGGATTACTGCTTAGCAAAACAAAAAAAGGGAAAAGTTCACCTGATATTTTCTTTGTAACATACTTACTGTGCACTTAATGCAAAACACCCCCCAAAAATGTCATTTATAAAAACACAGGCACATATCGTTTCACCAGCTTACAAGAAAAATGCTTTTTTCTGGACCAAGAAATGAACAAAAATGCTAAAAGATATCAAGAATCCTTTACTTTATGCAGCTCTCTGCCCTTCAAAGTCAATTTTCATCTAGGCAAGTAATAGAGTTCTGAGAGGAAAAAGTAATACAGCCCTAAGCAAGGATATTGTTCAACTTGATTTGGCCCAAAATAGTAGGTAGCAATGTAATTTTGTTGGTGTTCCATATCTTCTCATAATCCTTGGGTAGCACATTTTTCTCACCTATAAACATGAAAAACCTTAACCTAATGTAAGGATTTCTAGATTAAAGAATCATATGTTCAAACTCCATCGGAAAAATCGCATTGTACAGAGCTGTTTATTTTTCCTTTGTAGTTAATGTGGGGGGATACTCCATATGGCCAACATAATATCAATAATGAAAAAGATGTGGAAAAGGACAAGGATTTGAAAGTTTAATTATTCCAAAATAAAACTTTTTTATCCCCTGAAGGATCATGTTAATCTAATTAAAGAGAACTCAGGAAAGATAGCTGTTAATTTGCCTTTTTCTATCTGAGTATCTAAAACGAACCATGACACAGGTCACAACAAATGGGATGCAAAAAACTCAATGTGTGTGTTAAAAAAAAAAGAGTCCATAAAAGATGATGAAGAACTTTTAATTAAGAGAGAGAATTTTAATGATTCTACTGGAGTATATCTAGCACCCCAATAAATGCCCCCTCCAAAGCTGGGTATAGTATTTGAGAGAGTAACAATCAAATAGTTACTATAAAGAATATGAGGAGTTAGAGCTATTTATGAAACTAGAGCTGGTCTATGAAGACAGTATTATTTAGAAGAAAAATGTTCCAATAATATGTGACATTTCTACAGTATAATTTTCAAAGTGCTTTACATGTTATCTCATTAAATCTGTACAAAAATGTTAGAAATATTCTAGTCAAAAATATTCTACTAGCTTTTGCCCATACATGTGATTCTGACCTCTGTGCATTTGAATGGGCTGTGCCTCATGGTTCAAATTCACTACCTCCTCACTTGAAATCCATAGCTTTCTTTAAAGCACAGATTAGCTGATATTTCCCATATAAAGACTGTTGAATTCACTCCTCTTGAATGGCTCCCTCTCTCTTAAAATTAATTTAGATTACTTTGCATTAAATTATCTGCATTTGATTTTATTATTATATGTTGTATCAGTAGAATGTTAGCTCTTGGAGCTTAAGATTTTTCAAAATTTTATATTCATATCTCTAGAGCTTACTTCAAAGTGCCTTGAAAATAGTCATTGCTGGGGGCGCGGAGCCAAGATGGCGACTGGAAAGCAGTAACTGGCGTGAGCTCCCCTCCAAGTCCCTCCAAAAACCTATGAAAAAATGGCTCTGAACCAATTCTAGAACTACAGAACCCACAAAG
>CM053623.1:343137685-343185543 GCA_028646595.1 Phalanger gymnotis
TGCTCCCCTCGGCTGGGGGCTGGGAGGTCCGTGTGGGGCTGACCTTACCCAGAGACCATCCAGGCTGTCCTGGGGTGGGGCCCTGCTTCCCTCTGCCACTTTGTGGGTTCTGCAGCTCTAGAATTGGTTCAAAGCCATTGTTTTATAGGTTTTTGGAGGAACTTGATGGGGAGCTCACGCCAGTCACTGCTTCCTAGCCGCCATCTTGCCTCCGCCCCCCCAAGTGGCCTCTACCTGATCTAATCTTAATGAAAGAGTGGGTCAAATAATAAATCATAGAAACAATCAATAACATCATTCAAGAAAATGAGAGTAATGAGACAACATACCAAAAGTGGCTCTTAGGGGAAGTTTTATTCTCTGAATGTTTATATGAATAAAATAGAGAAAAAGGAGATCGATGATTTGAGCATGCAACTGAAAAAGCTAGAAAAAGAACAAATTGAAAATCTCCAATTAAATCCCAAATTAGAAATACTGAAAACCAAAGGAGAGCTTGTTAAAATAGAAATAAAGAAAACTATTCAAAAAATAAATGAAAGTAAGAGTTGGTCTTATGAAAAAAAAATAAAATTGATAAACATTTGCTCAATTTAATTTAAAAATATAAAAAAGAAACCAAATTGCCAGTATCAAAAATGAAAAAGGTGAATTCACCTCTAATGAAGAGGCAATTAACACAATAATTACAAATCATTTTGCCCAATTCTACGTCCACAAATTTTGAAAATCTTAGGGAAATACATGAATATTTACAAAAATATAAATTGCCCAAATTAACAGAATAGGAAGCAAAATACTGTAAAAACCCTATATCAGAAAAAGAAATTGCACAAGCAATCAATGTACTCCATAGGAAAAAAAATCCCCAGAGCCAGATGGATTTACAAGTGAATTCTATCAAACAGTTAAAGAACAATTAATTCTAATAGGTATACCAAAATGAAATTAAAATGGATTCACAATTTTGATATAAAAGATTATACTATAAGCTTTTTGGGCTAGCAAAGAGTAGTTTACTTGCCACAGTCATGGAAAAGGGAAGAAATTATGACCAGACAATAGACAGAGAGTACTACAAAATGCAAAATGGATAATTTTGATTATGCTAAATTGAAAAGTTTTTGTACAAAGAAAGCCAATCCAGCCAAGATTAAGAGGGAAGCAGAAAATTGGGAAAGATTGTTTTCAAACAGTGTCTATGAAAAAGGCCTAATCTCTAAAATATACAGAAAACTGAGTCAAATGTGTAAGAATACAAGTCATCCCGGAATTGATAAATGATCAAAGCATATGAACAGGAGTTTTCAGAGCAAGAAAGTAAAGATATATACACATATATATACACATATATATACACACACATATATATATATATATACTTATAGTATGTTTTTTATATATATATATGTACATATGAAAAAATGCTCTAAATCACTATTGATTATAGAAATGAAAATCAAAACAACTCTTAGGTACCACATTTCACCTGTCAGATTCCCTAACATGACAAAGCAGGAAAATTACAAATGCTAGAGAAAATGTGGAAAATTAGAACACTATTGCATTGCTGGTGGAGCTGTCAACGGATCTGGAGACCAATTTGGAACTTTGCTCAAAGGACTATAAAAATGTCCATACCCTTTGACCCAGCAATACCACTTTTAGGGCTGTATCCCAAAGAGATCATGCAAGTTGGAAAAGGAATCACATGTACAGAAATATTTATAGCAGCTCTTTTTGTGGTGTCAAAGAATTGGAAATCAAGGGGATACCCATCAATTGGCGAATGGCTAAGCAAGTTGGGGTATATGAATATAATGGAATACTATTCTGCTATAAGAAATGAAGAGCAGACAGATTACATAATAACCTGGAAAGAAGTATACGATCTGAAGTTGAGTGAGGGGAGCAGAACCAGGAGAATATTATTCACTGTTAGAGACACATGGTATATGTGATGCCTAACTTTGATAGACTTGGATCCACTCGGCATTGGAAGGTTCTAAGATAGGTCCAAAAGAGTCATGATGAAAAAAGCTATCCACATCCAGAGAAAGCATTATAGAGTCTTAATGCAGATTGGAACAAGCTATTTGTGCTCTCTCTCTCTTCTTTGGTTTTGTTTTTCTTTCTCATGGTTCATTCCATTGGTTATGATTCTTCTATAATTTCAAGTTGTAACTTGACTATTGTGAAAATAAGTTTAATGTGAAGGTATATGTGGAACCTATATCAGATTGCATGCCATCTTGGGAGGGAGAGGAGAGGAGAGGGAGAGGGAGAAAATCTGGAACTCAACAACTTACGGAACCGAGTGTTGTAAGCTAAAAATAAAAAAAAAAATAAAATAAAAAAATGGAATTTTGGAATTTAAGGATCACTGAGAATTTTTGCAATGTTAAGCTGGTGCTTAATAGTAATAAAAAGATTTCTTAGTAGAATAAAAGTTACAGAAATAAGGACTGAATATTATTAGAATAGAAGAGAGGCTTAGTAACTGACAATGAATACAAAGGAGAGAAGACGGAACTCCTTAATATTTGTTTCACATCTGTTTCTCTAACAAGGAGGATCATTTCCAAACCTTGAATGTTGAGCAAATAACAGGGAAGTGAAAATCAGCAAAAGAGCACTGTGCTAGGTATGAGAAAGAATAAAAAGAGTGGAAAGACCTGGTCCTAGACTTACATTCTGAAAACTTGGAAACACATGTGTTGCCTAGGTATGAACATCAATTCATGCTGTCTAAAAATAATATTTTCTTTTTTTTCTTTGTATGTATTGTGTTCTCCTTTATCTTCCACTGTCAATTCAATATTTAATTCTTCTATCTGGGTTCCAAATTTCAACCTAAGTTTAGGAGTCTGATTCTGCCTTTCTTTCTCTTACTAATGCATGACACCAGATCTCCAATATCCAGTCCTTCCAAGTGGTTGTTTCATATGTCTGAAATGCACAGCTTCTTTACCTCAGTCCCATAATATATATTTTTCTTTAAAAGACAATTTGAACATTATTTTTTTTCAAGAAGCCCTTTGGGGCGAGGGGCAAGATGGCAGAAAAAGACAGAGACTTGCTTGAGTTCTCCCCCAAATCCCTCCAAATACCTGTAAAAATGATTCTACACAAATTGTAGAGCTACAGAACTCACAAAATGACAAAGTGAAATAAGGCTGCAGTCCAAGAGAGCCTGAAAGGCTGACGGGAAGTTTATTGCACCGTACTGGGAACAGAGAATAGCCCAGCATGGGCCACATCAGCACAGACTAGGCAGAGCAGGCCTCAAAGCACTGAATCACTGGCAGCTGTGGTGGTTTCCAGACTTATATACCCACAAACACCAAAGACATTGTAAAAGATCAGTGAGAAAACTCTGTCAGACATGGGTGAGAGAAGAGTGAGGTCCAGCCCCAGGGCCACAGAGGAGGTGGAGGTGGCTGAGGTGGCAGAAGCAGTGGCTGCTTCTGGAGCTTCTGGAGCTCCAGGCCCACAGATGGCAGGGAGATCAAGCATCTGATCAGAGCAGAAGTGCAGAGATCTCTTTGCTGATAATGATGCAGGATTATCTTGCTTCGCTCTGCTTGGATCTGGGTTACAGTCCTTGATGGAAGTCCTGGGTTGAAAAGGAGTGCTGGTGTGGTAGAGCTCCTGGTGGCTGGGGAGAGGGAATCCTCCTCATAGTTCCAAGGCAGAAAAGAGTGCTTGATGTCATTCACAGACCAGAGCACAGGCCAGGAGAGGAGTAAACACCTCTCTCTGTGTCATACCATGTAAGAAGAACTGAAAATTTACAGGTACCTCGAAGTACTTCTGAAAACAGCTGCACAAAACTCCTGAAGCCTGGGACAAAGTACTCTCTACCCTGGAAGCAGAGTCTTACCTTGACAAAGAGCTCAAAAGTAAAGTATATGACTGAGAAAATGAGCAGGCAGCAAAAACAAAGAAAAATACAAACAAAATGCCTCAGACTATAGAATCTTACTTTGACAACAAAGTCAAAGATCCTATATCTAAAGCCTCCAAGAAAAATATGAACTGATTTCAGGCCATGGAAGGGCTCAGAAAGGATTTTGAAAATCAAGTAAAAGAAGGAGAGGGAAAATTGGGAAAAGAAATGAGAATGATGTAAGAAAATGATGAAAAAATGAATCAACAGCTTACTAAAGGAGATCCCCCCCACCAAATGAAGCAAATAACATCTTAAAAACTAGACTAACTCAAAAGGCAAAAGAGGTCCAAAAAGCCAATGAGGGGGAAGAATGCCTTAAAAACAGTATTAGCCAAATGGAAAAGGAAGTCCAAAATCTCACAGATGAAAATAATTCCTTAAAAATTTTGAATGGAACAAATGGAAGCTAATGACTTCATGAGAAATCAAGAAATTATAAAATAGAACCAAAAGAATGAAAAAATAGAAGACAATGTGCAATATCTCATTGGAAAAACCACTGACCTGGAAAATAGATCTAGGAGAGATAATTTAAAAATTATTGAACAATCTGAAAGCCATGATCAAAAAAAAGAGCCTAGACTGTTCTTTCAAGAAATTATTTTATATAGTTAGAAAAAAAATTATAACAAAATTAACCTAGAAAACAAAAGGCCAAGAACGTCAAGGGAATTAATAAATAGAAGTGCTAGGGAAGGAGGCTTAGCCATACCAAATATTAAACTGTATTATAAAACAGCAATCATCAAAACTACTTGGTACTGGCTAAGAAATAGAGTTGTGGATCAGTGGAATAGGTTAGGTACACAAGACATAGTAGTCAATGAATATAGTATTCTAGTCTTTGGTAAACTCAAAGATTGTGTTAATCTGATAAGAACTCACTATTACACAAAAATTGTACTCAGTGGGAAAAATGGATATTCAATGAAATAGGGGACTTTCAAGCATTCTTGATGAAAAAAACAGAGATGAATAAAAAATTTGACTTTCAAGTAGAACCAAGAGAAGCATGAAAAGGTAAACAGGAAATAGAAATCATAAGGGTTGATTTGCATTCCAACATGGAAAGATAATATTTGTAACTCGTTTGATGTATTTTCAGAATTTTCAGTTGAAAGGAATATACCTATGTATAAACAAAGGCACGGGGTGAGTCGAATATGAAGGGATGATATTTAAAAAATAAAATTAATTAAGGGGTGAGAGAGGAATATATTGGGAGAAGGAGAAAGGGAGAGATATAATGCGGTAAATTATCTCACATAAAAGTGGCAAGAAAAAAACTTATATTGGAAGGGAAGTGGGGTAAGGTGAAAGGGAATGAGTGAACCTTACTCATAGGATTTGGCTTAAGGAGGGAATAACATGCATAATCAATTGGATACATTGCCCTATAGAGAAGTAGGGGGGAAATGGATAAGAGAGGGGGGATGATAGAAGGGAGGGAAGATTGGGGGGGGGATAGTCAGAAGCATACACTTTTGAAAAGGGACAGAATCAAAGGACAAAATAAAATATATGCAGGGCAGGGGAGGAAGGAGGGACTTAGTCTTTCACAGCATCACTACTATGGAAGTGTTCTGCATAACCACACATGTATAACCTACATTGAATTGTTAGCCTTCTCAATGAATGTTGGTGAGGAGGGAAACAAGAGAGAATCTGGAACTTAAAGTTTTAAAAACAAATGTTAAAAATTGTTTTTACATGCCACTGGACAATAGAATATACAGGCAATAGGGTATAGAAATATTTCTTGCCCTACAAGAAAGTAAGGGGGAATAGGATAAAGGGTGTGCATGACAGAAAGGAGGGCAGACTGGGGAAAAGGGTAATCAGAATGCATGCCATCTTGGGTTGAGGAGGAGAGTAGAGATGGGGAAGATATTTGTCACTCAAAATCTTGTGGAAATGAATGTTGAAAACTAAAAATAAATAAATTAATTTTTTTAAAAAGAAGCCCTTCAAGAGCTATCAAAATGTTATTACCTTCTCTGAAAAAATTGTATGTCATTTAATTACTTTGTAAATATTTGTATTTATTCATTTTATATTCATGACATAAGTTCATTTTTATTATGTATTGTGTAGATATTATGTCTCCATTCAAATGTAAGTTCCTTGGATTGTCAAAGTCTAGCACAGTGTCTGGCACATATTAGGTACTAAGTAAATACTTTTATAATTAATTAGTTGATCCATTAATTAATAGATCTTATGCTTCTTAGACCTTTGAAAACTGACAAAACCCATCTATTTTTGTGCAAAAATAACTCTTAAGGAAACCCTTAGACCAAAGGAAAAAATTTCTAAATATATAAATTATTTATATTTCTCTACTTATGATGGCTAAGATATTAACCAAATTCCTAATATATGTTATTCATAGTTAATCTGAAATTTTTATTAATTAGTGTGATTGTGCTCATATTTTCACTAGTAATATACTAGAGATGCTTCAGGCAAAGGGAGATATTAACTAATTAGCTAAGTGAACATGAGTTAATTTTTTAAAGGCATTTATTAATTACTTCTGTATTATTACACAGCTGCAATTCCCTTTAATTCCTTCTTTGTCCTGTCATTCTTTTGTCCCCCTTCAAAACTTTATTTCTTCTGCTTTTAAAAATATTTCCTAAATTACACTATTTCAAAAAGGTATATTAATGGGATTTTTTGAAGACACAGCCAAGTCCATATGCATCCTTAAACAATTGTATCTTCAATCATGTTCTTTGGATTCAGTATTTAAAGACTTTTGAAGAATTTTGTCTTGTTTATGTTGGAAATGAAAGACTTTCAAGGAAATCATTAGCACCCACGAGTATTCTGCTTCCACTTTGTATGTTGCTAGTATAGACTCAGAGTTCTAGTTACTTTGCAAAACAAACATTCTTGTCTATGAGATATGTTCATAAGACGTGTTAAACTTTTTTTAAATTTTTTTATTGCATTAGTAAAGAATATTTTGTGTCTCTCTACATTCAGATACATTATAAAACCTGGAGATTCTTCAAGATGATTGATTACAGAAACTCTTTCAATAGATCTGAAGTATGACATTTAAAATCAGATAATTTTTTCATTGTTAAAGAATGAAATAATTTTCATATCTTGACATGAGTTATTGTTCAGAATCAGCTGAGTTGTCTGTCTGTCGGGTGTTGAGCTAAATTACATAAAACTAATGGAGGAATAACAGGTTCCAGTATAATTCAACATGGCATATTGTTTCAGTAAGATAAAAGTGTGAGAGATAAAAAATTAGGTTTGATCATTAGTTCCTCAAACAATTGTATCAAATAAAAAACAATCCTCGCTGTTCCTAAAGTCTTTAGGTGACACACTGGTATCAGTATATGATTTTCATGAGAAGCATAACTAGGATCAGGTAATAGGACATTTAGCCCAGTATGCTGACAACACTTCTGCATGAGCAATGTGGAAAGAAAAGAATTTAGCATTTATTTATCAATATTATTAAATTAAGATGGCAGCTTGGAATGAACACATCTCCCTGTTCTATCATACTTTAAAACCTTCAGTTTGGAGTATGTGTTGTGCCACTTGCTCTGGAAGCATTTTATAGTACCTATTTCATATACACAATTAAGTAGTTCCACCTCTAATTACTATAGCATGATATTTATCATTAGAGGTTAAATGTGGCCCACGTATATTTGATATTTTTTAAATTAAAATTTTAGAGGAAATAAATCAGCTATCAATCCCAGTCCTAATTTCCTATAAGTGCTCAATATAATTCTAAAGGATAAGAAGCCATGGAACAACTGTGATCTGCTGGGTTGGAGGGAGTATTCACATTGATAAGATCATAGTTGCAGGACAATATTGGAGTATGAATAACTGGTATTCTTTTATAAATATCTTCATATGAAATTATCTAAGAATACAATAACTCTGAGGTAGCTAGCTGGTGCTGTGGATAGAAACACTGGGCCTAGAATCATGAAGATCTGAGTTCAACGAAATGCAATATGGCTTAGTAGAATTAGATAACTGGGTGTGAATGATACCCTTGACTTTCAGTATATCACTAGCCTTTTAGAGGTTCAGTTACCTTACTTGTAAACAGGGATTTTGAATGATATGGTCTAAAGTACTTTCCATCTTTAAATGTAATTTATTTCAGTCAAATTTCATGAACTTGGAATAACTGAAGAAACAATCTGTTTTTTAAAGTAATGCTTTTAACATGGAATTTTATTATTTCTAGGTACTTTTCTATCACTAGAATTAGATTACTTCAGTGTTATAGAGGGAAAAGTTTTAGGCAGCGAGGAGATAAGAATAGTTTATAATTCGCAGATCAATTGTTTGTATGAAAATGCATGCTTCTAAATTACTTGAAGGTGCCTGAAAATAAACTGTTTCCTGAAGTGAATGAGTATTTTTCTCTGAAAATATCCTTTGGACCATTAATTGATGCAATAAACTTTTTTGTAGGTAGGCAGATAGATAGATAGATAGATAGATAGATAGATAGATAGATAGATAGATAGATAGATAGATGATAGATAGTCTAAAAGTTAAGTGTTAACTCTGCTATTCTATTGATCAAATTGTCACTAATTGCAGATAATGGAATGTGAATTAATGAAGTTGGATAGATAGAACTTTAGGTTGTTATTCTCTAGGAATTGTTATTTTTACTAGTTTTATTTAGAAAGTCATGATGTTTTAACTGTTATTGGAATTGTGAAGTTGTTTTTTCCAATCCATATATAATTCATTCAATTTAGTGTAGGGTCCACCAAATTCAAAACAATTCGGCATCTTACATAAGAATTATGACACAACTTCAAAATTAGAAAATGCCATTGGATTATGCTGCATTGCTTCGTTGCAGTCTAGGATCTCTTATATCAACAGATAGATTTTTAATAATTGATGGAAATTTGGATTGGGATAGAGTTGAAATTTACCTCTGTATTATCCAGTAATCAGATAAAGGCACCTTGATGCATGTAAGCACACTTACTTGCATTTGGCTTGTATTAAATATCAACTAGTATTGGATATTGTATTACATACACGGAGTTGAGACAAAAAAGTGTACTTTCTTTCTAGGAACCTTGGAAAAGGTAGCCAGAAGTGTCAAAAACAATTTAGAAGGTTCAAGGTATGGGTCCTTAACCTGAATCACAGAGAACTTCTACCTTGCCCTCTCATTTGCATATGGAGAGATAGTAAGGAGCCTGTAATCTGTGTTTTCTAATTTTGTTTAATTTAATTTAATTTTGGACTCAAGGTCCAGAACACAAATACAGAATAGAGAAAAGAAACAAAATCATATCATAAACTTGAATATTGAAACTTAAATACAAAATAAGAAAGAAAAAAAAGTATGTCATGTGCATAGCAGAATGTAAGAGAGGATTCAAAATATATAACAATAGATTTTCACTTCAAGAAAGCCCATATGATAAATAATACATGCCATGTTGAGAATTGTCCATTTTTTCTTTGGTTCCTTGTGAGTTTTCTTTTATCTACTGTGCACTTTTTTACTTTGTTCTTTTTTCCCCTCCCCCCATCCCACCTCCAAAAGCTAAAATAAAGTTTAGATATGTTTTCTATAGCTATGGTTATATTCACACTCACATACATATATACATACATATATAAACATGTACTTTCCCAAACATACTCTACTCCTGATCTTTGTTTTAATATTTGTGCACATATCTTGTTTCCTAAACCTCCTGATTCCTTTACTTTACTTCTACTGACTACCTTGCCCTTCTCTTACTTGCCTACCCGGTACTCTCCAAAGATTCCTTCCCTATCCTCCCATTCCCATAAATCTGAACACCCTTCTATACTCCCTTTTACCTATTCCCTCATTCTCCACTCTAAAAATCCCTCCCTTTTCCTCTCCCCTCTCTCTATATACCTACTATTTTATTTCTTCTATATTTAGAAAACTTTTATACTCTTCCAAATTTACATGCATTTTTCTCTCTTAAACCCATTCCCAATGAAAGTAGTTTAACAGAACTACCAGTCCTCCTCCCCGATCTAATTCCTTTGTATCCTTTCTTTCTCTTGAATATCATTTTTAGGAACCTGCAATCTTAAATGAGAAAAAGTGCATCTAATTCCCCCATTTATCATTTTTAAATATCTTTTCTCTTAGTCTTTATTAGCCTGATAACGGTGTCCATGACATGTACTAAAACTTAAGAACTTGGACAAAAGAGCCTGATGCTGAGACAAAGTCATTATATCTGTAAATTATACCTTTTGGAATATAGGAAAGTAGCACAAGAAGAATGGAGGGAATAGATGCTCACTTAAGTAGACATCAACTTCAAGGGGAGATGTAAGGATGAGGAAATCTGAAGTAGGCAAACTGAGGCAAGAAGACCAGAACTTTGGAAGGATTGTCATCAAAGGTGTGGGAATCAATAAAGTTGATGGCAAGAGATGAAATAGAGAGGAAAGAAGTGGGGCATATGTTCTAAAATTATTGAGAAAGGCAGAAAAGATTTCTGGTTATGGGCAAAGATGTTGGTAATGAGGATATATGAGCAGATATCTTTGACTTGCAATGAGAAAAGGTTGTTGAGTGATAGTGGTCTGGAAGTAAGAGAGGGGAAAAAACATAGTTTACCAACTCTGATACTCATAATATATATAATATAATCTCTTCATTAGTGAATGTTTTGAGATAAGTGATGTCATAAGATGAAAGCCAACTCTCCTTCAGCTTCATAAATGCTCATTAAATAGATCAGTTTGCAGAAAGGTTAAAGATAGCCCTAAAATTACAAGCACAAACACTACATTTACATCCTTGAAGGCAAAATCATTTCAAAATCCATTCTAACTGTAACCTTCAGTCAAATCAATTAAGTCTATCAAGGTAAATGCTTGCACTACTGCAGTGGTCTTTTTTCAGGGTACCACTGGGTGGAGGGGATAGATGAAAAACCATTGTCAGACTATTGCATAGCACTATTCTACTGCCATTAATATGCACATACATGGTCCAACTGAATGACTAATCATTTTAATAACTATAAGGTTGTGAACATGCATTCATGGTATATGAAACCTGTCAATGAAACTAAAGGATTTCTTCATCCACATTATAAATAATAGGATAGTCTACACAAAATAACAGCTTATTTTTTTTTTTGGCAGTGCAACTGGGGTTAAGTGGCTTGCCCAAGGTCGCACAGCTAGTACATGTGTCAAGTGTCTGAGTACAGATTTGAACTCATGTCCTCCTGACTCCAGCACCGGTGCTCTACTCACTGCACCACCTAGCTACCCCAAAATAACAGCTTATTAATGGGGAAAAAGGGGAAAGAAAAACATAAAAGAAACTATTAGTAGGTGGTAAGATGGAACAAAGAAATGTGGAGATTTTAATAAGAATATATAGCCAGCTGCAAGGCAATCTCAGCCTAAAATAGAGTTATTTTCTCTACCCATGCATAGAGAAGAAGTTGCCTCTGCAATTAACTCACAGTTATTCAAGGATCAATTATTATCCAGGCTGTAGATTAATCCAACTCCTGTTGTTCTTGCCTTCTCTCTCTTAGGAGGATTCAGAAGAAAAATCCATATAAAGGGATCACAATACATAAGAAATCAAGAAATTACTTTTCATATATTTAATATTATCATCTATCCTAATATTTACCCACATTCTCAATATAATTTAAGTTCTTCCAGGACTCTCTCTCTCTCTCTCTCTCTCTCACACACACACGCACACATATATAAACATGTGTAAACATGTATACACATATGTATATACACATATATGTATGTCTATGTATGTGTGCATATTAATATGTATGTATGTGTTTTTGTCTGTATCTGTGTATATATGTTTCTGTCTGTGTGCTGTTTAGTCATGTCCAACTTTTCATGACCCCATGGACCACAGCTATTATCCATAGGATATTCTAGAGAAAAATACTGGAGTTGTTTCCCATTTCCTTTGCCAATGGATTAAGGTAAACAGAGGTTAAATGACTTGCCCAGGGTCACACAACTAGTAAGTGTTGGAGACTGGATTTGAACTCAGGTCTTACTGACTCCAGGACCAGTACTTTATCCACTGAACCATCTCACTCTGATTACATACACACACACACACACACACACACACATACACATGCACACACACATACATATATGTATGTATTACTTTTTATTACTTGTACCTAAAATAGTATCTAGCATGTAATACTTGTTGAATGAGTAAATGAGGGAATGAAACATTGGTTTTCCTGTAAGCGACTAATTGATCATCACATTCTTCTCTAGTCTTCTGATTCTCCTCCTTCAGTGGAAAAAAATGATCATTACTTCTCAAAGGTTCAAAAATTTTAAAGGAATGTTCTCAAATATTTTTGAAGAGGATGAGAGGAGATATTATTCTCATAATATGTAAACTAGCTTCAGGAATAACCCATTTTTCCTTGTAATCTTGGTAGTATATAGATGAACTTGAAGGTCCTGCTAAAATTCAGTCTAAAACCTGATTAATGATCTGTGAACAAACCAGCCTCTCCCCTCAAATGTCCATATTTCTTTTGGTTATTACTATTGTTATGTAATGTAAAAAGGGTTATTTTTGTGTGATATAAAAGGTGCTGAATTAAATCAGAGAATTCAGTTCTACCTACTAAGTGACTGAAATTAGGTAAGTAGTAATTTAGGGAAGACAGTGGTTTTGGTCTAAATTGTTTGTAATTAGAAGGCATCTTAAATAGCACCGTCCTGGCCCTTTCTTCTGTCCCCTCCCTCGTGCAACTATTTCCCATTCTGCTCCATTCCTCAGAAATTACAAGTTTTTCAATTGCACAGAGACCTCTCAGTGCATGATTCATCCCTACAGTGGCCACATCTCAGCTGAGCATCCCAACTCCTCAGCCTTGCACCTCTTCTCTTTTCTACAGTTTAAAAATATATAGTTATGGCTTTGTACCTAAGTCATTGAATTTCACTGGGCCTTAATTTCCTCATTTTAAAATGATAGTTTGGAATAAATGATTCCCAAAGTTTTTTTCCTAGTTCCCAGAAAACGTATGATTCTTTATGACAGCTTATATGTTGTTATTGCTGTTCTTTGTGTCAGTTGTTTCTCACTCTTCCTGACCCTAATTTGCACTTTTCTTGGCAAAGGTAGGGAAATAATTTGTCATTTTCTTCTCAAACTCATTTTGCAGATGAGGAAACTGAGGAACACAGGGTTAAATGATTTGCCCAGAGACAAACAGCTAGTAAGTGTCTAAGGCTGGATTTGAATGCAAGAAGATGAGTCTTCCTAACTCCAGGCCTGGCACTCTTACCATGCCACCTAACTACCCCACTAGACACACACACACACACACACACACACACACACACACACTCTTTAATATTAATCTTATACAAATATCTATTCATGATATTAAGTTCATCATATCGTATACGTGTGTGCAATATATATGTCTATACATATGTATGTGTGTATTCTTGACCATTTCTCATACATACATACTTATATCTACACAACATTCATGTCATCTTTTTCTAGTTTTCCTACAGATCCTTATGTCTGACACCTCTCAGAACCTAAAACAATGTCTTGCTCCTCACTGGAATCCAATAAATGTTTGGCAGCAACAGCACTCAATACAATTTATTTTGGGAGCACACTGGGGGCAAGAAATTGAAATGGCAAATTGAGGGGAATCCACACCAATAACAACTTTATAGTAGCATTCTCCAGTGAACTCTTAAACCTACATGATCTCTGAGAAAGTATTTCTTGGCTTTAAAATTGAGTTTACAGAAAAATTACCATTTTTGTCACTACACAAGTATGAAGCAATATTTTTGGACATAGATAATGCACTGTAGAAATCAATGTGGACATATAATAGAACATAGAACTTGGGAAGAGGGTCTTACCCTTTATAGCAAGATGTATTCACAGTTTATCCTATCTACACACAATAGCATGAAGTGATTCAATGATTCCTCTTGATTCAATGATTCCTTTTGAAGGATGATTTTTCCCCTTGTTATTTTATCACTTTGTAAAGACAAATGGAGAACCATGAAAAATAATCTTATAAAACCCAACCCATTAATAAAAGGAAAAATCCAATTAAAAATCAAATAGTTTTATTTAAACTTCATGAAATATAACCTGATATGACATTCGCCCACCCTCTCAAGTCCTTGATGTGCAGAGCTGTTGCCAATCCCCACAAGCTGGCTAAGATCCTGTGTTTAAAAAAGGTTGCCTCCATATGGTACATCCAATATAATGTAATAGGAAAATGATTTTTCAACTTTCTCTAGTGTTGCAAAAAGTCATATTGCATTTCAAACTCTCTTTTCAAAACCATCAATGTGTTATTTTTTCAAAAGAAAATAGCATTAAACATTAATTCAATTTTGACCAATTTTACTTAATTTTTTTTAAAATGCTACTTACAAATATACACTTCATTGTACTGATTGCATAGATTCATTTGAAAGGAAGAGAAAGGACATTCCATTTTCTTTTTTCCTTGATAGTTTCACAGCAGTATTAAATAACATTATTAGAAGCATTTCTCACTTTCTGCAATGAATATATTCCTGAAGGTTTGAGTAGAAATAAAATTATTATAAACCATCTCAAAAGACACACAGAATTAATGTGATAATATATGTTAAACAATTTGAAAATCTTGAAGCACTATATTAGTTGCTTCCTATCTTAGAGATAGGTTATCTAGACTATTGTAATCTTTCTAGAAAAGTGGAAACTGAGACCCAGAAAAGTCATGTAATGTGCCACAGCCAAACAGTAAATCACAAAGTAGGAATCAAACTGATGTTTCCTGACTTCAGAACAAAACCTCTTTAGAGTAGATCATATTGAGTCTATTATATTTTTTAAAAAAACTCAAGGATTTTAGTATTTTTAAGGAAGGACTTGATGAATGTATCCATAACTGAAATAACTAATGTGCATGTATTTTTTTTAACTAAGAATTATTTTACAACACTCAGTTCCAAATGATTTTGAGTTCCAGATTTTCTTCCACCCCCCCCCCACCCAAGACGGCATGGAATCCAATATATGTTCTACATATAACTTCGCATTAGACTTATTTACACAATAGTCAGATTGTAATGAAGAATTATGACCAACGAAATGAATCATGAGAAAGAAGAAACAAAACCAACAAAGAGAGCAAATGGTTTGCCTCAATCTGCATTCAGATTCCATAGTTCTTTCTCCAATGTAGATAGCTCCCTCCATCGTGAGTCCTTTGGAGTTGTCGTTGAACCTTGTATTGCTGAGAAGAACAAAGTCTATCAAAGTTAGTCATCACAGAATCAATTTATCTGTGGTTGTGTATAATGTTCTCCTATTTATTTGTTTTAATATGCATTTTCATATTTATTTTCTCTGAAGGGAAGTTCATGTTTGTAGTTCAAATACAAAAATTAATTTGGAGTTCCTCAGTTCACACAAATCCAATATATAGAAATAGGGACATGGATTGAGATTAGACTTATGATTCCATTGGAATTCATTGCAGGTCAGCACCTTCTCTTTGACTTACAACCTTAGAAAGTTGGCTTTAACATTAATAGATTTTCTGCTCAGACTTATCACATTTCTGTGGTTCACAATGCAAAATCTATCATGACAAGTAAAAACATAGGGATGTTACTACATTACATCATTTGAAGATGTTTGAATAAATAGAAGAGCTACTCTGACCAGGTCATACACATTGGTAAATAAATTATGGAAACGAAGGTCAGTGGATATCCTATTCTATTCCATATAGAGAGATGCGATATGCTTGCAATAAAGGCTTCAATTTTTAATTCTTCTCCAAATGACAAAGTCCTATATAACTAGGGGTGGTAGTAAAAGTTTAACAACCATCTCTCTGGAAATAAATGTGTTGATACAGTTTAAATTTAATTTCCCCTATAGATGTTTTTTTCCATCACTGTCAAGCCTATACAATAAAGCAGTAATTAATCTCTGATTTGAAGATTTCAAAGAATAAATGATCACACTGAAGCTTTAACAATAGGCTTCCCCAAGCTATATTGAGTTTACACTAGCACAGTCCTATAACCAAAAGATATCCTTTATTTTAGTCTTTGAACCTTGGATGCTACCAACAGTGCATTTTAATATCACTCAAAGAGATGGGCATCTTACTAACTCAAGAGAGTTCTCAAGAGACTTCTTGCTAACATGTCATGAATATATGATAGATTAAAATAATGAGAACTCACACACATACTAGTAGAAAATATGAGTCTCAGTGAGCGTTGAAAGGACTATTTTTTACCCCCTGCATAGTTATGGACCCACATCTGCTTCTCTTATTTTTATTTTTTTACCTCATAGTCAGTTACCCAGTGACCTGAAACATTGGATCATTTGCTGGACTACACAGTAAGTTTCTGAGATTTAAGAGTGGACTCAATTCTTCTTGACTCAGAAACTGGCTAAATAGCTACTATACCACCTTTGCCTCTTTTTGTTGGATGAAATATAGAGCTGAACCTTGAAGAGTTCTCAGATGGTATATGCACACTTAAGTTTAATAAAACATTACTGAAAATAGAAAAGTTATAGAGCAAGAAAGGGACTGCATGAGATCTGAAGCAGTTAATACAACTTAAGTGCTTGGCAGGGACTGTGTATATACTTAGCATACATCCTTTACTCAAGCATGCTCAACTTTCACATTAGTAAACCAATATGGCATACATAAGAGTGCTTAAACATACTTCTTTACTCGATACCCCTTTTTAAAGCAACCAAGAAGACAATCCTGAACAAATTCCAGAGTAAATCTATATTTATGACAATTCTATTCTTAGAGACATCATGATCAATTTACAAAACAGTACATATACATATGATTTCCATGGGCTGAGTCTTATGGCTTAACCCTATTGCTAGGCCTGTTTTGGACTTTCTCTTATCTTTTATCATTTTAATAGACAATCATTGATTTTTTTCATTCTATGTCACCTATACCCCTCCCCCAAATCCTTTCCCTGTGCTTTCCCAGTGAAGCACTCCTTATAACAAGTATTTTTAAAATAATATTAGGAACATTAGAAGAAAAACATTACCAGCAACAATGATAAACAAAGTCATGAAAATTGGTGTTCTATGCAATATTCTTCACAAAGAAATCTCTCCACCTGTACAAAAGGTTGTATGTGTCTTCTTCATTTTTTCATTTTGTGGCAATTTTTGCCAAACCTATGAGTTATTTTCATTTGCACATATCTTATTGTTAGAGATGTGGAGCTTTCTTTTATATTGTTGCTAATTGTTTACAAGTCTTTTTAAATAATTTTTGCATATATTATACGGTCACTGGTCTATTGGGGAATGGGCTTTGTTCTCATGTATTTCTCTTTATTGTCTGCATATTTTGTATACTGAAACATTATCAGAGGTATTTGATGAAAAATTGTTTTTGTTTTTTTTTTACCAAGTTGACAGCTTATCTTCTTTTCTTAGATGCATTTCTAAAAGAAGTATTTAAATTTAATATAACCATTTATTTTATCTCTAGCTAAGCTTTATTTAATTTTCTTATCTCTTACATATAACTCAGATATAAATAGAGCTAGCTCTAAGAAGTAGAATATATACATGTATACACACAGATTTACATGCATTATACTTCTTTTTTGGTAAGATCAATAATATTCAGGCCATTTCTTAATTTTTGAATTTATTATGGAATTTGGAGAAAAATATTGATTAATGCCTAATTTCAGTCAGACTTTCCCAGTTTTTGTAACATTTCTAATGAAATATGGTATTCATTCCTATGTAATTTATGTTTTCAGTTAATTAAATACTGTGCCATTGAGCTTCATAAATTTTGATTCTCCTTTGTCTAGTCTGCTTCATTTTTCAAATATTCTGTTTAAGTGGTACCAAATAATTATGATGGCTAGTGCTTCATCATAGAGTTTGTGGTTTCAAATGTTTTTCCTTCTTCATTCCTACTTTCTTTTTTTGTCCTCCTTTTTGTCCTCATTTTGTTGGCTTTAAATAAAATTTGCCTTAAAAAGATTAAGCCTACAAAATATTTAGTGATTTTTTGATAGCAATTTGTATACCATTAACTCTGTAGGTTAACTTTAGAAGTATTGTATTGTCTCTTATATTGGCCTGGCTCAGACTCAAGTATTAACTGTTCCTCTAACCATTTAAATTGCTGGTCATTTTGTTAAAAAACATCCTGTAATTGAACATGTACAAAAATTGAATATGTTTTAATATAATGACCTCTGAATATTTCATTTATTTTGTAGTTATCTTGAATGGTATTCCCCTTTCTATTTTGAGATTTAAAACAAATTTTAAGGCTTAGATGCATGAAATTTTGCTGAAGACATTGCCTTCATTCATAGATTGTTGATCCCCTAGTATTTCTTAAATAGACCCTCATGGCATTAGGAAATAGGAATAATTTTGGCTCTTTTGTCTATTTTTACATTTTTAATTTATTTTTTCATGTCTTACTGCTATTGCTACCATTTTGTAAAATTATAGCAAATAATATCTGATGGATGGAGGTATGATTGTTTTATTATTGTTTTTACTGGGAAAATATATTCCTATTTTGTGGGATACTTGCTTTTGGTTTTATACATACATACATATATGCACCCACACATGCATGTCTATGTGTGTACAATATATGAACATTTTTTTAAAAAAATCCTTTTGTACCTATACTTTGTGCAGTTTTTTTAACTTTAGTATAAATGAGCACTATACTTTCTTTAGTGGCTTTTCTTCATCTATTACATGAGACTTTTAGATCCTTGTTTTTAATATCATTTATTTTATTGACACACTGGAAAACAAACTTCAAAATGGTCATCCAAATGATATTTGTAAGAGCAGAGTGGGGTAGGCAAGTAATAGGAGGGCAAGGTAGTTGGTAGGGGGGGGCAGGCAAGTAATAGGAGGGCAAGGTAGCAGTTAGAAGTAAAGTAGAAGAGGCAGGAAAAACAGGAAACAAGAAATATGTACAAGCATAAAAAGAAAGCTCAAGAGTAGAATACTTTTGGGAAAGCATATGTATATGTGTATGTATATATCTATAGCTGTTGAGAAACATATGTAAACTATATTGTAGCTTTCTGAGGGGGTGGGGAAGGGGAAAACAACAAAGTAAAAAGGGGAACAGTAGAGAACAAAAGAAAACTCACAAGGAAGCAAAGAAAAGATGGACAATTCTCAACAGAACATGTATTATTTATCATATAGGCTTTTCTGAAACGAAAATTTATTGTTACATATTTTGAAGCCTCTCTTATGTTCTGCTATGCTTTCTTATTTTGTATTTAAGTTTCAATATTTAAGTTTATGATGTTTTTGTTTGTTTTCTCTATTCTGTATTTGTGTTCTGGTCCCTGAGTCTAAAATGAAATAAAAAAAAAGAAAATGCCCTTTGGGTTCAGAATCTTTAATAGTAAAATAAAAAAAATCCAAAATAATATTCCAGTTCTGTGTGTCTCTCACTGTTTTCAACCTTTCTCCATTTTACAAGTAAGCAGTACAGTTAAATTAAATATCATCATGTAAAGCAATACATTAATATTGTGAAATTATCATTTTTGGTCTAGATGTGTGATTTCATTTATTCATTTAACTACCATTTATTAATCATCCATTGTGTATTAAAATATTGTGTTATATGTTAAAGATACAAAGAGAACGGGCAGCTAGGTGGCACAGTGAGTAGAGCATGGGCCCTGGAGTCAGGAAGACCTGAGTTCAAATCCGACCTCAGACAATTGACACACTTGCTAGTTGTGTGACTTTGGGCAAGTCACTTAACCCCAAATTGCCCTGCCTTGCCCTCTCATAAAGAAAAAAAATTAAAAAAGACATAAAGAGAAAAACATAATATTCTTTATCTTCAAGAAACCTACATTTAATAGATAAGGAACAACATGTATTGAGAGAAATTCAAATTTGTAAAAAGTTGATACAAATTAATTGGGGCAATCTGAAGGCACTGGCTTCTGGTGAACCAGGAAATTAGCGTAAGTCTCTTGTAGGGGGTTAAATTTTGACTAAGCATTGAAGAAACCTAGGGATTCTAAGAGGTAAGATGAAGGCAAAGAGTATTCCAAGGACCAGGGGAAGTCTGTACAAAAGTACAGAAACAAATGACAGAACATCAGGTTCAGTAACGTGTTATTATAAATATGTTATAGAGAATTCCTTGTATGGAAAGTCCCTTTGTTGGTCAGTAGCTACCAAGTAAATTCTAAATTTTGAAAGTAGCTTGGGACACTGAGAAGTGAATGTTTTACCAATGATCATACAGCTATATCAAAGAAAGGACTTGAACCCAGGTTTTCTTAAATCTAAGGCCTGCTCACTACCTACTAAAGCATACTGCCTAACATTGCAATCTTTAATGTAATTATTGCTACTTTAGTGTTGTATGGAATGCTATGAGAGCTAGATAAATACATTATTATTTTTGCCTTGCCTCAACCAGCTGCTAATTAGGAACTGAGGAATACTAAAGACAGATAGATATGGATATAGATATAGCATATATCTAATATAATATATATATATATACATACGTATATGCGTATTGAGTATATACATACATGTGTGTATTCTTATTTAAAAGATAAAGAGTCCTTCTTTTCAACCTCCGAGATAAACTTCTGAAAAGCCCACACATGTTGCCATGTGTTAACTCTTTGTGTGTGCATGTGTGAATGTGTGTACATCAAAATTTGGATTGCTTTATTTCATAAGTGTTTCAGTCCTCAATCTTTAATAAACTCTGTATAATGAGTCTTTTTATTTAAACTGTTTCACAGGTTCAGTTTTTTTCTCAAATGTAAATAAATAAAAGCCGCACACTTTAAATTGCAATGCCATTTAGTACTATAATATGTAACATTAGAGGTGCCTACATATTAAAAAAGGAAAAATAAACTGAGATCAAGTTTATCTTTATTGAATATCATTATCTGCATATCTCTGTAAATTCACCTGTGATTTCTTACAATCCCTGTGATATTACCAACAAAGGCAATAAAGCTTCAGTGGAATTGCCATGATGAAATCTCACATTAATTATTTTGGTGTGTTATTAAAAAAATAAAACAAATCTTCTGGATGACTTTAAAATGTAGAATGACTTCAGAAAAAAGCTCTCATGAGAAGTTTAGGAGACAAAAGTTATACTCAATCTTGTTTACTACATTTGAAGTGTTTACAACCATAATCTGGTCTGCTCTCATTTTTATTAAACTATGCTCGAGTTGTGAAACGTGGTGTCCTTATTATCTGCCATTAATTTAAACGATTTTTTTAGAAATGGGAAAAATGATTGGTTATTCAATAAAATAACATATAATTGCTTTAAAAAAAAAGAAATAAACCCCTGGTTCATTAAAGGAGCTCAGTCCTGGCTTCCTCTTTCTAAGCGCAGCAGCATAAAAGGTAAAGTGACTTAGAATAACCTTAGCTTTGCTGTGGCTAGAGTGATTAACACAATAAAAGATGTCAAGCAGAGACTGCCAGGTGTTTAACCATGATTCAAGATACTTAGCAGGTCCCTTTGGTGACAAGGACCCCTTAAGTCTCTGCATTTACTGCAGGTTTGTTTTGAACTAAAATAAGCCAATTTAAATATCACTATAATCAGCTTCCTTTATAAGTAAATTCTATAGTATCTAAAAACATATTTTCCTACTCATTTTGTCTCTAGATGATATTTTTTTCTTTCTCCATTTAGACTCAGAGTACCATTGGATACTTTCTGAGCTACATCAATTCTAGAAAATTTCTTTAGTGGTTTTAGAATGCACTAGAGTTAAACTTTACCATTTGGAAACAGTTATAAGTTTTATGATTTGCTTCAATAAATTAGTGACTAAAGATATATGAATATTTGAAGTTGGTGATTATGCATTATGACCACAAAAGCCTAGCAAATAAAAGTAATTTAAGGTTTAAATTTATCTTTCTTTCATATGTTTTTTTTTCTTCCTTTTTTTTCTTTTTTTTGCTCACTTGACAAATACTTAGCAGTTTGTCATTGAATTTGGCTTGTGAAATCATGCTACAAATAAAAATTGAACTGACCTAGGAAAACACTGATGAACTTCACTAAAGAAGTTCAATTTTGGATGTTCTTGGTAAAAGGTTGAGAAAGTGCTCACCTATTACTATAAATACTCAAATGGCTTAACTTCTTTAAAAATAAGCACACATTGAAATAGAGAGAAAGAAACAAAAACAGGAGCTGAAAAAAAGCATGAGAACAAAACAAAATGAAATCTAAAACTTTTCCCTTTAAGATAGTGTTGAGGAGAAAGAAGATAGGTTATAGAGAGAAGGTATGTTTCAAGGAGATTAATTTATAAATATCATAGAAATATATTGTAGCTCTGAGGAATCATGAAGATCAACCAGTGTCATCTATTCAATTTATTGCTGAGAATACAGGGAATCAATCATATGAAAAGTTTTGTATAAAACCAAGATGAGAAAGCCAGGCCATAGCAAGAAACATTAGCACTGAGTTACAGAAGCGTGCTCAGCAAAATCACTTAGACTTTGTAATCTATTAGGTGAAAATAATATGAGGAGAAAATAACAAACTTTCAAATGCTATGGAATCCCTGATTTTTGGTTTGGGTGAAATAGGCGAAAGTTAACTTTGGCCTGAGAAACCTTTGTCCTCCAGCTATTGACAAAAGCATAATCATTCCGGGCACCAAATTGGCCATGTGGTAACAGTGTGTGTGTGTGTGTGTGTGTGTGTGTGTGCGTGTGCGTGTGTGTGTGTGTGTGTGTGTGTTTGACAGTAATTATTGAAGCCTATCAACTATATTCCAAAGGATTGCAATTTGGGTTGGTAGAATCACCATGCTGAGAAAATAAAGGATTTTTGAAGTATTTTCTCCTTTACTTTGGTACTTAGGGGAATCAGAGTTTCCATACAGTAGCTTTAGGTACCTTATCATTAATGAAGATCAGAAACCCTCTAGTCTTTATCCTGTGGAATTCTTGTCCATTTATTTTCTTATTCTTTCAGAAGAATTACTTACTATTCTGGTGGATGTCTTTAAATATTTCAGTTGCTGTTCACTGGCTGCTTCTGATCCTTATTATAAGACTGGCAAATCTATTTCAAAGACAGCCACAGTAATATGTTTTATGCCTTTCCTCATATATATCATCATTGGGATTATACTTCACACTGCTTATCTCATTATGTTCTTACCTTTTGGTTTATTTGTAATTTACATTCTTTCAAGATTCTGTTGTTTCAGATTTTTAGCCAAATAGTTTCATTGGGAGTGAATTGGAGTTAAAAGATTGAGTTTAGCAAAAATGAGCAATTTAGGACCTTTGGAAGTTCTGAGCAAATTTCCCACTGCAATACAACCTGACTTCCCCCTTTCCTCTTTAATTTTGATCCAAATTCATTGGCCATTGGCCATAAAATCTGTCCACAACTGACATGATGATCAATTAATTGGTCTTCTATCAGCATGCCATGTTAACAGTAATACATGTGACTAGAATCCTAGGGATTTTGAGTTGGAAGAAATATTAGAACTCATATAGTCCAACAATTTTATTTTATATTGAGGAAAATAAGATTTGGAGATGAAGTGATTTGCCTAAGTAGCAGAACATTTATTAAAAATGCAGAACCTCTCATTCTAAACAGTGTTCTTTTCACTACATTTCATCTATTTCATTTTTCCAGTATGAATAGCGTGTAATTTTTCCCCCACTGCTACTGATTTACCTGAAATTTTCTTGTAGCATTCCCCACAACTGTGAATGCTGTTAAGATAATTTTCTCACTTATCCAAACGATATTTAGCAAATATTTAATGTTTGTCAATTCATACTATGGCTACCTGAAATTTTATAACCTGTAGTTTTGTTATTCCCTTTTTAATAAAGTTTATTTTATCAAGGATCATAGGATTTAGAACTTTACTTAGAATCTTACTCATCATACTCCCAAAACCCATTTTACATTTGCAGAAACTGATATCCAGTTAAAGAAGAAAAGTAACTTATTCAAGGTGACAAATGAATCACAAATTTATAGATTTCAGAATGAAAAGAAAGGATCTAGTCCAATGATCACTCAAAAAAGGAACACTCCCTTTACTATATCCCTTACAAGTGGAAATCTATTACTTTGCTGAAAGATTTGAAATAAGGGAAAGCCTGTCACTTCCCAAAACAGCTGAATGTACTTTTGGAGGATTGGTAAGAGAACTGGAATTTGGAATATTAAATAATTTCTTTAAGTGCTTAGTAAATGCAATACAATGTGTTAGATCGTAAGATTTTTTTAAACATATGCAAAATACATGCAAATGCATTCCCACAGTGTGCTCAAAGCAAGTTGCTCACAGCTTGTAGTGATTTTCCCATAGAAAGAATGTTATATATGTTATCTAAGTATGTTGCACACTTTCTGTAGAATAATAATAAAAAATGAGAAGCAGCTTGGGGTTTGCACAGTGGGCAACTGAGTCATCTCTACAAAGGGAGTGCCCTGAGGCTTTAATTCTACCCAAGGAGGAATGCTAACACTGTAAAAATCTTAGTTGAATCTTAGCCCAGCATCAGAGTTTGTCAGAGGTTTTGGTCATTACTTCTCATTTCATCTAAGGAAATTAGGGTTCAACTATGAAAGCAGCCATAGCATAACACAATTAGATTTCCATTATCCAGTGGCAAAAATGTCCACCTGGAAACAGGCTAGTTTTATTCAGATGATAACTTCCACTCCTTTTGAGATTACTATAAAGGAGAAGGTAGAGTTTCTGTGCGATTTTGCAAATAGGGTACACGACACTGTACTTTGAAGAACACAAAGAATTTACTGTTACAGGACAATGAGTTGGAAGAGATTGTAGATATTATCTAGTCCCCAAAACCTCTCTTTTGTAGAGGAGGAAACATTCCTCTCTGAATTCACACAGGTAACACCTAGAAGTGCTGAGATTTAAACTCAAGTACATCAATTCTAATTCTGGTGATATTTCCATATCACAGCATTGTTACATAACCACTCTTGACCTCAGTTTCTTCATGTGTAAAACAAACAAATGAGCTGGAGTTCCTTCTAGCTCCAATATAGTTTTATATCAAATCCTTGTGTTCTGGGAGATTAGGAATCCCACCCTTGCTAGCCTGAACCACATAAAGCACCTTGAAAAAAAAGACTAATAAATTATGTATTTCTGGAATAAGTAGAAATCAGGAAAGAGTCATTATTAGCTGGTTAGAAAATGGGGAGTAGGAATTCTAATGAGAGATTTCTATAGGCCTGGCAATTTAGATTCTTCTCTTTGAGTGTGGCTCTGATGCTCATCTGCCTCCATAATCAAGAATAGGCCCACAAAAAAGAATTAATATATTCTTGGCTAAAACAGTATACACTTGCATTTGTCTTTTTTTTTCTATTATTAATCCAATGAACATTTTTGTAGGCTAACTAGGGAACCCAACAACCAAACTATAAAGTATTATTTCTGTTACATGCCATAAAAATGAAGTATATAAGTGTTGGTTCCAGGAAAATAGAATTACAAAATACTGGAACTCAAGGTGATGCTAGTGGTCATCTTAACCATTTTATACATGTATAATCAAATATGGAAAGGGTAAATACTTTGCCCAGGGAAATATAACTAGTTTTAAGCAGAGTCAGGGATATTGCTCCTGACTTCTACTCCAGTGGTCCCTCTGTTATTTCAAATTACATTCATAGCCATTATTCTCACCACTGTTTTCCTTCCCTGGGGTTCAAAAATTTGCATATTGTTCCCATTCAGAGTAATCATAGCCTTTGACAGATTCACATTAACAGTCACTAGGGTTCCAAATTTAATGGTGAACTAAAAGATCACTGGGTGTCCCTGAATTGAATATAAGCTGCCTTTATCCAGTCAGGCCACTGCAGTTTCTGAGTAGTTAAAGGCTGATCAAGAGGTGAGGGAACTAGTAAAGAGGAAGACATAAAATCCAAGGAGCTAGATGGAGGCAGAAGAAGTACTTTTGTGGATACTGGGGATACAGACAATCAGGTCTCATGATTAACCCCTCCTGTTGTTAGGGGCATACTTATTTCAAGACTCTTGTCAATTTTTACAAGAATTCTTGATGTTTAGTTTTCCTCAAGAAGTTTAAAGGGCAAGACTTAGTTTTTTACCACTGAGCAAGATAGGATATCTAAAGATGTTGACCTGATAAATGTTGTGACTATATGCGTGTGTTAATTAATGCAAATATTAACTGTATTCACTTTCTGAAATATATTATATAAATAATTATGAGCACATTATTTAAGATTTGATGTAACCAGACAAATGACAGTATCTTATCTATCATAATTTATATCATTTTTATACAAGAGAGGAAATGAGAGAAGCCATATGACACAGTGAATAGAAAGTCAACTTTGTAATCAGGATTTTCTAGGTCCAAGCCTCCCCCTCTGATAATACTAGCTACATAACCCAAGGGAAGTCCTTTAATGCTTCAGTAATTCAGGTAACTCTATAAGATTAACATTTGTAGAAAGCACTTCTGATTTGTATTGGTAGAGACAGTCCCTTTAGTGGGAGCTTCCTATATTGGCAAAATCAGAACCTTAATCCAAATGAGAAAGAAGACAAATTTAGGGTTATGAGCAGTTCAAGGATTTCTTGGAGACTCCTGCATAGCAACTTAGAAGTTTCAAGTTTGTCTCATGTATATCTGAGGCTCATGTAAATTTTGGAGTAGCACAGAAGAGGATGGCAATCATTTGTCTAAAACTACGATTTTGTGAAGATGAACCTGACAGTGGCATTAAGGGAGAGATCAAGGTCAGAGAGAAAAAAAATGATCAGATACCATAGAAGCCTAAATTATCTCATGATAGCAGGAGTGAATAAGTGATGAGGATGAAAGAGATATTGGAAAGAGAACATGAAAATGAAAAACATGTACTGTGTGAATGATTGAATCTTTAAACATAATGATGGCAGTGCATTTAACAATAAGAAGGGAGGATAGAGTCAAAATTATGGACTGAAAGGTTACATGTGCCAAACCTCTTGCAAAATCAAGAAATGAATTCTTTTTTCATATTTTTGAAATAATTTCCTTTTTCCCTGATGTATGTTCCATTGCTCTTCTTTGACTTTTTAAATCATTATTTAGATTTTCTAGGAATTCTTATTAGGCTTGGGTTTAATCTTTTTTTTTTCTTTGAGGTTTTGCTTGTACATACTTTCAATGTATTGTCTTCTGAATTAGTTTCTTGAATTTCTCTCACACCATAGTAGCTTTTCATGGTGGACTTCTTTTTGTTGTTGTTTTCTTATTTTTCTAGCCTACTTCTTGACTTTGTGTATTATGTTAAAGTTGGGCTCTGCTCACATCTGGAGAAGGGGGAATGACAGGTCTGACCTTCTATTCTGTTTTGCCTTCACAGCTCAATTTGAAAGACTGTAGGTACTTGGTGCCCCTAAAATAGCATGATCTGGGGGAAAGGTCTGGTCACTGCCCTTCTGGTCTGTACTCTGCTCTTAACCGAGGTAAGTGCCCTACTCCCTGATGACTGTGACTATTCCTCTCTGCTCAGGGGCTGAAACCTGTAATAAGTGATGGTCAATAGAGCTAACAAATGGTATCAATCTGCACCAAATATTAGAGCAAGTATCCCCAGGGATCTCTTTCTGATAAAATATTCCATCCATTTACCATCCCAGAGCACTGGAACAGTAACTTCTCTCACCACCACTGCTCTAAGTTACTGCAGCATACCAACACCATCAAAAAGTGCCACTTCCCACAAACTTTGATGTAAGCCACTACCCACTCCCGTGTCTGAAGACCTCTCTTTCTGTCTTCCTAAGCTGCTCTGAGAGGAAAAAAGGAATCATTTTTACTTGTTCTTGGCTATCTCACTAAGAATTCTGTTTGGAATGTTGAAAAATAGCTGTGAAAATGCACTGTTGGTAGAGTTGTGAACTGGTACAACCATTTTGGAGAATAATTTAGAACTATGCAAAAGAGCCATACATCTGCATAACCTTTGACTGATCAATACTGTTATGAAGTCTGTATTTCTAAGAGATAAAAGAAAAATGAAAAGGACACATAAATACAAATATTGTTATAACAGCTCTTTTTGTCATAGAAAAGAGCTGGAAACTGATTTGGAAAGTGATGCCCATCAATTATAGATAGGCTGAATACGTTATATATTCATTATGGAATATTGTACTATAAGAAATGATTAAGGAGATAGTTTCAGGGGAAAAAAACAGCTATGGATTACATGAATTGATGCAAAGGGAAGTAGCCAGAATCAGAAGAACAATTTACACAGTAACATCAAGGTTGGAATGATGATCAACTCTGAAAGACTTAATGACTGTGATCAATTCACTGATACATGTCATTTTTCAAAAGTCTCATGGTGAAAAATGTGATTCTTCTCCAATTAGACAATTGATGGACTATGAGTGAAGATTGAAGTATATTTTTTCTCTTTATTTTTGTTAGCTCTCTCCCCTTGCAATATGGTTAATGTGGGCATATGGTTTGCATGACTTCATAGGTACAGTGTGTATGATATCTCTTTCCTTCACAAATGGATAGAGAGGGGGAAAGGAGGCAGAGGATTTGGAACTGAAAATTTTTTGAAAAGGCAAATAAAAATAAAACATAATAAATGATTGGAGAAAAATATAACAACAATAATAATGAATTCAGGATGGGATGACAAAAGACTCTGGAGGGAATGATGTGTTTGGTTTAGGATGTTTTGAGTTTGAATTGTTAGTAGAAACTGCAAACTGCAGCTCAAGTTACCATATTGTTAGCTGTCTAGGTTAAAATATATTTGAGAGGTGTCTACATGAAAGTAAAAGTCGAAGCTGTACAAGTGGATGAGATCCTTCAGGGAAATTACTTGAAAGGATACAGAAAGTGAAGAAGGCCAAAATCAACATTTGAAGAATGACTACATCTATAAGATGGGAGGAGGAAGCAAAGAAGGCACAGGAAGAGTGGTAGGAAGAACACTGTTAGAGTACAAGATGTTGAAAGGGAAGGGAGGACAGAATTTCCAAAATAAAAAGGATAGTTGGTAGTGTCAAATACTGCAGAGGGATGGGACAAGGGTGATGAGCTCTGAATAAAAGCTGTTAGATTTAGAAAGGCTGTATGATACTGTAGAATGTACACTGACTTATGGAGGCAGAAGACAGAAGATTTATTTCTGCTTCTGTTACTACCCATGTGAAACTAGGCTAGCTATTTAAACTCTCAACCTCAGTTTCGTTATACGTAAAATGTTGGGTTTGAAGTAGACTATATGTAAGGTTTCCTCTTGTACTAAAACTACTATTCCATATTGTTGCATTTCATCTAAAGACTATGAGTTCAGTGGGGATAGGAAAGTTTAAGGTACCTTCACTACTTCTCTATCAGGGCTCAGATGATTGTGAGTGTGGGGCTTAAAATGAAAGATACTATGAATTGGTATTGTTAGAACTACTGTGTCAGTGAGAGTACATGGTGTATGTAAATGGATTGAAAGTAACAGTAACCCCAACAACAAACAATGCAGATGCTATGAATTTTTCAGGGATAAAGGAAAAAACAAAGACAAACAGGGCACAAGGATAGAAGGAGTCTTTTCCAGTTATGCAGCCCATTTTCTGTGATGAATTTTGTGTTGAATATTGCTTCTGGATTGGTGGAGTTTCATAAAGAAAGTAGTTAAGAGTGAGAAACTGGAAACAGGATAACTGTAGAGTACCAATTATCAAGCAAAGTATCTAGAGAAGAAAAAGCTTGTGAATTCAGATTGTTAGTGCCTACACATTAAAAGCTGCATATGTAGGGGAGCTTTGGATGGCACAACCATTCTTGGCAAAAGTTCCTTCGATTGGTTAGTTGTTTTCCCTTCTGGAGTTTGTATATGAAACAATATTTCATACTATTTATTTACTCTTGATTTATGTTTTATATATATATATATATATATATATATATATATATATATATGTATATCTTCTGTCTGAGGTGTCTCAAGTTCTGAACTTCACATAGCCAGATGCTCAGCTGCCAAACAGTTTATCCAAAAATATAAGTCTGATCATATCAGTGCCTACTGGAAAACACACACACACACATATACACACACAAAAAAAACAACAAAAACCTCCAAATGCTTCCCTATTACCACTACAATCGTCTGCAAATGCCTATATTTTATTGTCTATTAAAATAACTGTATTAATTTTATCTTCTTGCTTTTTAATAATTATTTTTAAAAATTTTGAGCTTCAAAGTCTCTCTACCTCTATTCGATCTCAAAACCATGAAGAAGGCAAATAATATGATGCCACTTGCTATGTTTTACTTTTTTTCCAATTACATGAAAAAACAATTTTACATTCATTTCTTTTTTTAATTTTTAAAATGTTTTTATAATCTTTTTAAATTTTGAGTTCCAAATTTTCTCCCTCCTTCCCTCTCATCCTCCTTCATTTTGAAGGGAATCAGTTTGATATATACATTATAGATGTGCAGTCATACAAAACATATTTCTATAGTAGTCATATTGCAAAAGAAAACACAGATTAAAAATGAAGAAAAATCAAGATTTTTTAAAACATATGCTTCAATCTAGAGGTGGATGTCATTTTTTATCATAAGTCCATCAGAATTATCTGAGAATACTTAAGTCATTCATGGTAGATCATCATACAACATTGCTTCTACTGTGTATAATGTTCTCCCAGTTCTGTTTACTTAGCCTTGCAACAGTTCAAATAAGTCTTTCAAAGATTTTTTTTTTCTGAAAGAGTCCTGCTCATTATTTCTTATAGCACAAAAATATTCTATCACAATCTTGTAACCCAACTTATTCAGACATTCCCCAGTTGATGATCATCCCCTATATTTCCAAGTCTTTGTCATGAAAAATAAAGCTGCTCTAACTATTTTTGTACATATAGGTCCTTTTACTTTCCTTTCATTTTTTAATCTCTTTGGGATACAGATCTAGTAGTGATATTTCTGGATGTAAGGGTAGGCACAGCTATACAGCTCTTTGGGCATAGTTTCAAATTGTGCTCCAAAACAGTTCAATAAATTCCCAACTCTGTTGGGAATAACAGTCTGTTAGTGTCCCAGTTTTCCCACATCCCTTCCAAGATTTATTTTCCTTTTCTGTCATATTAGCCAATCTGATGGGTGTGAGGTGGTGCCTTGGATTTTAAATTTGCATTTAACTAATCAATGGTGATTTAGAGCATTTTTTCATATGACAGATATCTGACTTCTTCATCGGAAAACTGCCTGTTCATATCCCTTGACCATTTATCAATTAGAGAATGACTTGTACTCATAAATTTGACTCAGTTCTCTACATAAGTGAGATGCTGTACCTTTATCAGAGACACTTGATTTTTTTTAAAAAAAATCTATTTCCTTCTCTCCTTCTAATCTCAGCTGCACTGGTTTTCTTTGTGCAAAAACTTTTTAATTTACTTTTTAAGGAGTTGTTTTTTTCAGTGACTTTTTGTACATCCCCACCTATATTTTGGTCCTTAGCAAGCTTTTGACTCTAGTTTCATGATTATCTTTTATTGCTTTCCTTTATTTTCCCAATTTTTCCTCACCCTCTCGCTTTCTTGTTGAGTTCTTCTAGGGCTTGAGATAAATTCATAATTTTTTTTCCTTTCTGGTCTTGCATATAACTGCTTTGATTTCCTTGTTTTCTTTTGAATTTATTGTTTTAATCTCCATCATCATTGCAATTTTTTTTCTGGTCATGTGTTTTTAGTCATTTTTTCAACCTCTTTCTTGACTTTTCACTTAATGTTAAAGTTGGGCTCTGATTTTGGGTTGGAGGGACCACTGTCCTTAGCTTCAGATTTTTCATGCTACTTTTTTCAGAGGTAGTTCTGGGAGTCTATACATTTTAATTTCTTCCGAGATGTTATCATCTAAGGGAAATGTGGTCACTATTCTCCTGGCCAGTGCTCTGGTACGTGATTGATCTGGTGTGTACTTGAGTGATCTCACGCACTCTCTTCCTCCTTCAAACTGTTACTAATGTCCCAGCTCCTGATAGTGTTCTTTCTCACCTTGGAACTTTGATCTTGAACTGTATATGGGCATTGGACGTGGGTCTTTCTCCCATTGACAGTAAATAGTCCTGTGTAATCTCATTCTGACCAGTTCTCTAATCCCTTTACCATCTGTGGGCTGAGAATCTCAGAAGACACCAATGTCACAGATTCAGTTGCCCCCAAGGCCTGATGCTTGATTCCCTGGAGTGGCCTCTGCTAGCATAACTTGTGCTGGACAGCACTCTACTCTCATCCTGGTGAGACAAATCCTTCCTATCTAAGTTGTTTTGGCCTGGAAAATTGTTTCACTCTGTCCTTTTGTTTGTTCTGCGACTCCAGAATTCATTTTAAGGCATTATTTTAATGATTTGGAGAGTAAATTGGGAGAGTTCAGATGGGTCCCTGCCTTTACTTACCTTCATTTGGAGAGGAGAAGGTGAAAAAGAAGAAGAGGTAGAGGCAGAGAATGAGCTGAGTTACCCAACTAGTTGGGTCCACTTTCAGGCAGCTCGGTCTACTCACAGATTGTGTTTAACTTTCATTTTCAAAGAGGACCATGACATCAGGGAAATGTTGACATGAGTAGGAGCTGAATTTGTTTTGAGTGAAGGAGGACTGTGCAAGGTCACCAGCCACATTTTCTCCTCCAGAGCCATGTGGATCCAGTGACCAGTTATTCATCGGGATGACTGGAGAAGACCCGGGATGTAACAGGGACCCTGGCCCTTTTAGGCTAAGGCCTTTTCATGTTCTCCTTTCCTTCCCTCCTTCCTTCCCTCCTTCCTTCCTTCCTTCCCTCCTTCCTTCCTTCCTTCCTTCCTTCCTTCCTTTCTTTCACAAAACCTTTAACCCAGTTCACTCTGAAGCTCATAGATTGTACCACAATAGGTCCATGAACAAGCTCCAGTTACTGACTCTGTTTTGGGCCCTCTTGCCTTAGAGTGAATATCAATGGTAATTATTTCTCTTTGGAACAGCAACCCTGATGGTATTCCCCTCCCAGATTGATTTTTTAAAATCTTTTTTTCTTTTTAAAGGGGACATCCCTTGACTCACTTCTTAAAGAGGCCTATTCACTGCCTCACTCTGAGTACATGAAAAGGCCTTAGTCTAAAAGGGCCAGGGTCTCCCATTGCAAACTGGGTCATCTCCAATCATCCTGAGGAATAACTGGTCCCTGGATCCAGATGACTCTGGAAGAGAAAATGAGGCTGGTGACCTTGCACGGCCCTCCCTCACTCAAATCAAGATCAACTGAAAGTCATGTCATCATTTCTCTGATGTCAGAGTCCTCTTTGTAAACAAAGGACAAATACAACAACAACCTTCTGTGTGGATAGAAAGTATAGTATACGGACTTAAGCAATCCCACAATCTAGTGCGCATCTCCTTAGTCCCATCCAAATCACTTTTGTTTTCTCAGGCAAATGCCGAAAATAGCACTGAGCACTCTTACTGTTTCATCTGGAACAAAAATCAGGAGCATTTTTATGGCCCAAGGTTGAAGTGGGGAAAGTTCAGTCATATCACATACTTATGGAAACATGCAATTGCTCCAGAGCTAGAGAAGAAGAGTGATACATAATTATTCAGTCACTCAACAAATCTGTGACTGCCTATTATGTTCTTTGATTTAACAAAGAATTAGACAATTAGCCTTGAATGAAATTCAACATATATCTGGAGGTATAGAGTCAGCCGGCAAAATGATGACTTAATAGTGGCATCATCTATATTCCAGTTATAAATACTTTCCTTGACTTCATCAAGATTTTTGTCATTTTTATAACAAATCACTGGAGATGTACTTTTGAGGCCATTTGCATATGGCCATTTGAGTTTCAAACCTTCTTCATTCCCAGTGAAGTGGCTTTATGAGAGAGGCAGAGGACTTAATGAAATGAGGCATCCTGTCCATTACTAGTGACTTTGAACTTTGGGTCTTAACATTTTCATAAATTTTTAAAAGGTAAGTCTATAAATGACTCATTCCTGTAATATCCCTTGATTTCTAAAGAGTAAGTTGGGAAGATCTCACCATTCTGAAATCATCAGACAATGCAACATGACAAACTCAAAAATCAATAGGTTAATATTATTTGTGCCAAACTGTCAGACTCTGTGAGAAGTAAATGGCATATGGCTGAAACGCAGAAACATTTTTTTTTAATTTTGTATTAGAGATACATATGTAAGGAGGTTTTTGTTACAAATAAGAGTTAATCAAATTTTTTGAGGGGCAGGGAAACTATACTTCATTAGGAAATTCTTAGTGAGACTATATTTTTTCTTTGCTATAAGCTGAATGATTGACCTGAAATGCATGAAAAGCAAGATACTTTGATGCCACTAATCTTTCTGCCTACAGCAGATTTCCTTGACTGTGTCTCATTAGCAAAACTTCTTTATGTTGTTCAAATCTACCAAGAAAACTGGTACTTCCAATATGGTACCATTTGATTGACGGAGAAGACAGGTAACAAAGGAAATAAATTTGAAAATCAGTCAGGCAAAAATAACTGAACAGCTGATGAAGCATCAACAGTCCTAACTAGGCCTAGGTGACTAGAAGTTTATATTAGGGTATAATGTTCAAGAGGTAAAATTCATCTATTGCTTTATTGACACTTGCATCCATCCCTTATTTCTCATGTTCCTCAATAAGTTGTTGTCATATTCTCTCACCATCCACATGTTCCTGTAGCTCTAGACCATTCCCTTAGGAACGTGTTTTTTCTTTCCCTATGTGGATGGGGACAAGCTCTTTAACCCCTCCCCCACTACTCCTTTTATCCATAGTAATGCTTAACTCTATCTGAGACCACAATCTCCACTTGTCTTCTTAATAACCTACCTCCGAATTTTCTAAATCTGTCAGAAAGGACTCCTAGATATAGCTTTGCACAAGAGACCAGATAATTCATTAACCATATCCCAGCATAATGATACGTTCATTAATATGTACACAATTGAGTTCACTGTGGTGCTGTATAAATATCACTGACTCTGGAATCAATAGTACGGGTGTCAAGTTACAGTTCTTATAATAATTTAGTAACATGCAACCTCATTCAAGCCAACTAATGACTTTTGGCCTCAGTTTATTCATTTGTAAATTGAGAGGAGTTGGTTAGATGTCTTTTGAGACTCACCTAGCCTTAAATTAGTGATCTTATGAATCTCTAGCTAGGTTCCTTGTATACTCATTTAATTTAAGGTTTCATTTAAGATATCTGAGCCTCATTTTTTTTTGTTTACGAAATAGGGTAACAATATTTACACTGTCTCACTCAATAGTGATGCATTGAATAATTTTAATGTCTTACATTTATATAGCACTAGGTGAATATAATAAACACATACATTATATATGACCACATATGTAATGCATAATATACATGTATAGTACAATGTGTAATATATGCATAATATTAGGTTATTTATGTCCTTTATGTTCATACCTACCTATATACATTCATGGAAGCATACCTACATAGATACAAACATATACAGAGTGCCCTAAAAATTTTTGTACAGCTTTATGTTTGAATAATTTAAAACTGTGTTAAAACTTTTGGAAAACACTGTATGCCATTTTAGGTATATAAAGACCAACAAAGTGGATGTACAGTTATGATTATCCCCACTTTACTGATGAGGAATCTGGGGCTCAGGGAATTTATGAAATGTCTACGGTTATACAACTCACACCATCGTCTCAGTCTCTCGAGCTCACAAACTAGATGTCATCCCAGACTCCTCACTATCTTTCATCACCCATATCCAATCTGTTGCCAAAGACTGCTGATTCCACCTTTGCAGCTTCTCTCAAAATCCCCCCCTTCTCTCCTCTGACAGTTCATCATGCTAGTATAAGCCTTCATTGCCTTATGCTTTCACAATTGCAATAGTTTTCTGGTTTTGTCTGACCGGCTCAAGTCTCTATCCACTCCAAAATTTTTTCTGTTAAGCCAACATAGTGATTTTCTTAAAACGCAATTCTGTTCATATCACCCCCTTACTTAATAAACTCTAGTGGCTTCTATTGTTTCCAAGAGCAAGTAACAGCTTTGATTGGCATTCAAAGCCCTTCATAACCTAACACCTTTCTACTTTCCTACACCTTACTTCCCAACATCTAATCTTCGATCTACTGACACTGGCCTTCCCTGTGTTCCACAAACATCTCTCAGCTATGGCAATTATCTCTGGCTTTCCATTTGTGCCTATATTCTTCTCTGACTACTGATCTCACTGGTTTTCTTTAAGTTCCAACTAAATTGGAACTCTACAGGAAGTGGTTCCTAACCCATCTTAATTCCAGTGCCATTCCTTTATTATTTCCTATTTATCATGAATAAATTTATTTTGTATATATTTGCATGTCTTCTCTCCATTATATTATAATGTCTTTGAGGGCAGATATTATTTTTTTACCTCTTCTTGTTTCACCAGGACTTAATATGGTACTTGGCACATAGTGCCTGGCTTAATAAGTGTTTATTGAATTATACACACGTGTGTACACACATGCATATACACATATGTGTGTGTGTGTATATACACATATTTACATATATGTACACATATCGATACTGATATTCTTCCTTCTTTTAAGTATTTTTGATGAAAGAGAGGCTCAAACATTGACTGCTTCCGTCTCATATTTTCCTCCACCATTGTAAAAACATTTCTTGCACAGGTCTTTTTGGGAGATCATTTCCCCCATTCTTTCTCTTTCTTCCCTTTTTCCCGTTGCATCTCTCTTTCTTATCCTTCCATTTTTATATCATTTCACCATAATAGACTCACTCCTATGCCTTCTGTCCAGTTAGATTCCTTCTGTCTTAATGATGATCAAGTACATAAGAGTCACATGTATCATCTTCCCTTATAGGAATGCAAACAATTTAATTTTGGGAAGGCTTGAAATTTCCTAGGTTCTTCACCATCAATCACAACTGAATTTAGAATTGTTTCCCACTTACTTCAGGTGCAAAAAATGTTAACTACTACTCTGATGCTATGAACACTAGAACTGAGTACTATAGCCATGACTGGGCTCTGGATCTATGGTTGAATAATTTTCAATAGCCCTTTATCAGACATGTAATGTTGGCTAGAAGATAAAAAGGTTTTGAAGACCAGAAAGAGTCAAAGTGGCTGTCTTCACTGATTGGATTGACCACATAATTATTGCCCCCTTTACTGTGCTTTGCTTCAGTAGGCAGAGTCAGATCTGAATTTCTTTTTCTAAAGCTGGTAAGTGGTAGCACCCAGGTTTAAAGCAGGGCAACCCAAAGACACTGGGATATTTGCAATACGAATGTTAGATTTTCAGGTTAGGTTATACCAATTACATAATACATACATACATACATACACACATGTCTATTATATGCACACATATATGTATAGATTTAAAACATAGAATAGCAGATGTTATGTAACTTCAGAGAAAAATCAGTCCAAAAAATTAATAGGAAAAGTAGGTGGTAACATCTAGTGGGTTAATCAGGTCCAAATTAATGTGAACAAATGCACTGAAGCAGTCACATGTATTTGAGTCTGCACTATTTGAAGTTATAATTTTATGAAATATGGGCATTAGCTCCAGCTCATTGGAAATATGCAGTGCACATTTGAGTAATGTAACCACATCAGAGGATTCATTGTTCTCAGAAATTGGGACAATGCTGTAGTTCTGTTTCACAAGAATCTTCTAGCAGGTGCTGATTATCCTTACCATTCACAACTCATTCTTCTCTGAGATTCTTTGGTTTTGTTTTTCTATGAATGAAAGTTACAATTTTGAGATTTGGACTGGAATTTCTCATTTATGTGTCAAGTAGTGACATACTTAGGATTCTCTCTTTGTTATTGTTAAAAGAAAAATCCAAAATCATAGTTCTTTAATATACATTGTTTTCCCTTTGCCCTTCTTTGATGTGCATGTTTCTCCTGAAAAATCCTGCTTTCTATGAAAATGCAAAAGAAAAAAAAATAAAATTCTGTGATCTAGGACTGAAATGGACTTTGAAAATCATCAGAGAATAAAATTCAATCATTCCATGCATGAGGGAGTAGAAGTTTAGATAGGTTGAGTGGCTGTGCCCAAGAATACAGTAAAATGAAAATTCAGGTGCAGATTCTTTAACTCCAACATAATGCTCCTTACACACCTTCATCGGTCTTATGCTACCTTTGAATTTCAGTAGTATTGTGCATGTACCTGTAAGGGTATATGGCTGCTTGTGTGTGAGAAATTGTGTGTGGCTGTGTTTGTATATGAGAAAGCGTACACGGTAATTTAGAAAGTTATTAAAAGACCATGTGCCTGCTATCATGAATGAATGCATGTTTATATACATATACATATAAATTAATATCTATACATATGTATCTGTGCATATATATATATACACATATAGATGAAGCAGGATCAAACACAAATATCATATTATCATAGATCTAAAAGTGGAAGAGATCTCAGAGGACTTAATTGTTGGTATAGATTCTTGATTGACTAAGTTAGAAAAAAATCAGCCCATAGGAAACTAGGACCATTCAGATTTGATGGATGTCCTATTGCCTTCAGGTATGTAAATGCTTCAGATCTCATGAATTTCTGTGTAGACATGAAGGAGGGTTATTTACCTGGAAGTGTTGTACCCTTGTTGAATATCTTTACCATATTAGTGTAAAGTAAATTTCATTTATTAAAGGGTAGATTGCATATATGTTTGTATTTATAAGTGTATGCATATGTATATATGTATGTCTACATATATGCATACACACATACATGTGTATGCATATATGTAGATATGTATGTCTACACATGTATGCATTATGTAGGCATGGTGTATTGCTTTATATTACACATGCATATGTGTATATACATGCAATCACAATAATACATGCATATACACATGTACATACATGCATGCATGCATGCATACATACATACATATATACATATGTCTCACTTCATTTCAATCCCTTAATCATCAAACTTGTCTGAGCCAAACCTGGACCAATTCGTTCCTGAGGTAAGATAATTATATCTTTAGTGATATGATAGAAGGCCTCTGATGTTGCTTCCAATGCTGAAATTCTGTTATTCTCCAAGTCTAAGTATAAAAGACAGTAGTGATGAAGATAATGATGATGGTGGTGGTATTAATAACGACTTATCCACTATGTTCCAGGAAGCTCATTAATGAGAAAACCTCATCATTGTGCAAGACTTAATCAACCTTGGTATTCTATCTCGTCATTATACTCTGCCCCTCTGATTGAAAGATAAACTCTTTCCTTATTCATATTTGAATTGTTAGGGCTTACCATGGTGGCTGCGGTACCAATATTCATTGATGATTTCATTGATGATGATGATGGTGATGATGATAATGATGACAACAATGATGACTGGTCTTATTGTGCCATTACAGTTCACACACATATATACACACACACTCACATGTATATACACACACATAATCGGTTAAAATCATTTATATATGTAATAGAAGTTCTAGAGAGCTATATATGAAAAGTATGTTAAATTTGGGTATGATCTCAGTTCTGCCTCTAAATTTTGACTAAGTTAATCAGCTAATAATATGTAATTCTAGAATCCCATGATCTCTCTAAAATGATAAATATTTTTGTGAAATGGGGATAAAATGACTCCCTGCCTACTTCCTGGATTAACATAAAGATCAAATGAGAAAGTGTATGTGAGAATGCTTCACAAACTGTAAAGTAGCCTACAAATGAGAGTTACTATTATTATTCTTTTTCTTTTCACCTCTTGTTCTACCACATGTTGCTAATGTCTGTGTCTCTTTCAATGGTGAGAGACTGAGATGGCTGCCAAGTCAGAGAAAGAAAGTTATTTCCATAAGGAGAAAAAAAATGTTTCTCGGCTTTTTGACACTTGTAGGAACCATTTTTTATATTTGCAATGAGCTAATTACCTACCTAGAAATGGAAAAGATGTACTAAAATTAAAACAGGTATTAGCCTTGTGCTTTTAAACACCTCAAATTGCCTTTTAGTAATATTTATAGCTTTGGTGATTTTTTTTCTAATGCAACTATTGGTTAATAAAAATTTCGCCAGCATTTTCTGAAGTGGATAGCCTTGTGTACAAAATTGTACATTATTGATTAGATGTAGGAAACTTTACCTATTACATAGCACAAGTCACGTAGGGCCTTTTCTGACAAAATTCATTTCTCAGTCTGACTCCATGTTAAAAACAATGTGTCGTAGAATTTAAAAATACAGATTTCCTCATTCATCATTTGGGGTATAGCTATGCTCAAATATTTGTATTTTTTTAAATGAGCATTTTAGCATTCCAATTCAAAATGTTCCTTAATATGCAGCCATACTCACCAAATATAGGTATTATCTAATTTTATTTTAACCTTATTAAGGAATGAAAAGCTGTATGATGAAAAACAAATCAATGGAACAAATAATACACACACACACACACACATATATATATATATACATATATATAAAATTTAAAACATAAAAAACACAGAGGATTTATAACATAAGTATTAATTTAGGCCTAAGGAAGTATAGATAATCTAGGCTTATCATTATTATTTCCCTGAAGCTCTATAAGAAGTCCATAAATTAATTTAGGTCACTAGCAAACCATTAAGCAAATTATGGGTCCCCTTCATTATAAACAGTCCAGATAGTGCAAATTGCTATCTTGTATGCTATCTTGTATGAATTACTCAATCAATTATTATTGTTTATCCTTGAGTTGCTAATGTTCTTTTTCTTCTGCTCAAATTAGCATGTATATAATTCATCTCTTTCCATGATATGCTCTACCAGTACAGTGTAAGTTCCTTAGAAGCAAAGACTATTTTCTGTTTTGACTTTCTATTTATAGCCTCTAGAGCCACACCTTGCATACAGTAGGTGCTTAATAAAGGCTCGTTAATTTGTATTGGACTTCTTCAGTATCATAAATAACCTTCACATGTTACAATCCTTAAAGAATTAGAAGATAATATACAACTTTGTAGCATAAGAAACATATTAACCATTTAGTATATTCTTTATATATTAAATCTCTCTTGCATGATTCCAAAGGCACTTTAGTCTATTTGTACCTAGTTCCTCTCCAGTATATCAATAATTTCCAGTATTTTGGTTTACACATGCCATTTAATGATGTAGAATATAAACCCATCTACTTGTTGTTATGTGTTCTTTTAAAATCCCTTTGCTCAAGATGTAAATCTTATTTCTATGACTGCCCTCGTAATGAGTTCTTCACACCTTTGCTTCTTTGGTTTCATCCATGGTGGGTCTTATACTCCTGGATGGGGAGAAATGTTAATTTGTAATTTGTTAGAAGATTCAAGAGCCTCAGAGTAGATATGACATGTCCTACACTGTGAAAAGTTGCCAGTCCAAAACACTTAAGAAAATGTACACACACACACACACACACACACACACACACACACACACACACACTGAGAATTTTGCTAGAAACTGAGAAAAAGTGCCCCAGTAAAAATATCATCCTTAAAGAAAAGATATCAAAAAAATCAATAGTTCTGCTAACGGAAAAAATAGCATGATATGGTCAAAAAGACAAAGTATTTAGAGAAAGAAGAAAGATTCAGAACTCAAATATTATTATGTATCTGTGACCAAAGATGAATCATGAAAATTCTTTGAATCTTAATTGTTCATCTATTAAATATAGCTAACATTTCTGTTATCAAAAGTCAAATCATAAGGTTACAGTAAGGAAACCAAATAGGCTCTGAAGCTAAAATTGATATTATAGATCATGTTGTTACTCTATACACCCAAACCACCATCCCCCTCCATCAATATTATAGATATGGAAACTGAAGCCTGAGGATGGGAAGTAACTTACTGGAAGGGATAAAGGTAATAACATGACACAAATTGTCCTGGAAACCAGATCTTAAAATTTCAAAACAATAATTGTGATTCTTTTTCTTCACCTTTTTTGCCAAGTAGTTTACATAGTACTAGAAATAATTATTCTTTAAATAGTTGGTAAATTCACTTGTAAATGATCAACCCCTGGAGAGGCCATTTTTCTTAATGAGTTCATTAATGGCTTGTTTGTTTTTTTTTTCTTCCTAAAATGGGGTTAAATGTTCTTCTGCTAAACTGGGCAATATGTACTTTTGTAAATATTCACCATGTCACTTATGTTGTAAAATTTATTGGTATACAATTGGGCAAAACACCTCCTATTTATTGTTTTAATTCCCTCTTCATTGGTGGAGAATTCAACCTTTTTCTTTTTGATACTGGTAATTGATTTTCTTTTTTAATCAAAATAACCAAAGGTTTAGCCATTTTTGTGACTGTTTTCATAAAATTGGCACTTAGATTTATTTATTAGCTCACTAGTTATATTTTCAATTTTTATCTCTCCTTTGTTTTCAGAATTTCTAATTTGGTATTTAATTGAGGAGTTTTAGTTTGATGTTTTTGTAGCTACATATCCAATTCTTTTGTCTCCTCTATTTTATTCATGTAAGCACATAAAGATATAAAATTTCCCCTAAGAACTGCTTTGTCTGCATCCCATAAGTTTTGGCATGTTTTCTCATTACTGTTACTCTCTTTGATGCAGTTGTTGTTACTATATTTGTTGTTTCACCTGCTCGCTTTTTAGAATCAAATCATTTAGTTTCCAATTAGTTTTTATCCTGGCCTGCCTTGGCTTCTTATTATAGGTAATTTTTATTTTATCATGATCTGAAAAGGACATATTCAATATCTCTGCCTTTCTGCATTGGATCGTGAGGCTTTGCTAGCCTAATACTTGGTAAATTTTTGTATAGGTACCATTTATCACTCAGGTTCTTTTTTTAATCCCCATTCAGTTTTCTTTGTAGGTCTATCATATTTAAGTTTCTAAAATGCTATTCACCTCTTTAACTTTTTTTTTTAGTTAGATTTATCTGGTTGTGAGATGGGAAGACAGGTTTCTCAGCAGTATAATTTTGCTATTTCTTCCTGTAACTCACTTAACTTCTCTTCTATGAATCTGGCTTCTACAACACAAGCCTGCACAATCTATGGAGAAAATCGAATGGGGATAAAAAGGAATATACATATTTCTCAGTTGTATTTGGCATACACAAAAAATGACCATGTAGTAGGGCATAAAAGCCTCACAACCAAATGCAGAAAGGCAGATGGTTTAAATGTATCTTTTTAGATCATAATTAAACAAAAATTATATGCAATAAAGGATGATGGAAGGATAAACTAAAAGTAAACTGGAAATTAACTAATGCGATCTTAAAGAATGAGTAGGTGAAACAACAAATCATAGAAATAATCAATAATTTCATCAAAGAGAATGACAATAATGAGACAACATAGTAATACTTAAGGGATGCAGCCAAAGCAGTTTTTAAGGTAAATCTATATCTTTAAATGCTTGCATGAATAAAATAAAGAAAGAGGAGATCAATGATTTGGACATTTTTTTTAAACCATAAAAAGAAAAAAATAAAAATCCTGAATTTAACACCAAATTAAAAATTCTGAAAAATTAAAGGAGAGATTAATACATTTGAAAGTAGGAAATTATTGAATTAATAAATAAAACTAAGAGCTGATTTTAGGGAAAAATAACAATAGTAGAGATAAACGTTTGGCTAATTTAATTTTAAAAAAAAGAAGAAAACAGTATTGCCAGTTTCAAAAATGAAAAGAGCGAATTCACCATCAATGAAGAGAAAATTCAAACAGTAACTAGGAGATATCCTGGTCAACTGCAATCTTCTAAATCTAGCAATCTGTGTACAAAAATATAAATTGCTCAATTAACAGAACATGAAATAAAATAAGTATATAACCCCATTTCAGAAAAAAAAAATAAATCTACCGACTCCTTATGGAAAAAAAAAATCCAGGGCCAGATGGATTAGAAAGTGAATTCTACCAAAGATTTAAAGAAAATTAGTACCAATTCTATATAAACTATTCATAAAAATAAAAATTCTTTCTATGACACAACTATTATGCTGATACCTTAACTAGGAAGGCCCAAAACAGATCAAGAAAAGTATAGATCAATTACCATGATGATTATTGATGCAAAAATTTTAAATAAAGTATTAGCAAAAAGACTAATTTATCACTAAGATAATACACTATGACCAGGTAGGATTTATACCAAATGTGAAGAATTGGTTCAATGTTAGCATAATTGATCATATTAATAACAAAATTAACAGAAATAATGTGATTATCTCAATAAGTGCAGAAAAAAGATTTTGACAAATTATGGCACGCATTCCTACTAAAAGCATTAATGAACATTGGAGTAAATAGTATATTCCTTAAAATGATATGTAGTATCTATTGAAAACCATCACAAGCATTATAGATAATGGGACAAAGATAGAACTATTCCCAGTAAGATCAGGAGTAGAACAAGGATATCTATTATCTCCATTTTTATTCAGTATTATACTACAAATGTTAGCTTTAGCAATAAGAGATGACAAAGAAATTGAAGGAATGAGAATAGGCAATGAGAAACCAAAACAATAACTCTTTGCAAATGATACAGTGATATACTTACAGAATCCTAGAGAATCAACTAAAAAATACTTGAAATAATTAACAACTTTTGTAAATTTGCAGGATATAAAATAAACCCATACAAAGCATCAATATTTTTTAATGCTAAAAAAGCTCAGCAACAATAGATAGAAAGAGAAATTACATTTAAAATAACAGTAGATGATTTAAAATATTTAGAAGTCCACCTGTCAAAACAAACTCAGGAACTATGTAAAGACAATTACAAAACACTTTTCACACAAATGAGGTCAGGTGTAAAAATTTCAAAGGTACTAATTGCTAGTGGGTAATATAATAATATATAACATAACATAACATATAACATGACATGACATAACATGACAAAATATAATATAAAATAACATAACATAATAAAACCTAATATAACATAGCATAACATAACACAACATAACATGTAATATAATGTAATATGATTTAATATTATATAATATAATATAGTATAATACAATACAGTATAATACAATACAATACAGTACAGTACAGTACAATACAACACAACACAACACAATACAATACAATATAATATGATATAATATGACATAATGTGATATAATGTGATATGCTATGCTATGCTATGCTATGATATGATATGACATGACATGATATGACATGATATAATATAATATAATGCAATGTAATGTAATATAATATAATGTAATGTAATGTAATATAATATAATATAATGTAATATAATATAATATAAATGACAATTCTATCTAAATTAATTACTTATTTAGTGCAATTCCAATCAAACTATAAATAATTTTGTAGAGCTAGAAAAAATAACAGCAGAACTCATCTGGAAGAACAAAAGGACAAATATATCAAGAGATTCGATTAAAAAAATAAAACCAACAACAACAACAAAACATGGGGAAGTGGCTTAGCCTTGCCAGAACTAGAATTGTAGAAACTGTTTGGTACTGGCTAAGAAACAGAATGTTGGATTAGGGAAATAGGTTAGGTACACAAGCCACAGTAGTCAGTGACTATGTTAATCTACCATTTGATAAACTCAATGACTCCAGTTTCCAAGATTAAAAAAAAAATCACTATTTGACTAAACCTTCTAGGAAATTTGGAACATAGTATTGCAAAAACTAGGCATAGACTAATATTTCATACAGTTTACAGTGATAAGATCAAAATGGTTACATGGTTTGGGCATACAGTTGATATCATAAGTAATTTAGATCTGTGGAAAAGGGAAGAATTTATGACCAAACAAGAGATAGAGAAGAATGTGAAATGCTAAACATAAAAGTAGATAATTTTGATTACATTTAATTTAAAACATTTTTTTTTTCAAAACAAAGTCAATGTGATCAAGATTAGAAGGAAAACTGAAGGCTGGGATATACTTTTTAAAGCCAACATTTCTGATAAAGCCCTCACTTCTAAAAAAAAAATAGAGAGAGCAAAGTCAAATTTATAAGAATACAAACCATTCCCCAACTAACAAATTGTCAAAGGATATGAGGAAGCATTTTTCATATGAAGAATCATCTCTAATAATTATCTCTAATGTTTTGATAAAATGGGCTAAATCACTATTGTTTAGAGAAATGCAAATTAAAATAAATCTGAAGTACCACCTCACATTTATCAGATTGACAATATGACAGAAAAGGAAAATGATAAATGTTGGAAAAGATTAGAGCACTAATGTTTTGTTGGGTGGAGTTGTGAACTCATCCAACCATTCTGGAGAACAATTTGGAACTATGACCAAAGAGTTATAAAATTCTGTATACCCTTTGATCCAGCAGTACTACTACTTTGTCTTTATCACAAAAAGATCTTTAAAAAGGGAAAAGGACCCACATGTATAAAAATATTAATTGAAACTCTTTTTTGGTGGAAGAGTATTAGAAATTGATGAGTTACCAACCAATTGTGGAATGGCTGAACAAGTTGTGATATATGAAAGTTATAGAATACTGTTCTGCTATATGAAATGATGAGCAGGTGAATTACAGTAAGACCTGGAAAGACTTACATGAAATGATGCTCAGTGAAGTGAGCAGAACCAGGAGAACATTGTACACAGTGACATCAACATTGATAGACTTAGCTCTTCTCAGCACTGCAAGGATCTAAAACAACTCCAAAGGAGTCATGATGGAGAATGCCGTCTACATCCAGAGAAAGAACTATGGTCTTAATGCATATCAAAGCATATTATTTTCCCCTTTTTTTTCTTTCTTGTGGATTTTCTCTTTTGTTCTGATTCTTCTTTCACAGCATGACTGATGTGGAAATATGTTTAATATGATTGTACAAGTATAACCTATATCACATTGAATGCTCTCTTGGGGAGTGGGGAAGGGGAGAGAAAAATTCAGAACTCAAAATCTTATAAAAGTAAATGTTCAAAATTATCTTTACATTTAGTTTTAAAATAAAATACTACTAAGTTATAAAAGTGGCTTCATTCAAAATAGAAGTGTTTGCAATCTTTTTTTTGTCAATCTTTCCAGAAAAATAAACAAATTTTTGTTGTTCTTTTAAAATTACATAGTCAAAGAAACGACTTAAAGATTCAATACCTTCTTACTCTTCAGGAAATCAGATCTGATCAGTTTTATAGAGTGTAAATCCATAGTTATATATTTATAAATAACATTGTGTCAATAAATAAAGAAATGTATTATTAATAAACAAATTATTAAATGAATAACAATTGGAAATTTATAAAGCTTTAAGGTTTGCAGATCCACTTAAAGATAACATTTCATTTTATCCTCACAACCTTTCTGGGCACAGGCACTTTGTGTATGAATGTGGTGAATAACAATTGTTTGGTTTTGTCTGCATTAAATAAAATTGTGACCTTCACTCTTTGTTTCCTTTGAAATACTAGTCATTTAGAAGATGGCGGCTGGGAAGCAGTGACTGGCGTGAGCTCCCCACCAAGTCCCTCCAAAAACCAATAAAACAATGGCTCTGAACCAATTCTAGAGCTGCAGAACCCACAAAGTGGCAGAGGGAAGCAGGGCCCCAACCCAGGACAGCCTGGATGGTCTCTGGGTAAGGTCTGTCCCAC
>CM053623.1:343186043-343206588 GCA_028646595.1 Phalanger gymnotis
TCAGCCTCTCTGCACTGGATTGTGAGGGCTTTTTGCCCTTGTATATGGTCATTTTTTGAGTATGTGCCATGTACTGCTGAGAAAAAAGTATATTCCTTTTTATCACCATTCAGTTTTTTCCAGAGGTCTATCATATCTATCTTTTTCTAAAATTCTATTCACCTCCTTAATTTCTTTCTTGTTTATTTTGAGGTTACAGTTATCAAGTTTGGAGAGCAGGAGGCTGAAGTCCCCCACTAGTATAATTTTGCTCTCTATTTCTTGCTCTAACTCTCTTAACTTCTCCCCTGAGAATTTGGATGCGATACCACTTGGTGCATATGTGTTAACTAATGATATTGCTTCACTGTCTATAGTGCCTTTTAGCAGGATATAATTTCCTCCATTATCTCTTTTAATTAGATGTACCTTTGCTTTTGCTTTGTCTGAGATTGGGATTGCTACCCCTGCATTTATTTTCTTTAGCCAAAGCACAATATATTCTACTCCAACCTTTTTAGCCTGTGTGTATCCTCCTGTTTCAAATGTGTTTCTTCTAAACGACATATTGTAGCACTATGGTTTTTAATTCTGCTATTCTGCTATTTGTCTCTATTTTATGGGAGAGTTCATCCCATTCACATTCACAGTAATGATTACAAGCTGTGTCTTTTTCTCCATCCTATCCCCCCCCATTTATTCTTTATTTCTCCCTTCTATTCATCAAAAGTTTTGCTTTTGCCTACCACCTTCCTCCCTTTGCCCTCCCTATTGATTCTCCTCCCTTATCTTACCCTTTTCTCCTTTCTACTTCTTTTTTCCCTTCTGACCACTCCTCTTTTCTTTCTCCTCCTACTGCCTGTAAGACAAGATTGATTTCTATACTTATCAGAGTATGTTATTCCCTCCTTGAAATGAATCCAAAGTAAAGCTCAAATATTGCTCTTCTTCCTCTTTTCTTTCCCTCTACTATAATATGTTTTTGTGACTCTTCATGTGATGTAATTTACCCTTTCTACCACCTTCTTACCTCTTCTCCCAGAACCTCCCCTGTATACTGCTTAATTATGTTTTTATCATCATATCAGTTATTTTATCCTGACACCCTCTCTATGTATAACCCTTTAAATTGTCATAATTACTGTACCATCCTCAAGATTGACATATATATATATTTACATATGTGTATACATATATATACATACATATACTTATATAACATATATAAACAATATAATCCTATATAAGGATGGAGATAATTTGCCCTTATGGAATAACAAGATTTTTCCCCCGTTTACCTTATTATATCTCTCTTCAGTTTTGTGTTTGAACATCAAATTTTCTATTGAGCTCTGGCCTTTTCATCAGTAAGTTCTGGAATTTTCCTTATTTCCCTTATTTCAACCACCTCTTTGCCTGAGAAATTATGCTTATTTTTCCTGGGTGGTTGATCAATCTTGTGTGATCCTAACTGTAGTTTCATGATATTTGTATTGTTTCACTTCTGGCTTTTTACATTATTTTCACTTTGACCTGATAATTCTGGAATTTGGCTTCAATATTCCTTGGAGTCTTCAATTTGGGATCTCTTTCAGGGGATGATCAGTGGATTCTTTTGATGACTTTTGTTTTTGTTTTTGTTTTTGGCAGGGCAGTCAGGGTTAAGTGACTTGCCCAAGGTCACACAGCTAGTGCATGTGTCAAGTGTCTGAGGTTGGATTTGAACTCAGGTCCTCCTGACTCCAGGGTCGGTGCTCTGCTCACTATGCCACCTAGCTGCCCTAGTTTGATGACTATTTTACCCTCTGGTTCTAGGACTTTGGGACAATTTTCCTTGTGATTTCTTGGAAGATACTGTCCACACTCTTTTTTTCAATATTTATTTCTGGTAGACTAATAATTTTTAGATTGTCTCTCCTGTAGCCATTTTCCGGGTCAATTGTTATTCCAATCTGATATTTCACATTTTCTTCTTTTTTTTTTCATTCTTTAGATTTTGTTTGATTGATTCTTGGTGCCTCATAGAGTCATTAGTTTCTGCTTGCCCAATTCTAATTTTTAACAAATTGTTTTCTACATTTAGCTTCTGATCCTCCTTTTTCATTTCATTAATTTTACTTCTCAGGACATCATTCTCTCCAATTAGATTGTGAACCTCCTCAACTATTTCACCAATTTTACTTTTTAAATATTTGATCTCATCAGTGATTTTTTTCTTTATTTCTTTTACCCCTCTATTTTGATTTTTAAAATCCTCCCTGAGCCCTTCCAGGAATGCTTTTTGGACTTGAGACCAGTTCACATTCCCTTTAGAGATTTCAGAGGTGGGTATAATGTAAATGTTGTCCTCTTCTGAACTGGTATTTTGATCCTCCCTATCTCCAAAAAAAATAAAATCTATAGTCCTCATTTTTCTAGACTGCTTTTTCATGTTGGTTGTCTTTTTCCTAGCTTTATAGTGGATCTCTGCTTCTTGGGCTCAGGAGGCTCTGTCCCAAGCTTCTTGTGCTGGGCACTTGGAACCTGGTAACTGGCTTTGTGAGCTGTGGCCTCTGGTTTTGTTAGCCAGAGGCTATATACTGCTGCTCCTCACCTAGTGCTCACCTACAGTTGGTTGGTGTGTGCTAAGAATCGAGACCCAGTGGGTTCTTTTTGTGTTTCCCTTAAAGGGTCACCGTGTGAAGTGTGGGGGAGGGATGTCCTGGCTGCTGTAAGTCTCCTCTTCCCCTAGGACTGTGATACAGGATGTGTGGTCTCAGCAGTTGTCTGTACTGGTGTCTGCCACTTCCCCTGGCTGTGTGAAGGTACCTCTGGGTTCCTGGAGTTTACCCTTTCTGACTCCAGCCCCCTGGGGCTCAGGAACTCCTGTTGTTCATCCACTGAAGCCCCACTTCTGGCTCTCCTATTAAAGGGTCTTTCCCAAGGGAGTATAATCTGGGTAAGAAAGGGAAGGATGAGAGCTATTTTTTTTCTGGTCATCATGGCTCCAGAAGTTCAACAAGGTGAGTTTGAAATCTTTACACTGTGGGCTGCAAGGCTGAGGAGTGGTTGCTTTCATGGCAGTAGGCACTGTGCTGCTGCCTTCGGTAGCTCTGACAGACTGTCTGCTTTCATGGGCTGAGAGGCCTTGGGGTGGCCACCAGTTTCAAAGATCCAGTGTTCTCCCAGGTGGGTTTGCTGGCCGGGGTCTGCAGCTGCTTCTACCTTGGTGTGGTCTAGTGCAGTTTCATGTGCTGTGCACTCTCCCAGCCTACAGATCTGTCCTGTCGACCCTGCAGACTCTCCTGGCTTGGAAATTTGCCACACTCAATCTACTAGTGGCTTCTAACTCTTTCAAATCTGCTCATATTCACTTTTTTACAGGTATCCTACAGAAGTTGTTAGAGAACTTTAGTAGGTCATGTTTTCACAATGCCATATTGGCTCTTCCCCCCTAGGCAAATCTTTAAAACCATAAGTTATATATCAATATACCTTTTCTGCAAGAAGTTAGGAAAAAAGAGATTTTTCATATTAATGAAGCTATAAGTCAAGCCCCCCCCAACATTTCCCATCCTCCAGAAAGTAAGAAAAAAAGAACTACAATCATCTAGAAGAAACTACACTACTTAGAATTCACTATGGTAAGACCAATATAGAAAATGAAGTCAAATACATAATTCATTTGAATCAAAAGAAATATTTTAAAATATAATACTTTTTCCCCTGCACTGGGACAAAAGTGGTGAAAGATCAAATCAATTGGAAGATAAGGCTTATGATTTTGTACGTTTATGCTATAGGTCTACATCTTACCATCATGAAAGGCTGTTAGGGAAATAATTGCTTTCACAGCTTTAAGAATCATGTTTTAATTAAGCCACATGACACATTTATTTTTAATAATTCTATTATATTTAGCTTTGTTAATATAACTTTCTGCATTCCCCACCCCCATCCCAGGGAGGAGGTCAGAGCCTGTTTTATCATCCTTATTTGCAACCTAAGTGCTTTGGCCTTGCTTGGCTAGTAGGTATTAAGGGACATGTGTTAAATTTAATATGATACATATTTGGGGATTTGTTTGTTCTCAGTAGTGAAGAATTTTAATAGCTTTGACAAAAATATGATCTTATTTGACAGAGAGATTAAATATTAAATTTGAGTCACTGAAGGTTTAGTTACAGAGGCAGTTTAGGTCAGTTATGATATTGAAAGTTGATCAGAGTATGCTGAGTATCAGTTGTGAGGCAAAGTTGAACATGCAAAGAAACCCTTTTGTTAAGATAAAAGATATATTTTAAAATGATTTTACACTTGCAAATTGGTCACCAGAGCCCAGGCCTGCACAACATATAGCCCACAGGTCTCTTGTTGCCCACTAAAGATTTTCAGGCACCCTTGAAAAATGTAGAGGATGTGAGAGAAAGTAAAGATGTAACAAGTGCTTTGTTCATGCCCCACTTAATCCGCTTTCCACTAGTCACTATTGTGCCTGTCATGTAATTTGGGGATGAGTTGCCACTGCTCATGTCTCTCCTGTTTTTCACATGACCCACAGCAACTAGCTTTTCAGTCTAATTCTAATCTGAGAGGAGCAAGAGTTATATTTTTTGGCTGTGTTTTCAAACATTATTGGCACAGAACAGGGACAAAGCGAATGCAGCCATTCAGTCAGCTGATGTCTACTATGCAATGAGTAGCAACAAGCAAGGGCTTCTTCCTCTTCCTCACTGTGTGGCCACCCTCCAAGTTACATGAATATCTGGCACTCTCTCTAAGGTCAGACTGTCAGTTCAATATATCTTTATATGTGAGCAGTTGCCTTGGAGATTTTAGAGTTGTAACATTAAAGTTTTTAGGGTGACTTTGTAAAATGGATGATGAAATGGAAGATTGAATCAGAACATAGAGTGTTTAATCGAGAGTGAACAAATAGAAACTTGTTTACTTACATGGTAGACAAAATATTATATGTCGTTGGCCAAGAAGTAATAGCTGCTCTTAAGGAATACAATCTTCACCACCATTTCATGTTTCAAATCAAAACTTGTTGACCTAAGGAAATTGGACACCAGTGAAAAACAAATTAAAGCCACCAAATTGTTGAAAAATCTCAGCGAGAAACAATGCTTTTTCAAGAAAGTAAACTCAAGAAATGAGGTAGCTACTAAGGTTAGTTTTCAGATTTCTAAGGAAATTGCTGTTGCTGGGAAGTTTGTTAATCAAGGTGACTTCATAATTTCTTGATTTCTCATAGCTTCCATTTACTCCATTCCAATTTTTAAGGAATCATTTTCTTCAGTGAGCTTTTGAATCTTTTCCCACTTGGCTCATTCTGCTTTTTAAGGCATTCTTCTCCTCACTGGTTGTTTGGGCCTCTTTTGCCATTTCAGTTTTTTAAGGTGTTATTTTTTTAAGGTGTTATTTTCTTCAGTATTTTTTGGGTCTCCTTTAGCAACTTTTAGCAAGCCATTGAGTCATTTTTCATGATTTTCTTTTATCACTCTCATTTCTCTACCCATTTTTTTCTTCTACTTCTCTTCTTTGATTTTCAAAATGCTTTTTGAGTTCTTCCATGGCCTGAGACTGTAACAACAATGCTACTTGTAGCTCCCACAGCTGTGAAAGGCCAATGACACCAACACACATGAGGGCTGGTAGCACAAGTTCTTTGATCTGCTTTTCTATGGAACATAATTTTAAGAGGTTTATAATCTCACTTTAATTAAGCATACATATATCATTCACTTGGTTCAGGGAAAAAGTCAGCACCCTGAACTTCAGAGAAAACACAAACAGAATTATAAGCAGAGCTTATACAAACAGAGCAAATAGCACAAATCAGCAGAAAGACCTTCTGTCTTTCCATAGCAGTACATATATAAATAATTATCTGAGAGAGAAGCACCAACATCTGGTTTTTCAAAGCCAGGAACTCCTTAATGGCTCCCCAGAGTCTTGCCTAGCAAAATCACAGGAACACTCTTTCAATGAGTGAGCTCCCCATCACCCAAATCAAAATGCTAACCTCAGAGTATATATACACTTCTTCAGGGTCAGAGGGCATCACGACCAAGTGACTCAAGCTCACATGACTTAGTCTTTCTTGTGACACGAGCAGGTCATCAAAAACTCTTGATTCAATCAAAGACTCGATTCAGACAAAAGCAAGACCCAATCACTTGGTTGCCTGAGTTCTGAGAAGCACTTCAAAAGAATAAAAAAAACAGTGAAAATTCCCACCCTGCTTGTCACCACAGAGACCAAGTCATATTTTTCTTGGAGGCTTTGGTTGTTGGAGCTTTGATTTTATTGTCTTTTGGTTATATGTTTTGATCTTCTTTGTCACCAAAGTAAGATTCTATAATCTGAGATTTTTCCCCTTGTTTGTTCATTCTCCCAGCCAATTACTTGACTTTTTAACTCTTTGTTAAGATAGGACTCTTCTTCTAGTTTGAAGGATGTACTGTCCCAAGCTTCGGGGGTTTTGTGCAGCTGTTTTCAGAGATACTTCTAGGGACCTGTAAGTTTTCAGTCCTTGCAAGGTGGTATGATCGAAGTAGAGGTGTTTACTCCTCTGCTGGCCTGTACTCTTGTCTGTGAGTGACCACAAGCACTATTTTCTGCCTTGGTATTGTGAGGAGGATTCCCTTTCCACAGGTACCACAAGCCCTGCCATGCCAGCACTTTCCATACCCCAGGACTGCCTCCTAGGACTGTGACCAGGATCCAAGCATGGGAAAAGCAAAGGAATCCTGCCTCAGTGCCATCAAAGAGATCCCGGCAATTCTCCTCTAGTCAGCCTCTCATACCCACACTGTCTGTGGGCTGAGAGCTGTGGAAGAAGACACACTGCTGCCCTGAGGCTGGGGCTGAACAATGCTCTTCTCTCACCCAGGTCAATAGACCTTTCCTACTGACCTTCTACATTGACTTTGTTGTTTGTGGGTTGAGAAGTCTGGAAATTACCACAGCTGCCAGTGATTCAGTCCCCTGAGGCATGCTCCAGGTTCTCTGGGCTGGTCTGTGTTGGTGCGGCCAACATTGCTCTGTGATTCTCTCCCAGTCTGTTGCAATAGACCTTTCCTGTCCACCTCCCAGGTTGTCTTGGCCTGCATATTTGTTTCACTCTCTCATTTTGTAGGTTCTGCTTATCTAAATTTGTTTAGAGTAATTTTTTACAGGTATTTGGAGTATGTGGGGGGAGAGCTCAAGCAAGTCCCTGCTTTTACTCTGCCATATGGCTCTGAAAGTAGCTTAATAAAGAAGTGTTTGTTGATTGCAGTTTCTGTATTATATCCCACTCAGCAAAGTATTTTTTAAATATTGATGTGATTTCATGAAAAATAAAAATCCTAAATAATAAGTGTAATTAGTTGATATTAATTGTAGTTGCCCTTTTTTAATATGGTTTATTTGCAAAATAATGTAACGATTAATTATACCTCTACTTGGAAAGTGAGATGCTAGAAACCTATCTGTGGTTCAAAGAAGTTTAGCCTATTTTAATTATGGAGCCTACCTACTGCCAAATTGTTCAGGTCTACTCTAGTGTGTGATATGCAGTGTTTACTCTTTTATTCTTGAAAACCTAACCTCAGGATCAATATGTGATTATCTGAAGAAAATTAAAGATTGAATCAAATTGAACTATTTGTACTAAGCCTTGAATGATGTAGACAAGTCACCTTAATTGCACTCACAAATTACGCAAATGAGCATGTAAGGATGTCATCATTGTATGTGCATTTATGTACTTACAAAAAATTGCACTCTGGCAAATGAGTTTTATCATGTTGGTACAATCCTTTGTATGGAAGTATTGCTTATGAGATTTTATCTTTGTAAAAATGTTTGCACCTGTGAATATCTGAAGAGCTAAATTTAGACAGCTGTTTTCAAAAATTTAACCCTAATTAATTGGGCCTTTTTACTACTGCCATTCCTTATTTGAATCTCAGGAGTAAATGCAGATATGTCATTAACACCAAATTACCAAGTGATTTATCCTGATGACTTTCCACACACGTGAAGATATTTTTTAATTGTTCATTTATTGTTAAGGAAGTGTGTGCTAGGCAAAAATGTTTGGAAGAGTCTTCAAACATTGCAATGATAATGCTAGCTACAATTATATAGTGATCAACTTTTTAAGGCTACATTTGTTATGACATTTTATCCTCACATCAACTCCATAAGATAGATGTTATTATCATTCACATAATAAAGTTGAGGATATGAGAAGTTTTGACTTGTTCAGATTATATTGCAGCATTTTTCAAATTATATTTTCCAAATGTATTTCAGGGGGCCCAATAAAAAAGTAGGAGAGTTGAGAGTATTATACTGGGAAAGCACTTTTTTCCTCTGGTAGATAGGAATAAGGGAATATACAAATGGAACTGGAGAAAGTAATTTGTTCTTTTGCATCTTGGGGTTCAGTGTTGCTAGAATATGTAGAGCAAAAATGAGTGAGATCATGCTCATTATCAATATCAATAGATGGAGTAAGATGTCTTGAGAGAAGTAGATGATTAAAATTTTCAAAGTTATCCCTATATAACTTTCCTCAGAAAAGATGTGATTGCCATGGTCCCTGAACCAAGGAGTTTGGGAGCCTAGTCTGGAAACAGAAGATGGCACCAGTTCAAAAGTTGCAATTAGGCCATGGGCCTCATAGGAATTTGGTGTCCCAGAGCTTGTCACACCACAATGAAGACTTAAGTCAACCAACTTGTTTGTTGGTGCAAGTTTTCTGAGAAATGGAAGGACAAGTAAGACACTGGCACAATATTGCAACATTTTACAGTCATTCTTATAATTACCGAAGATTAATTTGGCAATTGCTTAGAGGATATGTCGAAGAAAATGGAAGAAAGGAAAATAATTAAGAGTCTATTGAAAAATATCAAAGATATTTTAAAGGACTTGTAACAACAATGTTGCTACTTGCCACTACTATGGCTGTAAGGCCAATAATGTCAACACACAGGAGGTCTACTAGCACAGGCTCTTTGATCTGTTTTTTTAAAGAAAGAAACTTTAAGGGGTTTACAATCTCACTTTAATCAAACATTCACATATCTTTCACTTAGTTCAGGGGAAAAAGGCAACACCCTGAACTTCAGAGCAAATACAAAAGGAAATTACAGAGATAATATAAACAGATCAACAGGCAGTTTTCTGTCTGACCATAGCAATACATACAACCAGTCTAAGATACATGGTTACTAGAAAGAGAAGTACCAACATTTGTATTTTCAAAATCAGGGGCTCCTTAATGGCACCCAGAGTCTCCACATCATTTTTCCAATGAATGGGCCTCCAGACAAAATGCTAACCTTATAAGATATATACACTTCTTCAGAGTCAGAGCACTTCACACCTCTTGAGGGCTTCACACCTCTGGTGACCTAATTTAAGAAAGGGTGTGGGCCTTTCTACAAAGACAAGACTCAGTCAGAAGCATTTGGTTGCCTTAGTGCTGAGAAGCACTCCAGAACAAAAGATAACAAAAAGTCTCACTTTGCTTGCTCTTAAAGGACTGAACTAGGGTAGTGAACATGTTGTAAAGAAAAGGGTAATATGAAAGATGTACAGTAGGTAAAACTCATGGGGGCAACTTACTGGATATGAGGATTAGTAAGGGAAAGAAAAGAATGACCCTGAGGTTGTGAACTTCAGTTCTTGGAAGTTTGACATCTTCAACAGCAATAGAAAAGATTGGAAGAGGGAAAAAAAATTAGGTGGGGGAGATAATTAGTGTGGTTTTGAATATATATTTAGATTGAGATGCTACACAGATTCTCATGAAAAATGACCATTGTAGCACTTGGTGCCCCCTGGCCCATGTGGGTCCCCAAAATATCTATTCCAAATCCAAGATTCTTTATGACTCAATTTTCCCCTTAATGTAATAGCTAACAAATTTGTACAGACTTATTGATGTTTACCAGGCTTCCAGATGTTACATTATATCAAAACAAAGGACATTTCATAAAGTAGTTTGCTGGAAGAAAGTAGGAAATGAAGTTCATTCCATTAATAAATGAGGTATATTCCCTCACAGCTTAAGAAATTCCATGAGGTTTGGCTCTTACAGAGAAAACTATTGTGGCCAGAGAATTTGCATTGAAGATTCACATAAAGATCAAACTTGACCAGGGAACATTAAGGAACTCAAACCAGGACCTATATGAACAAGAAAGCAACACTGAGTGTCCACAGATAGGGAAATGTATTGCCAAGGTACATAAATGGACTGGGAAATGTACACTTTTGGTGCTAAGGAGCTGAAGACGCACATCAGAAATGATATGTTGCTGTCTTTTCTGGGTGTCTCTTCCAATTCCATAGTTGCCAACCTACTCTCTGGTGCAATCTAATTTTCTTTTATTTTTATTAAGGTGCAATGGCTAGAACACCTCTCCATGATGGGGACAGACTAATTCACTTTTGACATGTAGCTGAGGCAACCACATCTAGATAAGGGAACAACAAAAGTTAACAGAAGCACCATTCTAAGATATTCTATTATTTTGATGCTCCTTTTTTCCCGTTTTTATGTCAAGGTCCTTATCCCTTCTATTAAACCACCAACATGAAATCTGTGTCCTTAAAATCTATTTTGGAATTCTGACAAAATAAGTCCATAAATGAGATTTGTAGGGGGCTAAGGAAATGGGATGTTCCTTATTCCCCAAATCCTCACAAGTAAGCCCACAAATGAACCTGTACAATAAGAAAAGCCAAGTGAAGCAAGTAGAGTTCAAGTTCTTACTTGACAGCAACAAAAATACTGGTTCCTTTAGGTTTCATTCCTGTCTACATTGCAAAAATCTCATTTATCTCCCTGTGTTTTCAAATCTTTTCAGGTACAAAAGCTCAATTTTTTAATGACACAAATTTCCTTATGATCTCATATCACCGTAAGTCTTAGAATGCTGTTAATCAAATAAATCAGAATTGCAGACAAAACAAAATTCCTTTGAAGAGACATGGGAGGCATTAGTGGACTATAACAGATTTTGAAAAGTCATCTAGTGTGAAAGAAGTGATATAAAACACAGCACTGAAGTCTGGCACTAAAGAACTGGAGCAGTTGAATATGGAAAATGAGGAGGGCAATAGATGAAAATCTGACTGTTGTACTACAACCCAAAAGTATTAAAAAAAGGAAGGTCTTAAATCCACACGGTAGCTCCCTAATGGAGGCTTTACAGAAAAAAAGGGGAGAAGGATTTCAAAGGATAGGATGGATTGTAACTTGTATGGAGGGAAGAAGTATCTATATTGATGAGATTGTAAACTCATCAAATATTCAAACACATGCAGTTGCTGCCAAGTTTTACAGGGCACCACCAGCACCTGTTAGGTATAGAGAGTCTATACTTGGCTTTCATAATATAAAACAAAAGTGGAGAGCAGCACCAATGCCAATATAGCTCAGCTGAGTGGAGCAGCCACCCCCATGAAATAGGATTAGAAAGTTACCAAAAGGGAGTACAAGGTTATTTTTTAGAGGAATATTGGATTGTGTAGAATTGATAAATGTTTATATAGATGTCCTTGGCTTTAAATTAAAACAAAAAGAATAGTCTATATCAGATAAACTAGAAAAGAGTCTATGACAAGTTTCTGTCTTTTTCCCTTGCATTTTCATTTAGTCATACCTTATTATATAGTTTTCTTTTTTTTTAAAGTTCTAAATTATCCCCTTCTTTATAAATTTGAAATGCAGCTCTACAATAATTACATTAAAATACCCTAAAGATGTTCTAGGTTATGTTTTATGGAGTTATTAAAGAAAGACCTAGGGCTATTTCAGGTATTTGGCAATATCCAATATATATTAATGGTTTCATAAACCATCCTCTGTCTAGTCTTATTACCAAATTTTTGACCACTGGAACTTAAGGCAGGGAGCTAATTGCCCAATGAGATCAGGGGAAATTCCTCAGATTGATTTTGTTTATTTCTGGTGTAGAAATTTGAGAATTTCAACAATCATGAAATGCTCTATAGGTCAGATTCTAGAAAGTTTAACATAAATTTTGACTTCAGTATTTTTTAATTTTCATACTTTTAAGTCTAATAGATTAAATGAAATGAGCTCTAATTAATATACTAAGGTATAATCTCATAGTTAAAGGAGACCTCCAAGATTATCTGATAGTCCAACACCAATCAAAAAAGAAATTCTTTCTCCAGCACCCTGGTCATCTACAGTCATGTTGACAGTTTCCAAGAATGAGGAATACACTACCTTGTGAGTTAATTTACACTTTAGGATAGACTTAATTTTAAAGAAAAAGTTTCCTCTTAATGAGATGAAATTGTAGGTCTTTATAATTTATACACACAGTTTTGACCTCTGGATAAAAATAAAAGAAGAATCTTCTATTTTCTACTTAGGAGTCCTTGTGCATCAGCTACTATGACTAGGTAGTTATTGTTCCTCCCTTTTCCTATGTCTTCTGTCCTCCAGGGTGAATATTCTCAGCTCCTTCAGATTATCTCCATAAGGCAATTTCACCATGAGTGAAAATGTTTGATTCTGGTCAACCTCTTCTTGATAGGTTCACATTTATTAATACTTTTTCTTAAAATTTAGCATTCAGAACTCAACATAGTATTGAAAGAAAATGCCATCCAGCCAGATTACAATTGGATACTCACTTCCCTCAGCTTCAGATAACATCTTTATATTCATGCAGTATGAAGTTATATTAGCTTTTTTTGGTTACCTAATAAAAATCTCATCCATACAGAGCTTGGTATTTTCTAAAATCCCCAGTCCAGTTTATATGAAATAGTGATTACTTGAACCCAAATATAGAATGTTAAGTTACATCTAGAAGATTATATCTTTGTTGCTTCTGGTATAGACACATCCAAACTGAGGAACTTCCCTTTGCCAAATCAAGACCTCAGTTTCTCTTCAGTTTTTCACCTCATATAGTTGTGGAGCAAGCTAACAAGTTAAGTGACTTACCCAGCATTAATGAACAAGTATGTGCCAGGGGTAGGATTTCACCCTATGTCTTCTGGATCTAAAGCAAGCTTTCTGTGCAATATGTCAAATGTATTTTTACACTTATCTTGATTAAATTGTCTTGCTCCATTAAATTCCAACTTTGATGTTTCACTCTGGTCAGGTGGTAACCTCATTTTCTAAGAAAATCCTACTAAGAAAGATGAGTACTACCTCTACAACTTCTCACCAAGTTATAAAGGTTCGTAGTATGGGCTGTATGATTGAATGACATCTGTCCAAAGACTTGCCTAGCTAATGTTAGGGAATCTGATCTTCAATTCCACGTTGGGGTGATAATGTTTTGGCCATACACACTCATGAAAATTATCTATTCAGTTGTAGGGGAACTGATATTTATATGAATGGAGAGAACATCTGCAAAGACAAGATTATAGATACATGTGGAAGTTGAAATTTCACCTAATTGGCCTTGACCTATAATTAGGAGCCCATTGATATACTTATTGTTTCTATTCTAGTGTATCACTCATACTTTCCAGCTTTCTGACATTAACTGGGTTTGTTAAATTTGCTATGATATTGATAAAATTTTGGATCTAGGACAGAACTCTGTGGCACATCATCAGAAACCATTCTCACTTATCAATTAAGCATCACTTTTTAGTCAACTCGTTTAACTAACTCTAAGTTCTATTTCCTATCTATGTTTTATTTCATTAAATATTTCCTAAATAAAGATAAGGAAAAATTATGTTACTTTTTAAATTTGTGAGTTCCAAATATATTCCTTCTCTACTGTCCCTCTCCCAGCCCTCGAACTTCACCACAGCCCTGGGGAAATGCAGAAAATCCCCACCTGGCCTAAGCATACAGACACCACTACTAGGACCCCACCTAAGCACCAGGTAAGCTGCCAGATCCCTATAGTCTCCAGCTGCCAATACCTGAGGCCCCAGCACACAAAGTCAGTGACCAGGCTCCCAGCAGAAGAAGTTGGGGACAGTGCCCCCTGTGATCCAGCAGGAGAACTCAAATTTAAAAGCCAGAAAATAGGCAACATCATGATTAAGAAGCAGAAATGAACACCGACCATAGAGAATTATTATGATGACAGGGAAGATCAAAACACAAACTCAGAAGACAATATTGTCAATATACCTACATCTGAAACCTCAAATGAGAACATTAATTGGCCCCAAGCCCAAAAATTCTTCTTGAAGGGCTCAAGAAGATTTTGCAAGTCAAATAAGAGAAGTTGAATAAATATTGGGAAAATAAATGAGGGGTGCGTAAGAAAGAGTTAACAGCTTGGAAATGGAAGGACAAAAATTGGCTGAAGAAAACATCTCCTTAAAAATATGATTGGCAAAATAGAAGAGAAGAACTACTTAAAAAGCAGAATTAGACAAATGGAAAGAGAGGTATGAAAGCTTACTGAAGAAAGCCATTTGTTAAAAATTAGAATTAAGCAAGTGGAAGCTCTACGAGACATCAAGACTCAGTGAAACAAAATAAAAAGAATGAAAAAAATAGAAGAAAATGTAAAATACTTCATTGGAAAACAAACAAAAAAACTGGCTTGGAAAATAGATCTAGGAGAGATTATGTAAGAAGTATTGGTCTACTTGAAATCCATGACCAAAAAGAAATACTGGACAGCATCTTTCAGGAAATTATCAAGGAAAACTGCCCTGAGTTCCTAGAATCAGAGAGTAAAATAGTCATTGAAAGAACCCAATAATCATGTCCTGAAAGAGATTCCAAAGTGAAATGCCAATGAATATTGTAGCCAAATTCCAAAATTAACAGATTAGGGAGAAAACACTGTAAATATCCAGAAAGAAACAAGTTAAATTTCATGGAATCACAGTGAGGACTATGCAGGACCTAGTAGCTTCTATATTAATGGATAAGAGGGTTTGGAATAATATGTTCCAGAAGGCAAAGGAGCTTGGATTACAATCAAGAATCAATTACTCAGCAAAATTGAGCATAATATTTCAGAGAAGATCAACATTCATTGAAGTAGGGGACTTCCCAGTCTGCCTAAGAGGAACAGACCTCAACAGAAAATTTGATCTTCAAATACAAGACTCTAGAGAAGCATATATAGGTAAATAGGGAAGGAAACAAATGTCATTCAATAAAAGTAAACTGTTTACATCCCTACAAGGGAAGATGATTCTTCCAAATCTTGAGAACTGTGACATTATTATGACATTTAGAAGGCATATACATAGACAGAGGGTGTGGGTGTAAGTTGACTTTGATGTGATGATAAAAAATAATTAGGGGTTAAAAAAAGAATAGTATTGGGAGAAGAGGAAAGGAGGAGACAGAAAAATATAAATTCTATTACATGAAGAGACAGAAAGACCTATTGCAGTAGAGGGAAAGAAGGGAGGGAGGCAAGAATTATTTGAACCTTACTCTCATCATATTTAGCTCAAAGAGAGAATAACATACACACTCACTTGGGTATAGAAATTTATCTTATCCTATAGAAAATTAGAGGGGAAAGGGGAAAGAAAAGGGAGGTACATTGATAGATGAGGGAACAGATTGAGGGAGGCAGTGGTCAGAAGCAAATCACTTGTGAGGACAGAAAGGGAAAACAGAGAGAAAACATAAATGCAGGGGAGTGGTGAAAATAGGATGGAGAGAAAAACATCTTTAGTAATCAAAATTGTGAATGCGAATGGGATGGACTCTCCCGTAAAACAGAAGTGGATAGCAGAATGGATTAAAAACCATAATTCTACAATATGTCGTTTACAAGATACACACATGAAGCAGAGAGATACAGCAACAACAATGCTATTTGCAGCTACTGTGACTGTGCAAGGCCAATAACCCCAGCACACAGAAGGTCTGCTACCATGGGTTCTTTGATCTATTTTTCTAAGGAAAGAAACTTTAAGGGGTTTAAAATCTCACTTTAATCAAACATACATATACCCTTCACTTAGTTCAAGGAGAAAAGCACCTTGAACTTCAGAGCGAATACAAACAGACATTACAAACAGATCAAAAGACAGGCTCTTATCAGACCAAATCACAATACCTACATAATTACCAGAGAGAAGCACCAACATCTGTGTTTTTAAAGCTGGGGGTGCCTTAACAACTACCCAGAGTCTCCACACCAACACTCTTCCAATGAGTGAGTCCCAAACAAAATGCTAACCTGCGAGTGTATATGCACTTCTTCAAGTTCAGAGTACTTCACACCTCTTGAGTACTTCACACCTCTTGAGGGCAACACACCTCTTGTGACTTAATTAGCATAAGAGTGTAGGCCTTTCTACAAACAAAGGCAAGATTCAGTCAAGGGCATTCCATGCCTTAGTGCTAAGAAGCAATCCAAAACAAAAGACAACAAAAGTCCCATTTTGCTTGCCCTTACAGATACACACAGAGTAAAGGTAAAAATCTGGAACAAAATATATCATGCTTCAGCTAAAGTTAAAAAAAAAAAAGCAAGGGTGGCAATCCTGATCTCAGACAACACAAAAGCAAAAAGAGATATGGTTGAAAAAGATAGGAAGGAAACTGTATCCTATTAAAAGGTACCATAGACAATGAAATAATATCATTACAAAACATACACACCAAATGGTATAGTATAGCATTCAGATTCTTAGAGGAGAAGTTAAGGGCAATACAAGAAGTAAAAGATAGCTAAACTATACTATTGGGGACCTGAATCTCCCACTATCAGAACTAGATAAATCTAACCATAAAATAAAAAATAAAAATAAAAAGTTAAGGAGGTGAATAGAGTAGTTTATGTTTTGTTTTGTTTTGTAAGAATGTGATATTTAATCATTTGAACACAAACAATGAAAATTTTGTTTCATGCAACATCCCACTTCTCATCTGCTCACCTAAAGTAGGTTGTGTATCTTTTTTTTAATTAAATTTATTTCTTTTACAATTTCAAAATTCACTTCCACAAGATATTGATTTCCAAATTTTCTCCTGATTTCTCTTCTCTCCCCACCTGAGGACAGCGTGCATCCTGATTACCCCTTCCTCCAATCTGCCCTCCTTTCTATCACAACCACCCCAGATTTCCTTCCCTTATATTTTCCTATAGGGCAAGATAGATTTCTGTATCCCATTGCCTATATATCTTATTTCCCAGTTGTATGTAAAAACGATTTTAATATTCATTTTTAAAGCTGTGAGTTCCACATTCTCTCCATTCCTCCCTTCTCACCCCCCCCCATTGAGAAGGCAAAATATTTGATATAGATTATACATATGTAGTCATGCATAACACTTCCATAACAGTCCTGTTCTGAAAGACTGACTATATTTTCCTCTATCTTGTCCTGCCCTCTATCTATTCTATTCTCTCTTTTGACCTGTCCCTCTACAAAAGTGTTTATTTCTGATTATCTTTTCCCCCAATCTGCCATCCCTTCTATTACGGCCCCCCTTTTCCCCTTCCTTGCTGCTTTAATTTAGGGTAAGAGATTTCCACACCCAATTAAGTGTATACATTATTGGCTCCTTAAGCCAAATCCAATCAGAATAAGGCTCATTTATTCCTTCTCACCTTCCCCCTATTCCACTCCATTGAAAAAGCTCTTCCTTTCCTCTTTTATGTGAGATGATTTAGGACATTCGACCTCTACCTTTCTCTTTCCCCCAGTATATTATTCTCAACATTTAATTTTATTTTTATTTTTTAGATATCATCTCGTAGTATTCAGCTCACCTTGTGACTTCTCTCTCTCTCTCTCTGTATGTTTGCGCATATATTCATACATTTGTGTATAAAAATATGTATATATGTACACATACATACACATGTGTACATAAATGTGTATGTATATGTATCTGTATGCATATGTATATACGTATGTAAAATATATATACACACATGCATATATGCACATTTATACTTATATGTATGTACACACACATTATACACACATGCTTATATACAGGCATATACATATACACACATAAAATGTATATATACATATGTATGTGCATATACATATATGCATGTGTGAGTATATGCATGTGCATATGCATATGTATATTATGTGTATGTGTGTATGTATATGTATAAGTATGCATATGTGCATGTGTATGTATATGTGTATGTGTAAGTATGAATATGTATATATGTACACATATACATATGTGTATGTATATACGTATATGTATAATTATATGCATATGTTTTTAAAGCATTCTTCTCCTCATTGGCTTTTTGGATCTCTTTTGCCTTTTGGGTTCATCTAATTTTAAAGATGTTATTTTCTTCAGCATTGTTGGGGGTCTTCCTTAATAAGCTGTGTACTTGTTTTTCATGATTTTCTTGCATTACTCTCATTTCTCTTCCCAATTTTTCCTCTATTTCTCTTACTTGATTTTCAAAATACATTTTGAACTCTTCCATGGCCTGAGACTAATTCATATTTTTCTTGGAGGCTTCAGATGCAGGAGTTTTTAATTTGTTGTCTTCTTTTTTCTTAGTTAGATTTTTTATTTTTAGTTTACAACACTTCTACATGTTTTTGAGTTTTGAATTTCCTTCCCTTGCCTTCCCTCCTCTCCCCTCCCCCCAAAATGGCATGCAGTCTGATACATATTCTTTATAAACCTTTGCATTAAACTTATTTACACAATAGTCAAGTTGCAAAGAAGAATTATGACCAATGGAATGAATCATAAGAGAGAAGAAACAAAAGCAAAAAAGAAGAGTAAAAAAGGGAGCCTCAGTTTGTGTTCAGACATGACAGTCTTTTCTCTGATTGTAGTTAGTTCTCTCCGTCATGAATCCCTTGGAGCTGTCTTTGAGCGTTATATTGCTGAGGAGACCAAGTCTATCAAAGTTAGTCATCACAGAATTAATAAATATGTGGTTGTGTATAATGTCCTCCTGGATCTGTTTCTCTCACTCAGCATCATATCATGTAGGTATTTCCAGGTTATTATGAAGTCCATATCTTCTCCATTTCTTATAAAACAATAGTATTCCCCAATTGATGGGCATCCCCTTGATTTCTAATTCTTTGCCACCACAAAAAAGCTGCTATAAATATTTTTGTACATACAGGTCCTTTTCCCACTTGTGTGATCTCTTTAGGATATAGCCCTAGGAGTGCTACAACTAGGTCAAAAGATATGTTCATTTTTTATAGCCCCTTCGGCATAGTTCCAAATTGCTCTCCAAAATGGCTAAATATGTTCACAACTCCATCAACAATGTATTAATGTTCCAAGTTTCCACATCTTCTCCATTTTTTATCATTTTCCTGATTTTCATGTTAGCCAATCTGACAGGAGAGATGTGGTACCTAAGAGATGTTTTGATTTGCATTTCTCTAATCAATAGTGATTTAGAGAATTTTTTCATATGGCTATAGGTATCTTTAATTTCTTACTCTGAAAACTGCCTATTCATATCCTTTGACCATTTCTCAATTGGGAAATGGCTTTTATTCCCATAAATTTGGTTCAGTTCCCTGTATATTTTAGATATGAGGCCTTTATTAGAGATATTGGTTGTAAAGGTTTTCTCCCAAGTTTCTGCTTCCCTCCTTATCTTTGTTGCAGTAGCTTTGTTTATACAAAAACTCTTTAGTTTAACATAATCAAAATTATCCAGTTTGCATTTTGCAATGCTCTCTATTTCTTGTTGGGTCATGAATTCTTCCCTTTCCCATAGATCTGATAGGTAAACTATTCCCTGCACTCCCAAATTGCTTATAATATCAGCCTTTATTCCTAAATCATGTACCCATTTTGACTTTATTTTGGTATATAGTGTGAGATATGGGTCTATGCCCAGTTTCGGCCCTACCATTTTTCAATTTTCCCAGAATTTTTTATGAAACAGAAAATTCTTAACCCAGAAGCTGGATTATTTTATCTCTTGTTATTGGGATTTGTGAGTAAGGTATAGGAATGCCGAGGATTTCTGTGGGTTTATTTTATATCCTGCAACTTTGCTAAAGCTGTTTATTATTTCAAGTAGTTTTTTACTTTAATCTCTAGGCTTCTCTAAGTGAATCCTCATACCAACTGCAAAAAGTAATAATTTAGTTTCTTCTTTGCCTTTTCTAATTCCTTCAATTTATTTTTCTTCTCTTAATGCTAAAGCTAACATTTCTAGTACCAAATTGAATAATAGGGGTGATAATGAACATCCTTGTTTCACCCTGGATCTTATTAGGAATGCATTTAGCTTATCCCCACTACATGTAATGCTTGATGATGGTTTTAGGTAGATGCTATTTATGATTTTAAGGAAGACTTCATTTATTCTTATGCTTTCTAGTGTTTTAATAGGAATGGGTATTGTATTTTGTCAAAAGCTTTTTCTGCATCTGTTGAGATAATCATATGGTTTCTGCTAGTTTTGTTGTTGATATGATCAATTATGCTGATAGTTTACCTAATATTGAAGCAGACTTGCATTCCTGGAATATGTCCTACTTGGTCATAGTGTATTACTCTCCTGATAAGTTGCTGCAATTTTTTTTGCTAATATTTTATTTAAAACTTTTGCACCAATATTCATTAGGGAAATTGGTCTATAATTTTCTTTCTCTGTTTTGAGTC
>CM053623.1:343206688-343218561 GCA_028646595.1 Phalanger gymnotis
TTTTATTGTTTTTTTTTCATAAAATGAGCTTTTAGTTTTATTTATTAATTCAATAGTTTTCTTGATTTGAATTTTATGAATCTCTTCTTTGATTTTCAGTATTTCTAATTTGAAACCTAATTGGGGATTTTCAATTTGTTTTTTTTCTAGCTTTTTCAGTTGCATGCCTAATTTGATGATCTCTTTTTTATCTATTTTATTCATGTAAGCATTTAGAGATATAAAACTTCCCCTAAGAATTGCTTTTGCTGCATCTCATAAGTTTTGGTATGTTGTCTTGTTATTGTCATTTTCTTGAATGAAATTATTGTTTGTCTGATTTCTTCTTTGGCCCACTCATTCTTTAGGATTAGATTATTTAGTTTTCAATTAATTTTTAGTTTATCTTTCCATGTTCCTTCATTACAAATATCATTTTTTTGCATCATTATCTGAGAAAGATGGATTGACTATTTCTGCCTTTCTGCACTGGATTGTGAGGGTTTTATGCCCTAGTATATGGTCAATTTTTGAGTTATGTGCCACATACAGCTGAGAAAAAAAGTGTATTCCTTTTTCTCTCCATTCAGTTTTCTCCAGAGGTCTGTCATATCTCCCTTTTCTAAAATTCTATTCAGCTCTTTAACTTCTTTCTTGTTTATTTTGAGGTTAGATTTATCATGTTCAGGGAGGGGGAGGTTGAGGTCCCTCACTAGTATGTTATTTTGTCTATTTCTTCCTGTAACACTTTTAACTTCTCCTCTAAGAATTTGCATGCTATACTATTGGGTGCATATATGTTAAATAAGGATATTGGTTCATTGTCTGTGGTGTCTTTTAGCAGGATATAATTTCCTTCATTATCCATTTTAATTAGATCCATCTTTGCTTTTGCTTTGTCTGAGATTAAGATTGCTACTCCTGCTTTTTTTTTTAACTTTAGCTGAAACACAATATATTCTACTCTAGCCTTTTACTTTTACCCTGTGTGTATCCCCCTGTTTCAAATGTGTTTCTTGTAAACATATTGTAGGATTATGGTTTTTAATCCATTCTGCTGTGTCTATTTTGTGGGAGAGTTCATCCCATCCACATTCACAGTTATGCTTACAAGCTGTGTCCTTTTCTCCATCTTGTTTCCCTTCCCCCGATTATGCTTTTATTTCTCCCTCCTCCCTTCCACTCCTCAAAAGGGCTTTCTTTTGACCACTAACTTACACAATTTACCTTCCCTCTTGATTTCCCTCCCTTATCTTACCCTTTTCCCCTTGCTACGTCTTCCCTCCCTTCTGTCAACCATCTCCTTTTCTTTGGCCTTTCCCCTCCTACTGCCTGTAGGACAAGTTTGATTTCAATACATATCAGAGTATGTTATTCTCTTCTTGAACCAAATCCAATGAGAGTAAAGCTCATATGACACCCTTCTCCCTCTCTTCTTTCCCTCTACTATAATATGTTTTTTGTGCCTCTTCATGTGATGTAATTTACCAGTTTCTACTACCTCCCTACCTCTTCTCCCACAGCCCTCCTTTTACATCTCTTAATTATGTTTTTTTTTCATTATATCAGTTATTTTATACTGATGCCCACAGTCTATGTGTATCCCTTTCAATTCTGATAATAACTGTACTATTCTCAAGATTGACATTATATATATATAATATCTATGTATATATATATCTATGTGTATATATATGTATATATATATACATATATACATACATATATATATATATATATAATTCAAAACCACATAATCCTATATAAGGATGTAAACAATTTGCCCTTATTGATTAACAAGGTTTGGGGGGGGGTGTTTCCTCCTCTTTACCTTGTTATGTCTGTCTTGAATTTGGTATTTGGACATTAAATTTTCTGTTGAGCTTTGGCCTTTTCATCAGGAATGCCTGAAATTTCCTTATTTCATTAAATGTCTGTCTCCTTGCCTGAAATATTATGCTCAGTTTTGCTGGGTACTTGATCCTTGGCTGTAATCCAAGCTCCTTTGCCCTTCAGAATATCATATTCCAATTTCTCCTGTCATGTAATGTAGAGGCTGAAAGCTAATGTGTGATGCTAACTGTAGTTCCACGACATTAGATTTGTTTCTTTTTGGCTGCTTGCAAGATTTTCTCCTTGGCTTGATCATTTTGAAATTTGGCTATATTATTTTTTGAAGTTTTCAATTTGGCATCTCTTTCAGTGGGTGATTGGTTGATTCTTTCCATGACAATTTTACCCACTGCTTCAAAGATCTCTGGGCACTTATCTCTCATAATTTCTTTGAAAATACTGTCCAAGCTCTTTTTTCATTGTGGCTTTCTGGCAGACCAATAATTCTTAAATTGTCTCTTTTGGATCTATTTTCCCAGTCAGTTGTTTTTCCAATCAGATATTTCACATTTTCTTCTATTTTTTTCATTCTTTACATTTTGTTTGACTACTTCTTGATACGTCATAGAGTCATTAGCTTCCACTTGCTCAATTCTAATCTTTAATGAATTGCTGTCTTCATTTTGCTGTCAAGTTTTCTTATCCAGTTGGTTGATTTTACCTTTCAGGGTGTCATTTTCTCTATTTAGATTCTGAATCTCCTTAGCCATTTTTCCAATTTTACTTTTTAAAGATGTGATTTCATCAGTGGTTTTTTTTCCATGTTTTTCTTTTACCTCCCTAATTCTGTTTTTAAATCCTCCTTTAGCTCTTCCAGGAATGCTTTTTGGGCTTGAGATCAGTTCTCATTCCATTTTGAGGTAAAATATGGATATGCTGTCCTCTTCTGAATTGGTATTTTGATCTTCCCCATCTCCATAAAAAGAATCAATGGTCCTCTGTTTTTGTGTGTTCTTCTTCATGTTGGTTATCTTTTTCCTGGCTTTACAGTGGATTTCTGCTTTTGGGGCTCAGGGATAATTGTCTCAGGTTTCTTGTTCTGGGAATTGTGACCGTAGTTACTGGCTTTGTGTATAATGGCCTTAGGTTTCCTGAGGTGTGGGGGAGGGGTGGTCTGGCTGCCAGAAGTCTTCTCTTCCCCTGGGGCTGCTCTCCAGCACTGGTGGTGTCAGCCATTGTCTGTGCTGGTGTCTGCCACTTCCCCCGGCTGTGCAAAGGTACATCTAGGTTCCTGGTGTTGACCCTTGCTGCTCCACCCTTCTGATACTCAGTAATTCTCACTGTTTGGCTACTGAAGCCCACCTTCTTTCTCCTCTATTCCAGGGTTTTTCCTGAGGTATTTTCTCTGGGTAAGGGAGAGGGGGATGTGAGCTGTTTACCTGGCCATTATGTCTCCTAGAAGCTCAAGAAAGTGAGTTTCAAATCTTTGGGCTGCAAGCTGCAGTAGTAGATGTCTCACAGCTGCAGGCACTGGGCTGCTGCCTCCTGCAGCTTTGGTAGATTCATGATCCCTGTTTGGAGGTCTGGGGATCTCCACTGGTTTTGGGTGCCCAGATTTGTCCCAGCCTAGATCGCTGGCTGGTTTCCACAGCTGCTTCTGTTTTGGTGTGGTCTGGTGCAGTTCCATGTGCAGGGTGCTCTCCCAGCCTACAGATCCATCCTGTCGACCTTGCAAACTCTCCTGGTTTGGAAATTTGCCACACTCAGTCTAGTAATGGCTTCTAACTGTTTCATATCTGCTCAGATTCACCTTTTTAGAGCTATCTGACAGAACTTATGAGAGACCTCTGGTAAGACAAGGTTTTCATGTGGCCATCTTGGTTCTGCCCCCTGTTGTCTTCTTCTTGTTGTATATTTTGATCTTCCTTGTCACCCATGACATAAATAAATATCTTTTCAGCAAGAAAGCAAACTTCTGTAGTTTTATTTTTCCCATTTAATCATTTTCCCAGGCTATCATTTTACTTTTGAGCTCTTTGTTAAGTGGAGGGTGTACTGTTCCAAGCTTTAGGGATTTTGTACTGCTGTCCTCAGAGATATTTGTAGGAAACTGTAAATTTTCAGTTCTTCCAAACTGGTACGATCAAAGAAGAGGTGTTTATTCCCATCCTGGCCTGTGCTCTGGTCTGTGAGCAACCACAAGCACTTTTTTCTGCCTTGAAAATTGTGAGGAAGATTCCGTCTCCACTGCTGCCACAAGCTCTGCCACTCCTGAGCTCCTCCTTGCCCCAGGACTGCCACTCAGGATTGGTACCCAGATCTGCTGCTTGATTCTTCCACTGTCTGTGGGCTGAGAGCTCCAGAAGTAGCTGCTGCTGAGGCAGTGGCTGCCACCTCCCTGGGGCTGGGGCTAGGGCTGGACCAGGCTCCTCTCTCAACCAGGTGAGAGAGCTTTCCCATTGACCTTTGAAGGTGTCTTTGGTGTTTGTGGGTTGAGAAGTCTTGAAACTGCCACAGCTGCCAGTGATTCAGTCCCCTAAGGCTTGCTCCAGCCCCTTCTGTGCTCGTGTTGCACAGCCATGTTGGACTGCAATCTGCTTCCAGCTTGGGGCAAAAGACCTTCTGGTCTATCAAGATTACCTTGGGCTGGAAATTTGCTTCAGTCTGTCATTCTGAGGATTCTTCTGCTCTAGATCTTCTTTAGAGTCATTTTTACAGGTATTTTGAGGGGTTTGGAGGAGTGCTCAAACAGGCCTCAGCTTCTACTCTGCCATTTTGGCTCTGCCCCCTGTTTATTCGGTTTTTGTTTGTTTGTTTTGTTTGTATTTTGATAGATGTAATAGACCTCTGGAGAAAATCGAATGGGGATAAAAGGGAATATACCTTTTTTTTCTCAATACTATGTGGCACCTACACAAAAATTGACCATGAAGATGGAGGACTTTCAGGCTTTCTCAGTGAAAAGACCAGAGTGAAATGGAGAGTTTGACTTTCAAACACATAAATCAGGAGGGGCATGATAGGGTAAACAAGAAAGAGAGATCATGGGGGACTTGCTGAAATTGAACTGTTTTGTTTGCCTTCCTACATGGAAAGATGATGTGTATAATAATTCATGAGACCTCAGTATTAGGGTAGCTGAAGGGAATATACATATATATATATATATATATATATATATATACATATACATACAGACACACACACAGAGTGAGAGAGAGAGAGAGAGAGAGAGAGAGAGAGAGAGAGAGAGAGAGAACACAGAATGTGAATGGATGATATCTAAAAAAAATAAAATAAAATTGAGGGATGAGAGAAGAATGTGTTGGGAGAGGGAGAGGGAGAGACATGGAATGGGGTAGATTGTTTCCCATGAAGGTGGCAAGAGGAAGCAGTTTTGTTGGGAGGGAGAAGGGGACAGGTGGGGGGGAGTGGGTGAATCTTGCTCTCATCGGATTTGACCTGAGGAGGGAATAACATGCACACTCAATTGGGTGTCTTGCCTTGTGCGAAAGAAGGAGGAAGGAGATAAATAAGAGGGGACAATGGGGGGGGTGGGGGGAGGAGGTGATCCAAAGTGGGCACTTTTGAAAGGGGATGGGGTCAAGGGAGAAAATTGGATGGGGGAGATAGGATAGGAGGGAGCAAGGTATAGTTGGTCTTTCACAGCATGAGTGCTGTGGAAGCGTTTTGCATAATGTTACATGTGTGGCCTATGTTGAGTTGCTTGCCTTTTTGGGGAGAGTAAGTGGGGAGGGAGGAGAGGATAGAATTTGGAAACTGAAGCTTTGGAAGCAGATGTTCGAAAAAAAGTTTTTGCATGCATCTGGGAGATAAGATGTATAGGCAATGGGGCATGGAGATCTATCTCGCCCTGCAGGAAGGTGGGGGAGGAGGGGATGGGAGGAAGTGGGGTGCCAGAGGGGTGGGTTGACTGGAGAATGAGGCAATCAGAGTGTATGCCATCTTGGAGTGGGGGTCATGGTAGAGGTGGGGAGAAGATCTGTGGTCCAAACTCTTGTGAAAGTTAATGCTGAGAACTAAAAATGCTAAATAAATGAATAACGATTAAAAAAAATTGACCATGTATTTAGGGTCTAAAACCTCACAATCCAATGAAGAAAGGCAAAAAAAATATTAAGTACATCCTTTTCAGATCACGATGCAATAAAAATTCATGTAATAATTGGTCATGGAAAGATAGACTAAAAGTTAACTCTAAATTAAATAATCTAATCCTAAGAAATGCATGGGTCCCACAACAAATACGACCAAAAACGCACAGAGAACATTATGAAATGCACAATGGATAATTTTGATTGCATTAAATTGAAAAGATTTTGCAGGAACAAATCTAATGGAAGCAAAGTTAGAAGAAAAGTATGAATTTGGGAAACAATTTTTATAACCTTTGTTTCTGATGAAGGGCCCATTTTTAAAGCATACGGAAAACTGAGTGAAATTTATAAGAATACAAGTCATTCCCCAATTGATAAATGGTCAAAGTATACATAAGTAGGTAGTTTTCAAATGAAGAAATTGAAGCTATTTTTAGTCACATGAAAAAATGTTCTATATCACTATTGATTAGAGAAATGCAAATCAAAACAACTCTGTGCTGCCACAATGCACCTATCAGATTGGTTAACATGACAAAACAGGAAAATGATAAATATTGGAGAAGTTGTGGGAAAATTGGAACACTAATGAATTGTTGGTGTAATTCTCAACTGATCCAACCATTCTGGAGAGCAATTTGGAATTATGCAGTTCTTCTTTTGAGAAGTTTTTGTTCATATCCTTTGATCATTTTTTTATTGGGGAATGGTGGCTATTAGTCATATATCGAGTAATGGAATATTAGCACCAGTAATCAATTTATGGTTACTCTACTTTAATGCTGAGGGAGGTAACCTAGTCTTGCTCACCTCTATTGAAAAATGGTTATTTGTTCTAAATTGATTAATGTAAAAGGACTGATTGTGGGTGCATGCTTTTGACCTTGTTCTTAATCATTTCCATTTTTGGATATTTTGAGCATTGTATCTCAATTTCCTCAAAATTGTAGAACTTCCTGCTCTCTCTATTTTTAACTCCTCATAAAGCGCATTGAAGATCATGATATTTTAGTGCAAGTGTGATGGCTCCATTGTTGGTGATGGTTACAAATGTTCTTTTCTAATTTCCATCTTCCCATTCTTGAATGATTGCCTTTAATGGAGTCTCTGTGATTCTGAGACTGGGCTGAGGAGAGAAAGGAAACCAACGTTTATTAAGCACCTACTCTGTACCAGGCACTGTGCTAAGCATTTTATACATATTATCTCATTTGATCCTCGCAACTCTGGAAGGTAGGTGCTGACATTACCTGCTTTACAATTGAGAAAACTGAGGCAGAGGTACAATGACTTGCCCAGGGTCACACAGCTATCAAATGTCTGAGGCTAGATTTGAACTTAATACCTCCCAACTCCAGGCCAGTGCTATATCCACTGAAGGTTGGTCCTTGGACTCTAAACTTCCATTTAACCAACTCAGAACTGAGCTCAACAATCTCATTTCTCACTTGGATTCACTACTTTGGAACTGTTCCACCAGGTTACTATAATGAAGTAGGCCCACAATGAAGTAGATTAGAAAGAAGAAATGAAAGAATAAAATATAAAGCACTTACTATGAGCGAAGCCCTGTACTAATGGCTAGGGATACAAAAACAAAAATAGCATAATGGCCACTGCTCTCAACAAGCTCGCATTCTAATTGGAGAGATTTTAGCTGTGTGTAAGCTGCAAGAAAGGTCCAGTGGGCCTTTGGGTGGCAGCAACAATTTACATTGATATAATCCAACCAGTTTGTGAAGCTGGAAAATATGACAGAGTCAAAGACTTTTTTGGCAAGCGCTTTCCTTTTTTGGTCCTTAGTAGCTTTTTCCATAGCCCCTGTAGTAGGCTGCATCACCACAGGAGGATGACTGAGGGTACTGGGCTTTGCTCTTCTCAGAGCTTTTGGTTTCAAGATCTTGGTGTATCTCAATAAGAGTCTGAAGGGAGATGGTGGTCAAGGTGATGGTGGTGGTTTAACTTGCTGACACATAGTTCCTCCTGTCTCTCCCTCAGGGTGCCAGGTTATTTCATATAGGTTGACTTATCTGCCCTGTGGCTCCAATAAGCTGTAGCACACACAGCAGCCACACCCCAGTAAAACCATCTTGGCAGACTGGCTAATTCAGGTTGAGGGTAACCAATAGGACTCATATTCATCAGTGACTTAGGGGGATGTCTATCCCAAGCACATGAAGACTTCCCTCTGTGGGTAGATGAAAACAATTTGTTCCAATCACCATGATGGCAGCCGAAGCCAGTGCTGTGGAGCACTTAGAACTTTGTCAGGCATCAAAGAGGGCAACATCATCCATTGCATTCCAGGCCATTGCCACTCTTCTTGACTTTTGACCTGCCACTGGACTTTGGTGACTTGGTCATAAACTCTTCCACTATTTCTGGACCTGACAGGTGTATTTTTCATACTCCACTACATTATTTAAGATATCACCATTTGTGTTTAAATCATTTATCCTTTTTGACATTATCTTAGTATATGTTGGTCTTTGTCTAGATTTTTCCAGATTTTTTCTTCCATTTTTCCCAGCATTTTTTTCCCCAAATGGTGAGTTCTTACACCAAAGCTTAGATCTTTGGGTTTATCAAACATGAGATTACTGTGGCCATTTGTTACTCTGTATTATGTACTACTGTGTTCCACTGACCTTCAACTCTTATTTCCTACCCAATACCAGATTGTTTTGGTGATTACTGCTTGGTAATACAGTTTTAAAGCTGGCACTGCCAAGATGATTTCCATCACATTTTTTTTCATGGATGCTCTTGATATTCTTGATCTTTTGTTTTGCCAGATATATTTGTTATTAATTTTGTAGTTCTATAAAATAATTCTTTGATACTTTGACTGGTATGGCATTGAGTAAGTAAATTAATCTATTTATAATTGTCATTTTTATTATATGGATTCAGTCTACACATAAGCCCTTAATATTTTTGCAGTTGCACAAATATTTCTTTATTTGTGCATGAAAGTGTTTTGTATTCATATTTGTATTCACATTCATGCATAAAAGTATTTTGTATTCATATAATCTTTGTGTTTATCAGGACAGGTAGACTACCAAATATTTTATATTATCTCTTATAATTTAAAATGAAAATTTTATTTCTTTCTCTACCTGTTAGATTTCATTGGTGGTATATAAAATTATTTACTCGGGTTTATATTCTGCCACTTTGTTAACATTGTTAATTGCTTAGTGTCTTTTTTATAGAGTTCTCTAAGTATTAACTCATATAGTTTGTAAATAATGAAAGTTTTATTTCTTCATTGTCTATATTTACTCTTTCATTTTTTTTCTTTTCTCATTGGTATAGCTAGTTTCTATTCCAACACAAAATAATAGTGGTGATAATGTACATCTTTGATTCATTCTGATCATGTGGGGAAAGCTTCAAGTTTATTATCATTACAAGTAATGCTTGTTCTTTGTTTTAGGTAAATATCAATTTAAGAAACTGATTCCTATGCTTTCTAGAATTTTTAGTATTAATGATTTTTGCATTTTGTCAAAAGCTTTGAATGCATCTATAGACATATTTATATGTATTTTATTGTTTTTGTTATTGATATGATCAAATATGTTGATAGTTTTCCCAATATTGAACAAGTCCTGAAATACTGGTCTAAATCCTACCTGTTTATAGTTTATAATCTTTGCATTATATTGTTAGCATTTTATTTAAAAATTTTGCATTAATCTTCATAATGAAATTTGTATATAGTTTTCTTTTTTTATTTTTGCTTTTCCTTGTTTAATATCAAAACCATAACTGTTTCATACAAGGAATTTGGTGGGACTCTTTTCTTTCTGTGTTTTACAAATAGTTTATATATTATCGGGATTAAATGTTCTTTAAGTGTTTAGTGGATTTCACTTGTAATCCATTTGGTTCAAGTTGTTTTTCCTCCCATTATGGAGATTATTTATGGCTTCTTCAATTTCTTTCTCTAAGATAGGGATATTTAAGTGTGCCATTACCTCTTCTGTTAAGCTGAGAAATTTAACTTTTCAATATATTCATTTATTTCACATAAATTATCAGTTTTATTGGCATATAATTGGGAAAATTAACATCTAATTATTACTTCATCTTCTTTGGTGGTTTATTCACCCTTTTAAACATCAATGCTGATAATTTGATTTTATTCTTTTTAATCAAATTAACTGATGCCTTTTCTGCTTTAATATTTTTTTTAAATCTCTTAAACTTATTTACTGATGCAATTTTTGAGTTTTTATTAATCTCTCCTTTGATTTCCAGGATTTCTATTTTGATGTTTAATTTGGGATTTTTAATCTGTTCTTTTTCAATTTTTTTTAAATTGCACATGTAATTCAATGATCAGCTCTTTCTTTTATTGATGTAACCATTTAGGGATATAAATTTCAGTTAAGTATTTATTTGTCTTCATTCCACATATTTTGGTATGTCATCTCATTTTCATTCTAATTAATGAAATTATTGATTATTTCTATGATTTATCCTTTGAGCCCAGTCATTCTTTAGGTTTAGAATTAGCTTCCAATTAATTTTTAATCTACGCTTCCATGGCCTGTCATTGATTGTAATTTTTATTATGTTCTGATCTGAAATGATGCATTAAATACTTCTGCTTTTTTGCATTTGATCATGAGGTATTTATATTCTAACACATGGTCAATTTTTGTGAAAGTGTTATCTACAGCTAAAAAAGATATAATCCTTTCTATTCCCATTCAATATTCTGTAGCAGTCTATCATATTTAAATTTTCTAAAACTATATTTATCTTATCTTCTTTTTTATTTATTTTGGTTAGATTTGTTTAGTTCAGAAAAGAGGAAAGATGAGGCCTTTATTAGCATAATTTACTGCCAATCTGCTCCTGTAATTAATCTACCTTTTCATTTAAGAATTTGGATGCTATGCTATTTAGTGCATAAATGTTTAGTATTGATATCACTTCATTTTCTATGGTGCTGTTTGCAAAATATAGGTTACCTCTTTATCTCTTATTAGGTTTATTTTTGCTTTTGCTTTGCCTGTGATCATGATTGCTATTCCTTGCATTTTTTTTTTACCTAAGATGAATTGTAAGACATTCCACTCTAGCCCCTTATTTTACCTCTATGTTTCTATCTACTTCCATTTTATGATTGAATTCATTACATTCAAAGTCAAAATTATTATAACCAACTGTGCATTTCTCCCTATCCAATTTCCTTCTTCTTCATATTATCTCGCTTTTTATCCTTTTCCTCCTCTAATGTCTGCTTGGCTTCTGAGCATAGCCTTCTTTTATCCATCTTCCTTTCTGTCACCTCCCCTTTTTTTTATCCCCTGCCCCTTCTACTTCCCTGTTGGGTGAAAAAGGTTTCTGTACCCAATTGAGCGTGTATACATTTTTTCCCTCTTTGAAACAATTCAGATGAAAGTGAGTTTCAAGTGTTGCCCTGCCCAAACCATTTTCCCTTCCATGTAAAAGCTTTTCATTATGTGCCTCTTTTATGTGAGGTCATTTTCCCTATTTTTTGTATCCCTTCCCTTTCTTCCAGGCCACCCCTCTTTTTCACTTATACATTTTACTTTTCCACAATCTCAACATAATCAACTTACTCTGTTCTGCTCAGTTTTTGTAGACTCCCACTAAGTGCCTTCACAAAGAAATATTCTTAGGATATACATACATACATATATATATACATATATGTGTGTGTGTGTACATATATATACACACATATACATATATAGATACATATATATGTATGTATGTACATCAACTTCCTATATAAGAATGTAAACAATTTAACATTACTGAATCCTACGGGATTTCTTTTCTCTTGTTTGTTTTTTTTCTCATTCTTTTTTTTAAATTTATTTTCAATATGTTTAGTTTTCAGCATTGATTTTCACATGCGTTTGAATTACAGATTTTCTCCCCACTTCCACCCCCCCC
>CM053623.1:343219061-343242215 GCA_028646595.1 Phalanger gymnotis
AACTTGGTGGGGAGCTCAAGCCAGTCACTGCTTCCCAGCCTCCATCTTGGCCAAGAAGTCTGCTTCTATTTTTTTCAGTCTCTTGATGTCGATTTAACATTTTTGTTGTCTCATGGAGACCTTGACTTCTATTTCTTCTAATTTTCAAGGAGTTCGTTGCTTGAGTGAGGATTTGTATTTATTGTGTCAGGCTATTAATTTCCTTTGACCTCTTTGTTCAATAGCTGTCATCATTATTCAATTTTCCCCTTTCTTTGCTCTTATTTAATTGATAAAAATAAATACTTTTATAACTATTTATCTCTTCAAGGAATTCTGGTTGAATTTGTGTCAAAGATATTTTTTTTCTTTGAGACTTTATTTGAACATGTTTTGTAGTCATTCTCTTCTTGTGGTTTTCTGCCTTGATCATCCCTGTCTCTATATTGATATTTTGCTCTTGACCAGGTTACTTTGAGACACTGAAAGGTTGGGAATCCCAGCTCTGAGTTTCCTTGAAATCTTGAAATAAGACAACACACAATACTCCCAAGAAAGAAGCAACAAGATCAGCCCAGACCTTCCTTTCTGATGTTTGCCAAGCCTGGCTCAAATAGCAGGCTGGAAGATTGAGGGCAAAAAAGAACCCACACACATTTATTAAATGGTATTAAAGCTCAACAGAAAAAGTGCTGGATTGTGGATCACAGGATCTGTGTTTAAATCCCAATCTATCCAATGGCTATCTGTGCTACTATGGGCAAGTCACACACTGTCTCTGGATCTTGGTTTTCTAATCTGTACAATGAAAAAATTGGGCCAAGTGGCTCCTAAAGTCCCATCTAGCTGTGAAACTATGAAGCTATGATCTTATCTCTCTTCTTACATTTCTACTATACTTAAGCCTTTTAATGGTTTCCCTTGCTTCTAGTCCTTCATTCTATTAGTTCTCAACATGATTGTCAAATTAATATTCTTAAACCACAGAACTGATCATGTCTTTTCTTTGCCCAAAAAGTTATAATATTTGCCTACAGAGTAGAACACACATTTCTTTATGACATTTACTTGCGCCACAAAGAATACATGACCTCTTTAAAACATTACTCAGAAGCCACCTATTACAAGAGACCTGTTCTGACTTTTCAAATTATTATTTCTCTCTCTCTTAAGTTAATTTGTACTTAATTTGAATATATTTTACATCTACTTATTTGTGTATGCCATCATCCCCCAAACCTTCCTTACTTCAAGTATCTTGTAAAATCCTTAAAGTAAGTGTATATTTTATTTTCCTCTTTGTATCTGTAGCAAAATATCTGATACATAGTAGAACCCCACAAATATAAAAGATTCTTAAATAGAACTGAACTAAGGTAACTCTGGGTTTTTTTGGATACATATTTTGCATGTATACTTGTATACCATACACACACACACACACACACACACACACACACACACGCAAATATAATATTATATGTGTAGTTTGAATTTGACTTTAATGTAGAATTCTCCTGATTTTTCTCATGCAATTCACACAAAGAAGGGTTAAGTCAGGGGCAGAGCCAAGACGGCAGCATGAAAACAGCAACTTTTGGGAGCTCTCTTACAAACTTTGTCAGACACCTCTAAAAAGAGAATCTGAGCAAATTTGAGAGAGGTAGAAGACACTAGGACACTGAGTGTGGCAGACTTCAAGCCCAGGACAGTTTCCAGGGTTGATTGGACAGATGTGTGGGCTGAGAGGACATAGGGTGCTGGGAACCTTACCCGACATCACCCAAATGGGAGCATGCATTGGTAAGCAAAATTGGCTCTTAGCACTTAGTTCAACAAGTGCCCTTGAAGAGCTTGGTTTGTTTCCTTTGAATAATTCAGTGTATTTCATTGAGCCTTACTAGGTGCTAAGCCCCAGGCCCAAACCCCTATTAGGTGTAAAATCTATGTGGATGTGGATTGGTAACTAAAGTGGGGCCCAAGGTGGGGCTAACTCAGGGGAGGGCCTAGTTTACAAATGAGTTTGAGTGATAGGTTTGGGATATCAGAGGCTCTTAGACTACATGGGTTTAAGTCTCTTCTTTGTGATGATTTTAGGTCACATGGGTGAGTCGCATGTGTGACTCACCCCTGATGCTGAAAAAGATATAAAACTAGGGGTTGGCCTTCTCTTCTTTGGAGCTCTTACCCACAGCAGCGGTGGTGTGAGTGACTCTGGGCCAGCCCTTGTTCTGAGCTCCCAGCTGAACCTAGATGTTGGTAACTATGAATTTTATTGAGTCTGGTTGTAATTTGTTTAGGGCTCTCACTCGTGATGGTGCTGAGGCAGAGACCATGGGCAGCTGTAGCTAAGGAGCCCTCTAGCTTGTAAACCTGGATGCTGGGACTTTGTTAAACTCTGGTAACTATGCATTGGGATTTGAATCAGACAAGGTCTGTCTGTTGATGTTTGTACTTTGTATTTTGTTCTGAAGTTTGGGGTACTGGCTTTTTCCCTTGAACTAAGTGAATGATATTTGTATGCTGAATTAAAGTAAGCTTGTCAACCCCTTAATGTAGCTTTCCTTAGTTAAGCAGATCAAAAGAACATGTGCTTTTGCAGCGTGCTGGCAGCTTTCTGGGTGCTGGCTGTTGGTAGATCTTACACCTCCACAGAAGCTGCTAGCCGGATTGTTGAAACAGAGCAGCAGCTGAACTCAGCCAGCAAACAGGGCTGGGAGGGCACAGAATGAAACCATATTTGAGCAAGAGCTGGAGTATGCCCAAGGTTGAACTTCTAGCTGCAGTGGGGACCCCCAGACCTCTTAGCCCAAGATAGGAGTCTGTTGGAGCCATGTGAGGCAGCAGCACAGACCCTGTGGCCACAGCAGACACTACTCCCGAGGCTTTCAGCCCAGAGTCTAAAGGCATGAAACTTCTAGGAGCCATGATGACCAGATAAAATAACTTTCATCCCTCCCTTGAATAAATACAGAGAATATTGCCCCAGGAGGAACCCTGGAAAAGAGGAGCCAGAAGTGGAAGTTCAGTGATCTTATAGCTCAGGAGGCTAGGGAAATTGTGTCTCTTGTGGTGGCAGAAGGAAACCAGTGCAGGAAGGGAGGTGTCCTAGCAGGACCCACCTTGACAAACCAGCTGGAGTTCCTGAGTCCCAAAGAATTGGAGCTGGCAAGCACAAACACCAGGACCCCAGACATGACAATTGAAATGGTTATACATAGAGAGGGTGTCAGGATAAAATAACTGATATGATGATAAAAGCATAATTAAGTGGCATAAAGGAGTGGTTCTGGGAGAAGAGGTAAGAAGGTGGTAGAAAGGGTAAATTACATCACATGAAGAGGCACAAAAACATATAGCAGAGAGAAAGAAGGGAAGGAGAAGAGCAGAATTGGAGTTTTACTCTTATTGGATTTGGTTCAAGGAGGGAATAACATGCTCTGATAAGTATGGAAATCAAACTTGTCCTACAGGCAGTAGTAGGGGATAAGGGAAAGAAAAAGGGGGAGGTAAGACAGGAGGGAAGAAGTAGTAAGGGGAAAAGGGTAAGATAAGGGGGGAACTGAAAGGAATGGAATATGGAGGGAGGCAGTGATCAAAAGCAAAATTTTTGAGGAATGCAAGGGAGAAGGTAGAAATAAAAGCCTAAACTGGGGAAGAGGAAAATAGGATGGAAAAAAAGACACAGAAACTAATCATAACTGTGAATGTGAATGGGATGAACTCTCCCATGAAATGGAGGTGGATAGCAGAATGGGTTTAAAACCATAATCCCACAAAATGTTGTTTACAAAAGACACATTTGAAACAGGGGAATACACACAGGGTAAAAGTAAAAAAAAAACTGAAGTGGAATATGTTCATACTCAATATATATCAGCATCAGCTGAAGTAAAAAAAAAAGATAGTATCAATCCTAATCTCAGAAAAAGCAAAACCAAAAGATAGATCTATTAAAAAAAGATAGATCTAATTAAAAAAGATAAAGAGGGAAACTGTAGGCAATGAAGTAATATTATTACTTAATATCTATGCGCCAAGTGGTACAGAATCCAAATACTTAGAGAAGAAGTTAAGTGAAGAAGTAGACAGCAAAACTATACTAGTGGGGGACCTCAACTTCCACCTCTGTCAACTTAATAAATCTAACCTCAAAATAAAGAAGAAAGAAGTTAAGGAGCTGAATAGAATTTCTGAAAAGTTAGATATGATAGACCTCTGGAGAAAACTTAATGGGGATAGAAAGGAATACACATTTTTCTCAGTGGTACATGGCACATACTCAAAAATTGACCACGTACTAGAGCATTAAAATCTCACAATCCAGTGCGGAAACGCAGAAATAGTCAAAGCATCCTTTATAGATCATAATGCAATAAAAATTATTTGTAATAAAGGATGATGTAAAGATAAACCAAAAATTAACTAGAAACTAAGTAATCTATTCCTAAAGAATGAGTCACAGAACAAATATTAGAAACGATTCAAAAATTCATTCAAGAGAATGACAATAATGAGACAACACACCAAAAGTTATGGGATACAGCAAAAGCAGTTTTTTTAGAGGAAGTTTTATTTATCTAAATGGTTCTATGAATCAAATAGTTAAAAAAAATCAAAGAATTGGGCATGCAAACTGAAAAAAGCTAGAAAAAAAAACAAATTGAAAATCTCCAATTAAACAACAAATTAGAAATATTGAAAACCAAAATAGAGATTAATAAAACTGAAATCAGGAAAACTAGTGAAGTAATAAATAAAACTAAGGGCTGCTTTTTATGACAAAAAAATAAATTGATAAACCTTTGGTCAATTTGACCAAAAAAAAAGAAGAAAACCAAATTACCAGTATCGAAAATGAAAAGTGATTCACCTTCAATGAAGAGGAAATTAAAACAATAATTAAGAATTATTTTGACCAACTGTATGCCCATAAATATGACTACCTTAGGGAAATGTATGAATATTTCATATATATATACATACATACATACATACATATATGAATTGCCCAGGTTAACAGAGAAGGAAGCAAAATAACTAAATAACCCCAGCTCAGAAAAAAAGAACTTTTGAGCAAGCCGTTAGTGAACTCTCTAGGAAAACATCTCCAGGGCCAGATGGTTTTACATGTGAATCCTATCAAATATTTAAAGAACTATTAATCCCAATACTTTATAGAATATTGGGGAAAATTGGTGAAGGAGTCTTACCAAATTCTTTTTATGACACAAATATGGTACTAATGCCTAAACCAGGAAGAGTCAAAACAGAAAGAAAATTATTGACCAATTTCCCTAATGAATATTGATGCAAAAATTTTAAATAACATTTTAGCAAAAAGACTGCAGCCCCTTATCATGAGAATGATGCAATATTACCAGGAAGGATTTATTCCAGGACTGCAAGGATGATTCAACATTAGGAAAAATAACAGTACAATTGATCATACCAACAACAAAACTAGCAGAAATCATATGATTATCTCCAGAAATGCAGAAAAAAACTTTTGACAAGATGCAACATCCATTCCTATTAAAAACACTAGAAAGCACAGGACTAAATAGAGTCTTCCTTAAAATTATAAATAGAATCCACCCCAAACAATCAGCAAGCGTTATATGTAATGAAGATAAACCAGATCCCTTAACAATAAGATCAGAGATGAAACAAGGATGTCCATAATCACCCCTATTAATCAATTTGGTACTATAAATGTTAACTTTAACAATAAGAGAAGAAAAAGGAATTGAAAGAATTGGAATAGGCAAAGAAGCAACTAAGTTATCACTCTTTGCAGATGATATGATGGTTTACTTAGAGAATCCTAGAGAATCAAGTAAAAAACTAATTGAAAAAATAAATAACTTTACCAAAATTGCAGGATATAAAATAAACCCTCATAAATCCTCAGCAGTCCTATATATTACTAACAAACCCCAACAGCAAGAAAGAGAAAGGGAAATTCCATTTAAAGTTTCTGTAGACATTATAAAACATTTGGGAGTCTACTTGCTAAGACAAACTCATGGCTTATATGAACACAATTACAAAAAAACTTTCTCACAAATAAAGTCAGGTCTAAATAAATGCAAAAAAAAAAACATTAGTTGCTCATGATTAGGCCAAGCTAATACAATGAAAATGACAATTTTACCTAAATTAGTTTACTTATTCAGTGCCATAGCAATAAAACTACAAAAATAATATTTTTACAGAGTTGGATAAAATAACAACAAAATTCATGTGGAAGAACAAAAAGTCCAGAATATCAAGGGGATTAATCAATAGAAATGCTAAAAAAGGTGACCTAGCCATACCAGATATCAAACTGTACTATGAAGCAGCAGTCATAAGTACTACTTGTTACTGGCTAAGAAACAGCGTGGTAGATCAGTAGAATAGGTTAAGTACACAACACGCAGTAGTAAATGACTATCGCTATATACTCTTTGATAAACCCAAAGAATCTAGCTCCTGAGTTAAGAATTCAATATTTCACAAAAACTGCTGGGAAAATTGGAAAATGATAGGGCAGAAACTGGGCATAGACCAATATCTTACACTGTATACAAAAATTCATGATTTAGGAATAAAAGCTGATACTATAAGCAATCTGGGAGAGCAAGGAATAATATAACTGTCAGATTTATAGAAAAGGGAAGAATTCATGACCCAATAAGAGATAGAGAGTGTTAAAAAGTACAAAATGGATAATTTTGATTATGTTAAACTGAAAAGTTTTTGTATGAACAAAGCCAGTGCAACAAAGATTAGGAAGGAAGCAGAAAATTGAGAAAGAATCTTTAAAGCCAGTGTCTCTGATAAAGGCCTCATATCTAAAATATACGGGGAACTGAGCCAAATTTATAGGAATACAAGTCATTCTCCATTTGAGAAATGGTCAAAGAATATGAACAGGCAATATTCAGAGGAAGAAATTAAAGATATCTATAGACATATGAAAAAATGCTCGAAATCACTATTGATTAGAGAAATGTAAATCCAAACAACTCTTAGATACCAAATCTCTCCTGTCAGATTGGTTAACATGACAAACCAGGAAAATAAAAAATGCTGGAGAAGATGTGGGAAATTGGAACATTGTTACATTGTTGGTGGAGTTATAAACAGATCCAACCATTTTGGAGAGCAATTTGGAACTATGCCCAAAAGGCTGTAAAACTGTGCATACCCTTTGACTCAGCAATACCACTTCTAGGGCTGTATCCCAAAGAGATCACACAAGTGGGAAAGGGATTCATATGTACAAAAATATTTATAACAGATCTTTTTCTGGTGGCCAAGGATTGGAAATCAAAGAGATGCCCATCAATTGCGGAATGGATAAACAAATTGTGTTATATGAATGTAATGGAATATCATTGTGCAATAAGAAATGAGGAGCAGCTGGACTTCTTTACAACCTGGAGAGACTTATATGAACTGATGCTGAGAGAGGGGAGCAGAACAAGGAGATCATTATACCCGATTACAGACACATGGTATCTGTAACTACTAACTTTGAGAGACCTGAATCCTCTCACCAATTCAAGGTTCAAAGACAGCTCCAAAAGACTCATGAAGGGAAAAGGTATGCGCATCCAGAGAATGAATTATGGTGTCTGAATGCAGAGTGAGGCAAACTATTTGCACTCTTTTTTCCTTTCTTTTTTGGTTTCATTTCTTTTTTCTCATGATTCATTCTATTGGTTATAATTCTTCTTTACAAATGAACTATAATGTAAATAAGTTCAATGTGAAGGTCTATGTAGAACCTATATTGAATTGCATTCTGTCTTAGGGAGGAGGAGGGCACAGTGGGAGAGAGAGAAAATTTATACCCCAAAAACCTGCGAAAATAACTGTTGTAAAGTAAAAATAAAAAAACAAATGTTTATATATATGTATATATATACATATACATATATATGCATATACATATATATGTACATATACATATATATGTATATATATATATATGTGTATATATATATATATATGAGAAGTGTTAAGTCGAAGTTGGATGGCCCTACTCTTCCTGCATTAATGGAATCAAAATTTTTATTCAAATATTCTGGATAGACAATATTTTATGATTATTTACTTTTCCTGACCTTCATGTGGCATTCTTATTAATGTCTAAATATTTTCAAAAGCCAGATAAATCTCTTTTGATTGGCTAAGTCAGCTATGGAGAAAAAAACATTTTTGTAAAACAGAATATGACACTTCAAGTTCTTCAGAAGATCTAATGAATGTCTGCTTTCTCTAATCAAAATCGAAGATGCTTGGACTGCAGCTGCAATTTTATTTTTTTAAGACTATAGATCTTAACTTATTAAACTGTTCAAAATGTTATACTATAATTGGTATCCTCATATATTGCTTTCTATTAAGACTATTTTGTGTGTGAGTAGGGGAGGCAGAGAAGCATGATCCTGAATGAATTCAAAATATGCTAAAGTACACAAATATGATTTCAGTTATCAATAGATTTTAATAAAGGTTTGGGGAATTCTAGCCTACTCTAAGTTAGGAGAAACTAGAGTGTCAGAACCTAGAAGTTAGCTTTTTGAAATGTTTTGTTCAAGGACATTTCCTATTTGTATCTATTTCATTTAACCTAGTTGTCATGAAGGTGAAAATGAACTCAGCCAGCTGGAATAGGGAAATTGGCAAATGTCTTAATATTTACATCAAATATTTTATATGTCTAGAAGAGATTAGTATTAAATATATGTTTATAGGAAATCTAGAATTTAAGAGGATAATTGTTAGGATTCCTTCAATGGTCTGAATTCTTTTTTCTCCCATGCTCAATTAGTAAAGGATTAATAATAACCTCTCCCTTTTGTTTAACAGAACAACCTTTTTATTTATGTGTTCTGCCCCCACCATTGGAATTTCCCTTGAAATAAGAAAATTAGCTAATGAAACAAACAAGCAAACAAATGGTAGCTGCAGAGATTCCACATAATATGTTCAGAGCAGAAACTTTTATTTTTATTTATTTATTCCCAGTGCTTAGCAACGTGCCTAGGACAAAATAAGCAAATCATGATGACGATGATAAGGATGATGATGACCATGATGATAATGATGAAGCATTTATATAGTTCCTCCTATATGCTAGCTACTATCTTAAATGCTATATATTAAGTTATTTTTATTCTCAGGACAACCCTAGGAAGATGTTGCTATTATTATTCTCATTGCAAAGTTGAGGAAAATGAGGCAGACAGAAGTTAAATAACTTGCCCGTGGCCCACAATTAGTAAACATGAGTCAAAAATTGAACTTATTTTCTTGAATCTACATTCAGCATTCTATCCCTTGCTCATTCACTGATTGCACATGATGACATGCGAAATTCTACTACTGTTATTTCTCATTTTTCTTTAGAGAGGAGATATCATGCCTAATTTTTGATTCTACATCACCAATATTGTTTCATTTCTGTTTTTCAACTTATAGGCCACTTTGGAAAATCCACTCATTTTTCAAGCCTCAAATATACCATTTATAGAAGATTTTGATGTCATAGGAATGTTTTCAACATGAATTAAGACAATGATGAAATGGTTGATATTAGTATATCATAATCCAGAATATGAAGAGAATTCAGAGATAAAAAGACCAGAGTCTATGGAATAATTCTAGGTGACTACATTGCAGGACTAATAGAGTTATCATAGGCCATGGAGCCAGGGTGCCTGCCAAGTTACCCCTGCTTCTATTCCACAATAAATAAATCTATTATTTCATATTTCACAATCATACATTTTATTGTTTTAGTTTCACATAATGCAAACTTAATCAATGACAATATTAAAATTTGCTTTTCTTTTTTTTTCAAATGCGCTTGTAGTGACATGATCATTCAGAGGAGCATTGTAGAGAACAGTGAAGAGGACCATGACATCTGAAAGGTGATTCAATGACTTGCAAGTGAATTGGATGTAAGGGAGGGAGGGCTACGCAAAATCACCAGCCTCACTTTCTCTTCCACCTGTGTCCAGTAGCAAGTAGATCAGAATGGTGCTAGGTCCCAAAGATATGTAAATTTTCTTTGCTGAAACCTGGCAAGATATTTTCTGGTTCAAGGGCTAGATTTCTTTCTTAAAGACCATTCCTTAAAACCAAATTTCCCTGGCTCTCATTGACTGGCCAACAATAGTTCCCTGCCCTAATGGCTCAGAGTGAATGTGATTAGCAATTATTTCTGTTTGGCCAGAAACTCTGAAGGTCTCCTCCTCCCAGATTATTTTTCTTTTGATTAGGTACAAGAGGCCATTCTTTGCCCCACTTCTTATCTAGCAACACTGTTATTACATTGGCAGAGTCTGATTCTATGACCCCAAATCTAGAACTTCTTCTACTATTTCATTTATGTGTGGGTGAGGCCCTTGAGGCCCAGAAAGGTAAAGTGATCTCACAGTCCATAAGTTTTGGAGATATCCCTGTTCTTCCTAATTCCAAATAATTTTTCTTTGGTTGTTTCAGTCATTTCTAACACTTTGTGACCCCATTTGGGATTTTCTTGGCAAAGACACTGAAGTAGATTATATTTCCTTCACCAGTTCATTTTAGATATGAGGAAAGTGAGATAAACAAATCTCTCGAATATCAGATGTCATAATCCTTGATAATCTATCATTAATAATTTATGCACTTAACTTTTATAATGCCACATTCCTGATGACTCCACAAAAGAAAAATGTACCTATGTTTCACTAAGAACTAGATTTTTTTTTAAAAGATCACTTACTCCATGATAGGAGAATGCCTATAATGTAATGTAAGTATACTGGTTTCCTTTTGATACAATAGATAATAAAATGGGATGGAAGATAACTGAATAAAGGATCTGTATGGAGCACAAAAGAAAATTTATCCTACTTTTTCATTAGTATTTTTAATTTCCTTTGTTACAGGGACCTCTTGGTGTGGAAATTATATGTTATGACACAGCTTGCCAATTTCTTTTCAACTTGGAGTTTTAGAGTTTCATAGGGTCACTGTAAGGTTAGGTGACTTATCCAGGAGCACAAATGTAAAAAGTGTCAGAGACAAGACTTGTAGTTATCTCTTCCTGAAATCAAGAGGGATTACTGTATTCCTTACAACACATTCACATTTTGTGTAGAATTATGCCTAGTTAGTAAGACTTTTCTGTCTTCATACAATCTGTACCTTTTTTCTACCACTCTATATATTCTATTTTTAATTATGATTATTTCTATCATGTCTTATCTCCTATACGAACTGTGAGTACTTGATTGCAGACAATATTATCATTTTAACTTAGACCTGCTTGAAGTAATATCAACCAAAGTCCATCCACATAGCAGAAATGAATGTTTTAAAATAAAAGTTAAATATAGATTTAAAAGGAAGGTTGCAAAGATTACCTTGTTAAAGAAAAATAATGCGATGCCCGAACCATGTATTCGGACTTACTCCAGGCAAATATGTGTATTCATTTCAAGTAGACAGCTGATTTTCACTGTCAAAATGTTCAGGTCATAATGAACTCTTGTCTTGGATTGCGACCAATGCACAATGAAATCATCTGTTCCTTCAACAGAGAATTAATAAAAGTTCTTTAATTAGCCTATGTATTTCTCAGGATTCCCTACCTGAAATAGTAATATACATGCATAATATTACTCTCTATGGGATAACAGGTTTCACTAGGATCCAGAATACTATCCAAATTCAAATGGTTCTCTACTTCACATTTTATAGCCTCTCTATGTTGGCATTCAACCTTCTTTGAGTCTGCCAAGAGAGTAGTGAACAGAAATATATTTCAGACAATTATCCTTCTTCTAAACCACATAAAATAAGACTTTCAGAGATAATGTATGTTAACTGTTATTCAAGGTTCTCTTCCCCCATTTCACTCGTAAGTTCATTAAACATTGATCAATGTCACAGAATTCAACTTAACCCCTTCCCCCCCAAAAACACAAATTCTTCATTTTTAATTGTCCTTTGAATGTCTTTATTAGCTTCTCTTGTCACCTTGGCAAATAATTTGGCAAGACCAAGATTAAATATAAGAATAAAATGATGCCTTGAGCACAATAAAATTGATTAAAACTATCGTGTGTAATAAAAAAATAATCAGCGTCCACAACAATTTTTTTCCTAAGATCACGCTGATCATCACTGTAAGGATACCACTGAATTTTGCTGTTTTGGTCAATATTGTTGAAAGTGATGTTTCTTTCTTTATAAGCAAAAGTTTTATTTAGAGAAAATAATATATTGTGCCTCCTACTCTGTATTCCCCTGTCCTCTCCAAGACACTATTATTCTTTTCACATGGAAATGACAGAAACATTGACTCGATTTGATTTTCCCTCTCATAGGCTGGCAGTTTATGATTCCACAAATCTAGACAATTCATAATTACCTGACGATGTACTTGATTTTACTTTTGTCAATAATTCCTTTTGATGTAGAAACAACATGAGGCAGAGTGAATGATTGTACCTGGATTTTTTTGTACAAAATCTGTGGCTGAATTACGAAAATTAAACTGGTCAAAAATATAAATTATGGATTGGCTTTAAGTGTCAAAAAATGAGAAAAGGAAAAGAATAACATTTCAGTGTACACAGCAGATCATAAGAGAGCATTCAATAAAAACAGTAAACGTCCATTTCAAGAAAATGTGTATGATAAATACTAGACATTGTTTTCAAAGATACTCCACTTTTCTTTGCTACTTTCTAGGTTTTCTGTTGTACTCTGCTGTATACTTTTTTTGGTAAGTATTATTGTACTACTTCAGTTACATTGAAATAAAGTTTCCAACATTCATTGTTATATTTTTCTGAGTTCCAAATTTTTCTCCATCCCCAACCCCAAGAGAGCAAGCAATCTGATATAGGTTACACATTTACAATCAAGGTAAACATATTTCCACATTAGTTATGCTGTGAAAAAAGAATCAGAACAAAAAGGAGAAGTTATAAGAAAGAAAAAATAACAAAATGAAACATTAAAATAGTGTGTTTAGATATGTGTTCAGACTCCATAGTTCTTTTTCTGGATGTGGATAGCATATTCCATCATGAGTCTTTTGGAAATGTCTTGGATCATCGTATTGCCAAGAAGAGCTAACTCAATCATAGTTGACCCATAACATTGATGTTACTCTGTACAATGTTCTCCTGATTATGCTCCCTTCACTCAGCTTCAGTTCATGAAAGTATTTCCAGGTTTTTCTGAAATTTGCCCACTCATCATTTCTTATACCACAATAGCATTTCATTACATTCATATACCTTAACTTGTTCACCAATTTGGGCGTAGTTCCAAATTGCTCTCCAGAATGGTTCAATCTGTTCACAATTCCACCAACAATGCCTTAGTGTTCCAACTTTCCCACATCTTTCCCAACATCTATCATTTTCCTTTTTTTGTCATATTAGTCAGTCTGATAGGTGTGTGTTGGTACTTCGCAACTGCTTTAATTTCCATTTCTCTAATCAGTTGCTGATTTATAGCTTTTTATATGACAATAGATAGCTTTAATTTCTTTATCTCAAAATTGCCTATTTATATATGCTTTGACAACTTTTCCATTGAGGAACGATTTGTATTCTTATAAATTTGACTCAGTTCCCTATATATTTTAGAAATGAAGCATTCAGTAGAAACACTGGCAGTTGTTTACCAACCTTCTGCTTTCCTTCTAGTCTTAGTTGCATTGGTTTTCTTAGTGCAAAACCTTTTTTAATCTATTGTTACCAAAATTATCCATTTTGCATTTCATGATGTTCTTTATCTCTAGTTTGGTCATAAATCCTTCCCTTCTCCATAGACCTTACAGATAAACCATCACTTGATTTCCTAATGTGCTTATGGTATTACTCTTTATGTTTAAATGACATACCCATTTTGACCTTATCTTAATAGACGGTGTGAGATGTTGGTCTCTATATAGATTCTGCAACAGTATTTTCCAGTTTTTTCAGCAGTTTTTGCCAAATAATGAATTATTATCCCAGAAGCTAGAATTTTCAGGCTTACCCAATGACAGATTACTGAAGTCATTTACTACTGTATCCTGTGTATCTAATCTTTTCCACTGATCCACCACTCTATTTCTTAGTCAGTACAAAATGGCCTTAATAATTGCCACTTTACAACGCAGTTTTAGATCTGGTATGGCTAGGGCACCTTCCTTTCCATTTTTTCCTCACTAATTCCCTTGATATTTTTGATCTTTTGTAATTCCAAATGAATTATGTTATTTTTCAGTATCTCTGCTAAAAATGTAGTTTGATTGGTATGGCACTGAATTACTAAATTAATTTAGGTAGAATAGCCTTTTTTATTCTGTTAGCTCAGCCAACCAATGAGCAAATAACTTTTTTCCCAATTGTTAAGTCCTCACTTTATTTGTGTGAAAAACACTTTCTAATTATGTTCACAGAGCTGCTAGGTTTTTCTTGGTGGGTAGACTCTCAAATATTTTATATTGTCTACAGTTACTTTAAGTGAAATGTATCTTTCTATCTCTTGCTGCTCTGCTTTATTAGTAATATATAGAAATGCTGATGATTTATGTGGGTTTATTTTGTATTGGGCAAATTAGCTAAACTTGTTAATTATTTCAAGTAGTTTTTCAATGATTCTCTAGTACTCTGTAGGGATCCCATCATATCATCTGCAAATAGTGATAGTTTTGTTTCCTTATTCCTTTTTCTAATTCTTTTAATTTATTTTCCTTCTCTTATCACTAAAGCTAATATTTCTAGTACAATATTGAATAAGAATAATAGTGGTGATAATGGGCATCCTTGTTTCAACCCTGGTCTTATTGGTAAAGCTTCCAGTTTATTCCCATTATACATGATGCTTGCTGATGGTTTTAGATAAGTAATAATTACATTGATTACATTTTTAAGCAATATACTTAATAAATAGTGTGATACAGTTTAAAATGCACTAAATTCAGCACCCAGAAAACCTAGGTTCAAATCCTTCCTCTGACACTTAGTCGTGTGATCATAAGTGAATAATCTTTTTAGTGGAAAATAAAAGTTACCTGAGTACCAGTAGGAGATTAAAGAAAAGTCAGAGCTAAGTGCCAGGATTCTGTTGTCTCCATGGACAAAAGAGAATAATAATAATAATAATAATAATATCAATGATTGATAGGGAGGAAGAGGAAGGAGGAAGAGCAGGAAAAACATAACTTACTATTTGCCAGGCACAATGATAAGTGCTTTAAAAGTATTATCATATTTGGTGCTCAAAACAACTCTAAGAGGTGGATGTTTTTATTAACCCCATTTTACTGATGAGAGGCTGAGTTGCCTATGGTCATCCAGAAAGTTAAGTGTCTGAGGCTGGATTTGAATTTAGGTTTCCTTGACTCTATACTACTACACCATTAACAACATAAGTAACAAACAAGATCATTGAGAGGAGAAAAAATTCTAGAACTGCAGAACTCATGAAATAGCAGAGGGAAGCAGAGCTCCAGCCCAGGAAAGCCTGGATGGTAGCGGGGTAAGGTCTATCGCACTGTGTTGGGAGTGGAGGAGAGCGGAGCCCAGCAAGGGCCACACCTAGACCAACCAGACCCAGGAGCATGGCGGAACAAGAAGTAGTACCCTGAATCAGTGAGCTGTGGCAGTTACCAGACTCGTCAACCCACAAACACCAAAGGCAACAAAAAAGGTTAGTGGGAAAAACTACGGGGACTGAGTGAAAGGAGTTCGTGGTCAGCTACCATTCCCGGGGTCTATGGAGGTGGTACAGGTCTGAGGCTGCTTACAGAGCTACGGCTTCAGTTGCTCCCAGCCCCAGGCCCACCTGGTAGGAGGAATTAAATGGCAGATCATAGCAGGAGTGGAGAGCCTGCTTAGATATGAGTCATGATCCAGGTTGATGGCTCTTGGGGGAGGAGGAGAACTGGTGTGGCAGAGCATGCTGTGGAAGCTTGGAAGGGTGTTGCATAATGTTACATATGTGGCGTATGTTGAATTGCTTGCCTTCTTAGGGAGGGTGGTTGAGGAGAGAAGAGGGGAGAGAATTTGGAACTCAAAGTTTTAAATGCAGATGTTCAAAAAAAGTTTTTAGATGCAACTAGGAAATAAGATATACAGTCAATAGGGCATATAATTCTATCTTGCCCTACAAGAAACTAAGGGAAAAGGGGATGAGGGGGAGTGGGGTGACAGAAGATAGGCCTGACTAAGGAATGGGGCAATCAAAATACATGCTATCTTGGAGTGGAGGGGGGTAGAAATGTGGAGAAAATTTGTGATTCAAACTCTTGTGGAATTCAATGCTCAAAACTAAATACATTAAACAAATAAATAATAATTAAAATAAAAAGAGTTACCAGAGAATGTGTGGTTAGTTTGAGGACCAACATAGCCCCTTTTCTGTTACTGCATGAGGCCATAGAAATAAAAGAGTTTCTTAATTTTACTATTTTTTAAAAGGACAGCATTGATTTGATTATTGCTCCCAGAGCAAAAATAAGCTGTGTAGAGGAGAAGGGAAGAGTACTCTTGAGTGGTGACACAACAGATGGAAATATTCCCTGTCTGGACAGGCCTGGAGTTCTTGGTGGTTGACAAAAATTTGGGTTGTCTACATTTAATGAGTCAGGTGAGTTTGCATATACTCTCTAGTCAATCAAAAAAAGATTAGTCTCAGTTCTTAAAATGAATGAATTTGCCCATCGTAAGAGATCTCTTGTTTGAAGAGCTTTGGTTCTGAAAGTTATTATTCCTGTAGGAAAGGCATTAGTTATTTCATTTGTTTTTTTGAATGAAAAGGAGACTACCCTATGACTGTACGAGGGAACTGCCCCATCAATTCACAACCCATCAGAGAATATTTTTGAAATGGCAGGAGTAAGGAGGGGCACATGCTTTCCTTACTGTTAATTATGACAATGCCAGAAAAAATGCGGCTAAGGACACAGGCATGTGATATCTGTTATCAATTATGTCATCACTGATGAAAGAAGATGGTGAAATCTCATAATTTCTAATTAGTGAGTTGATTATACTCATTATCATGCTTAGAATATTACAGTGAATATTTCACACCACTTTCCCCATCTTTAAAATTAAGAATTTGGACAAAGACTAAAATTATGGGGACTATATCAATCTATTTTGTTGTTATTTTTTCTTCTTCTTGCTACTGTTACTGCTATTGTCATTATTCCTCTTCTTCCTCTTTCTCCTCCTCCTCCTTCTCCTCCTCTTCTTCCTCATTCTCTTCCTCCTCCTGCTCCTTCTTCTTCTTCCTCTTCTTCTTCTCTTCTTTTTTTTTCTTTTCTTCTTCTTCAGTTATAAACAGGAAAGGCATAGAGGAGAGAAAATGAATGATAACTAAATGAGCTCAAACATCATTGACAACATTTGTTCATAAGAAAATAAAGATGATTTGAAATAAGAACCAAGAAAGTGAATAAGGCAACACCAAACTGAATTCTCCCAATAATTCCCTCCAAAAAACTTGAAGATATTGCCTCAAGTTAAATTTTGGAGTGGTAGTGACAACAAAGAGTTGGGGTTGGATAATTTTACAGCTTAAGAAAACTGAAGAATTCATCAGAAGAAGTCTGTGGCATTGGAGTGGAGGCCTGTCAGGAGCTCACATACAGTAGTAACAAAAGCTACCTTTGTAGCAATAGCAGCTTTGGAGTTCTCAGACCAGAGATGGTAAGGGCATTGTACAACTGGTCAGAAAGAGATTACGGGGAACTCTTTGTCGGCACTGGGTACAGCTGGCACTGATTGGCAACTCTATTATCCATATGCAGTTCTAGGTCTAGTTACAGGTGAATAGAAGATTTGATGGTTGATCACAAAGGAGCAGAACCCCTGATCACCGCACCAAAGTAAAGAAGAGCACTTACGCTTGTGGCTCCAGGGAACAAGGGGCTCTTAGTGGGTAAAGACCAGAGAGAAAAACAGGAAAGCAGTGACCATCCCTTTCCCAGGATCATACTATCTGGAAAGTAGTAAATGGCTGAAAACCTGAAAACTTCCACAACTCCCTCTGAAAACAGGAAGAAGAAATAGCCTTAAGTTTGGAACAGTGTCTCTCCATGGCCAGATGAAAAAAGTCCAATTCTTACATAAATTTCAAAGTAGAAAAGGGAGATAGGGCTGGAAAAAAATGAGCCAACAACAACCACCACAAAATAATTTGACCATAAAAAGCTATTATGGTGGCAGAGAAGACCATATGCACACACACACACACACACACACACACACACACATATATATATACATATATGTGTGAATGCATACATATATGTATATGTGTGCCTGCTTGTATATACACATATACACATACATATACAGATGTGCATACACACACACATCTCCTCTCCGCTTTTCTCCTCAGGTATCATGCCCTTACTTGAGGGTATTCTGCCCGAAGGAAGGTAAATTTTGGTCGCCAAAACCTACCTGGTTAATTTGGAGTTTACTGGCTAGTTAACTAACCAAGAATAACTTGCTTAGCAAAACTGAGTATAATCTTTCAGGGGGAAGATTAAAATTTAAAGAAGTAAAGGATTTCCAACCATTCCTGATGAAAATACCAGAGCTAAATAGACATTCAAACAAAGAACTCAAGAGAAGCATAAAAAGGTAAACACGAAAGGATATTCATATGTGATGCAACAAAATTAAACTGTTTACCTTCCTATATGGGAAGGTGAGACATATAATTCCTAAGAATTTTATAATTATTAGGGAAGTTAAAAAGAGTTTACATAGGCATTGGTGAGACAAGATTACATTCGAATATTCTCAAAAAATTGTAAAAGGGTAAGAAAGGGGGATTCACTGGGAGAAAGGGAAAGGAGAAGTAGACTGGGGAATTTTTTTTTCACATAAAATAGTCATGCAAGGAAGAACTTCAACAAAACATGGGAAAATGGGCAGAGGGTCAATGGCAATGCTTGGACTTTCATCAGAATTGGTTGAAAGAGAGATGTATTTATACATATACATACATACATACACACATGCATGCTTAGTTTTGTATAGAAATATAACAAAATATAGGAAAATAGAAATGTGAAGGGATAAGAGAAGGAGGGAAATGATAAAAGAGAGAGCACATTAAGGGAGGTATTGTTAGAAGAAAAATAGACTTGAGGGACAGCTAAAAAGAGACAAGGAGAAACAAAAGAAAATAGGATGGAAGGAAATACAGTTAGTTATAATTGTGAATGTGAATGAGATGAGCTCACTTAAGACAGAAACAGATAGCAAAATGTATTAGAAAGAATCTAACACTATGTTGTTTATACAAGACATTCTTGGAACAGAAGGGTACATGGAGAGTTAAAATAAAGGGCTGAAGAAGAATCAAATATGTTTCAGCTGAAGTAATAAAAAGCAAGAGTAGTAATCATGATCTCAGCAAAAAGGAAAAAAGTATACTCAATTAAAAGAGAAATAACATTAATCTAAAAGATGTCATAGAAAATTAAGTAATATAAATTCCCTGATGATTCTCTGATGATTCAACAAGATTCTGTGATGAATACTCTCTGATACTCTAATTATAGAACTGAGTCAAATTTATAAAAAAAAAATAAGACCCATTGCCCAACTGATAAAAGACCAAAAAATATTAACAGGAAGTTTTTCAGAAAAAGCAAACAGAGCTATTTATCATCAAAGGAAATGAGAAATTATCTAAATCACTATTGATTTGAAAAAGACAAATTAAAACAACTCCGAGGACCCACCTCATACCCATCTGAAATGACAAATGCTGAATGAGATGAAGGCCAAATTGGTGCACTAATGAATTGTTGATGGATTAGTGAACTGGTCCAATTGTTCTGTAGAACAATTTGGAATTATGCCCAAAGGGTTATAAAACTGTGCATATCCTTTTACCCAGAAACACCACTACTTGATTTGTATCCTCAAGAGATCAAAGGGAAGTTAAAAGGACCCATATTTATTTAAAAAATAAATATTTATAGCAGCTCTTTTTTGTGGTGGTAAAGTATTGGAAATTGAAGGGATGTTCATCGTTTTAGGAATGGCTGAACAAGTCGTGGAATATGATGATGGTGTAGTAATATTGTAATGTAAGAAATGATGAAGGAAGTGGTTTCAGAACAACATGGCAAGATTATATGAACTGATTCAAAGTGAAGTGTAAGGAAAGATATTGTACACAGTACAGCAATGTAATGATGTTCAACTGTGAAAGACTTAACAACTCTGATAAGTACAATGATCCAAGACACCAAAGGACTCAAGGTAAAAAAAATGCCATCCACCTCCTGAGAGAGAATTGAGGAACTCTGAGTGCAAACTGAAGTATAATTTTATCACTTTATTTTCCTTGCTTTTAAGAAATATAGCTAAAAAGGAAATATGTTTTGCATGATTTCACATGTATGATGGATATCACATTGCTTGCCTTCTCAGTGGGTGAACGAAGGAGGCAGAAAATTTTGAACTCAAAATATAAAAAGAAAAGCATGTTAAAATGAATAAATAATTTTTAAAAGATGATTTGGGAGGACACAGATGTATGGAATAATAATAGTTTAGCTGAAGAATACGTGATCTGGAAATAGGAAACCACATTTCAAATATTTACTGTGTTGCATATTACCTCAGTAATCTTCAAAAATCTCTCATCCTCTTCTGAATACTCACTTTCCTCATCAGCAAAATGGTTGAAAAGACAACTACTTTAAAAGGCTTCTTAGTGTCTTTTAGGTGGAAGGGCTAGAAGTCAAGCCAAATGTGAGGAATTTTTCACTGTGGTCATTTTTATTTAATTTTAGAGAATTCCATCTTCCCATTAATAGTTCTGAGACTAAAAGATTTTCCCATTTCTTTCTCTGCCCCAATAATCACACTCATTAATCTTATGATTTTATGAATCTTTTTTCTAGTTTTATGGCATTTTATACACTATCACCTAATTTATAGTTTCTTTTATTAAATTTTGCTGGGGGAAATAGGTCTACTTTGACTGCTTCAAGAAAATCTTTTTCTAATAAAAATGAAGTGAAGGTTGCTTTTGTAATTATGCCCCTTGGTTATTAGGTAGGCAGGTAAAAATGATTTCTGTATAACTTTAATGAATGTAACTAGATGTAATTGAAAGTAATATATGAAAAAGACTGAGATTGTTGTGCACGTTTCACAATTTTGGGCTGTTTGATAGGACAAAATGATTTAAGATTTCTTTCAAATGCTCAGCCTCACCACATTGAGGTTGAGGAAGAGGATTGGGAAGTTGCTTTTTTACTCCCTTATCTCTAAGCAATGTCTCCTTAATCTTTTGTTTTATACATAGCCTTTATAAATCTATGCTTTAAAAATAAATAAGATTCATTATGAGGACAATTATGTGATATACTTTCAAAATAGGGTTTTAAAGAACATGTAATTAAATAAATAAACCCATGTTCATGTAAGAAAAAAAGATGCATATTTAGAGGGGGGAAATGATTTCATACTTTGGAAACATTTACAAACAGTCTTTTGAATGTCACTGTAATAGGACAATTTGGAATATAAGCTATTGACCAAGAAATAGAGTACAGTCAAAGAGTACTGTATTTGGAACTGGAATGCCTGAACTGATATAACTGATATCCCATTTCTGCTGCTCATTACCACTATGACTTGGATGACTTGGGTAACTCTCTCTCTCTCTCTGTTTCTCTGTCTCTGTCTCTCTCTCTCTCTCTCTTTGTCTCTCTCTCTCTCTCTCTCTTTGTCTCTCTCTCTCTGTCTCTCTCTCTCTTTGTCTCTCTCTCTCTCTCTCTCTTTGTCTCTCTCTCTGTCTCTCTGTCTGTCTCTCCATCAATTTATTTATTTATAAAATCAATGATGATTAGATAATATTACCTACAGGCTTCATTCTAGTTCTATATTTGTGATAAAATTAATATCAAATTACGATGACTATTAGGTTTTCAGCCAACTAAGATGGGTCAAAATTTAGCTTCTTAGGTGTATGTGTGAGAGAGAGTGCACATACATCTCTAATCTATCCCAGAAACTTTTTTTTAATTTCCATTTTGTACAGAAGACAAAAAAGGAGTTGAAAGAAGATTTCAGTAAGACTTATGATAAATGTATTATCATTTCCTCAGTGTTTATAAAATGTTATATCAAGTATTTTTCATGTATTTTTAAGTTCTGACATCTAGCTGTCTGTCTCTTTCTCTCTATCTACCTCTCTACCTATTTGCATATAAGAACATATGTATGTATATGTATGTACATACACAGTACTTTGCAAAATCTTAAAACATTTTAGGAATGTCAGTCATTATTATTAAGATATGTCAAACAAAATTAAAGAAAAAAGCCCATAAATATTGTTAATTAAATAACATGCCAATATTAACACATCTACTTTTGAAATTGACATGACGAAGCAAAAAATGCACATACTTTATGATTAAAGTTACAAATAGTACTGAGACTGGGAGCTTAGAAGGCAGAATAAAATATCCCTTCAAATAACTTTGAAATAACATCTCAAATTGAATTCTGTAATGGCAGAGTCAACAAAAGTTGTATGTGACAGAATTTTGCAATGCAAGCCAACTTATTAGCTAAGAATGAGAGATTTGTGGCATGGAGGTGGAGGCAGGCCAAGAGCCCACATGGACACAACACCAGTGGCAGGACTACGTGTTGGTGACAGAAGCAGCAACAGCATTAAGATCCAGAGATAGTAAGAAGAGCTAGTAAGTGGCTAGAAAGAGACTATAGGGGTTCTTGTCAGCACTGAATGCAGGACTGGCTGTTGATTAGCAACTTCACTGCCTATACTCACTTCTGAGTCATAGCTCTAGGGTGGAGAAGAGCACTTTTGATCACAAAGGATCACAGCCCCTGAAGAGAAGTATCTTTTTATATCACCAGAGGTCAGGGCCCCTGAGGAATACAACAAAGGATTACAAGCGGGAATAACCCACCCAGGAAAACCGAGTATAATCATTCAAAGGGCAAAATAAATAAATAAATAAATAAATAAATAAAGGATACTTAATGAAATAGAGAACTCTCAAAAATCCTTAATGAAAAGACTACAGTAGAACACAATATTTTACTTCCAAATACAAAATTCAAGAGAAGCATATCAACAAGAAAAGAAATTGGGGGC
>CM053623.1:343242715-343275318 GCA_028646595.1 Phalanger gymnotis
GATAAATGTTTGTTGATTAATTGTTATCAGAAAGAGTTTAATTTGGAGATGGGGTAGGGTAGGGATTACATTTGTAGAAGTGACAGTGATATTAAAAATAAAGAAATCAAAGCGGAATAAGTTGTTTTGCAATAAAAATAAATTTCAACATGATCTTGTGAACAATCTCCTAAGAGAAATAAAGAAGACCCAGGGGATAATTCAAAGATAATTTCAATTTCAATAGAATAGAACTGAGATTATATATAATTTAAAACTATATAAATTTGGTAAAGCAATGGAGGCAGCAGGGGTACATGCTTCACTGAAGAAATTTGTCATTGAAAGGGAGGAGATAAATAGGATTGTCACTAGAAAGTTGAGAGGACCTAGGGATTCAGTCCTTCCACTATCACTACCACCATATGGAAAACCTGGGAATATTGACAGGTAGAAGAAGCAGACTGTGAAGAATGAGAGGCAAGAAAAAATGTGGAAATGATAGGATCATAAACTTAGAGGTGAAAAGGAGATTAGAAGTCATCTTCTTCAATTGCCTCACCTTGTAGGTGAAAAACGAACAAACAAACTGAGGTCTAGAAAAGTTAACCAACTTCTCTCAAGTCACACAGCATTGGATAGGGCTCACTTCTCTATATGTTTTGCCAATTTTATGACTAAACTAAATTCTATTCTAGGTGATTGTTTGCAAAGGTCATTGTTCTCTTAATCTTTCCACAAGTGTTTCCTTGATATAAGTGCAAACTTCTCTTAAGGCTTTTGGAGAAGTGGGAAAGGATACTTATAATAGTATGAAGCTATCTATGAAGCTAAACTATGCAAGAGACATGAGATTCCAATTCTGCTTGTGTTTTCAGCTGTGTGATTATGCACATGTTTCCTAACCTTCCTGAGCACACTTTTAAAAAAATAACGTCAAAATTACAATATCTCTAGTACCACCTTCTTAGATTGTCATGTGAATCAGATGAGATATTGCATAAAAAGCACTTTGTAAAGCTTAAAGTACTGTATGAATGGCAACTCTTTTTAGATACGACTTCAGTGCAAAGATTTTTCATTAGCCTATATGTTCTCAAATCTTCAGTAATTCACTGAAGTCTTGAATTAACAACAATAGCAGTTCAGAATTTGGATTACATGAGGACCACTTGGGCCCTGTCCAAGAAAATTACTGAGGGCAGCTAGATGGTGTAGTGAATAGAGCTCTGGCCCTGGAGTCAGGAGGACCTGAGTTCAAATCCAGCCTCAGATACTTGACATACTAGCTGTGTGACCTTGGGCAATTCACTTAACCCCAATTGCCCTGCCTTTCTCCCACCGAAAAAGAAAGAAGAAGAAGAAAATTACCAGGAACACCAGAAGTAACCTGACAAAATAATGTTTCTCCTATAAAAGCCTAACAGACAGATAAATGATGTTAGGTGGTACAGTGGATAAAAGCACTATGCCTAGAGTCAGGAAGAAATGAGTTCAAATCTGGCCTCATGTTTGAGTACTATGTGACCCTGAACAAGTCACTTAATCTCTGATTGTCTCAGTCTTATCAATTGAAAAGTGTTGTTGTTGTGAGAATCAAATAAGGTAATAATTATAAAGTACTTAGCACAGTGCTTAGCATACATTAGGTATTTAATAATTCTTATTTTAAAAAATGTGTATCTTTGAGAAAAACAATAAATAGAGCCCCATAAATGTTACTACTGACAGAAGAGAGCAAAGACAACAATTAATGTGTCTAGCTTTAAAATCTTTACCAGAATTGAATTTTCTCACCCTGCAAGCTGTTTTTCTTCATATCAACTTCAAAGATAGAACTAAAATATAGACACCATTCACTATAAAATGGAATATCCATTTGTCTAGCTCTTTGAATGACTGCTTGACTTGGCATCGGAGTCGCTTATGTGTAACAAGTGGATAAAGCCTTCTTTCCTTCCTTTCTTCTTTCTTTTCTTCCTCCCTCTCTTATTCTCTCCTTTCCTTCTTTCTTCCCTTCCTCCTTTCCTTACACTTTTCTTTCTTTCCTTCCTCACGCTCTTCCTCTATCTTTTCCCTCTACCTTTATTTTCTTTATCCCCTCCCTCCCTATTTTCTCCTGTCTTACCAGTTTCCTTCTTTCCTTCCTTCCTTTTATTTGTCACTCCTTTCCTTCCTTCCTTCCTTCCTTCCTTCCTTCCTTCCTTCCTTCCTTCCTTCCTTCCTTCCTTCCTTCCTATCTTTCTGCTTTTCCAGCACTAAAATGTTTAGGGTGTTGGTAGCACTTAAAATCCTTCAGCAATGTCTCAATAATAGAACAGCTAATTCACAAGAATCTTCTTGTTACTATTTTCATTGTTTGTCAGTAGATTGTGATTTCATTTTTGTTGAGAACTCCCAATGAGGAAACTTTGCTACCAATGACAATCAGAACATATTTTGAAATTTTTAGTCTTAGAGAATTTTCAGCATCACAGAACATAAGTGACTTGCTCAGAGTCACACAGAAAGTCTGAATCAGAGATGGGACTTGAAAACCAAGAGTCTTCCTTACTTTAAGGTCAGCTATCTATTATGTATATTTATTAGCAAGGATAATAAGCTGAAATAGGAAGGTACTACATGGATAGCACTACCTTGCCAGCTATTTTCTCCCCACCCCTCTCCCATATTAGCCCTTCCCCAGCCTGAACCTATCCTTTCCCCTTGATTCTAAGAAATAGCTGTGTTGGTAAGCAAAATGGGCTCTTAGCACTTAGTTCAACCAACTACCCTTGAAGAGTTTTGCCTTTGTTTCCTTGATTAGATTTGGGTGTCCTTGGTGCCTCCTTGCCTCAGGGGAGGGCCTAGTTTACACATGAGTTTGAGTGACATGTCTGGGACAGCAGGGGCTTTTAGACCACTTGGGTTTAAGTCCCTCTTTGTGATGATTCTGGGTCATGTGGGTGAGTTGCATGTGTGAATCACCCCTGACCCTGAAAAAGATATAAAACCAGGGGTTGGCTTTCTCTTCTTTGGAACTCTTACCCACAGCAGTGGTGTTGCGAGTGACTCTGGGCCAGCCCTCATTATAAGCTCCCAGGCTGAACCTAGATGTTGGTAACTATGAATCTATACTTGGTCTGTCTGTCTATGTTTGTAATTTGTTTAGGGCTCTCACTTGTGGTGGTGCTGATGCGGAGACTCTGGGCAGCTGTAGCTAAGAACCCTCCAGCTTGTAAACCCGGATGTTGGGAGTTTGTTAAACTCTGGTAACTGTGAATTGGGATTTGAATCAGACAAGGTCTGTCTGTCCATGTTTGTACTTTGTTTGTAGTTTGCCCTGAAGTTCAAGGTGCTGGTTTTTTCCCCTGAACTAAGTGAATGATATTTGCATGCTGAATTAAAGTAAACTTGTCAACCCTTTAACGTTGCTTTCCTTAGTAAAGCAGATCAAAAGAACCTGTGCTTTTGCAGTGGGCTTTGGCAGCATTCTTGTTGTTGGGCTTGTGTTGTTCTTTCACCCACACAACAGCTACTAGCCACATTCTTGGAACCTTAGCTTCCTCAGAAATTGCTGTGAAGACTCTGTGGTCTCTGATGCTTCAGGTCTACCATTACCAATTTTTTCTGATCTGAGAGAGCACATCTTGCTGCTTGCCACAAATGTGAAAACTGCCGATTGCTGTTCTAATAATTAAACTGCTACATACTGTTAAGACTCTGGCAAGTCTTTTACCACACTTAGCCTCAGTTTCCACCCTTGAATGACAGATACAATGATACTACCTTCATGCTCTACCTGCTGGTATTGATCAGTGCAAAATGTTATATAAACATGATTTGCTGTTATTCTTGTCTTTTCTTTGTGACATAAGTTGGAAGATAGGAAAAGGTGAAAAACAAAGACTTATTTTCCACCATCTTTTGCAATCAGTATGAAGTGATTAAGTAATAGCATTTTGCTACTGCTTTCCTGATGGACAGAATAGGAACAACTAGATGTCTTGATTTGTATATACAATTGTTACAGTTCAACAGACACTCTAGATGAGTTAATAACTTCTCTGCTAAGTGCAAGGCATATTTTATAATAGCTTATGCAAGATTCCTCAGTTTTCATCTTAAAGGATCTTTTTTTTCTTTAAGAAATAATAATGCAAAAAAATAATGCTTCTAAAAGTGATAATTCAGTTTCTTTTCTTTTTTTTAATAACATGTTTAATTTTCATTTTATATCCAATGACCCTCTTGGTCAATATTTATAGATCATGAATTATAAACCAGTCACTTGGTTTCATTCAGACAGAGGTATATTATTTCCTCAGAATAAACCAGATAGTCCATTAGGATAACACTAAATTCTGAGGATGTTTGCCACCTTTGCTTCACCTTCCCTATAAAGATTCATTTCTCTTTTAACTGCAAGAAATGCTTGTCATCCTCTAAGAGAGTGTGGGCACTAAAATAGTGGGTGGTAAGCTGGTGTAAACAAGTAAATATTAATTTGGCAGCATTAAGGAACATAACAAGAAAGAACTTTGTTTTAATACTCCCCCACACATCTTTCAATATAGCATAATTATGTGATTTTTTTCCCTTGGTTATTATAGGCAGATTCTGTTTCAAGGCAACAGAAAACACATGCACCAGCTTTTGAATTCTGAAATTCCCATTTGTTTTATCATAAAATTGATACATTTACTACTTGAAAAATCAAATGTTTGTGTTGTTGTTGTTGTTGTTGTTGTTGTTGTTTCAACACAGTTCTGAGGATTCAAAGTAGAGACATAAATATGAAAATTCACCTTGCCAAAATCAACTTGTTGGAATAACAGTAACTAGGGTAGAGGTAAGTAAAGAATTCTGGGCTTGAGATAAGGAGATCTGGGTTTAAATTCAATCTTCAATATTTATTAGCTGTATAACTCTGGGTAAAAATAGAATTATAGATTGGTGAAGCGAAAGGGATCTTAGAGATCATCTAGGCTTGTCCGCTCATTTTATATTAGAGGGACCAAAGAGGGTAAAGTTACCACTTCAAGATAATAAGGCTAATAAGTAAAAGAACCAAGATTTGAACCTAGATCCAGGGATCTACTACTCTATTTTCTCATCAGTCCATAATAGTCTTACTGACTTCAAAGGATCATCATGAGGGAAGTATTTTGTTCTCTTTAGAATATTATGGAAAAGTGAGGATTTTGCTACCAAAATGATCCTCTGTTATGAAAGAGAAAAGCATAAGTAAAATATGAATTTTGAAATTGAAAATAAAATGCAAGTCTTAATCACAAAAAATCATGTTGTTCACCAAGTAAAATAAATAAAGTGTCATAGTGGACAGAAAGCTTGTCCTGGAGTCAGCAACAACCCATGTTCAAGCAAAATCCCTGCTCTGACTAGAGCAAGTCACCTAATTTTTCAATGTCCAGAGCAATTCTTTAAAACTAGATAAGTATTTGATTTTCATTCATGGAGAAAGTTTTCAACTTTCTTTAAACTAACAAAATCACAGATTTAAATCAAAGAAAGAATCAGAAAGCCAAAAACAAACAAACAAACAAGAAAATGGGTAATTGCCCAAGAAGCAAGACCTTCTCCACATGATGGGTGTGTGCTACACAAGGCCAGGCATGCAGTGTTGTTTCTTGCTGCAGCTGACAGTTCCTTGGCCAGCAAAGCATTTCCTTAAAATATCTCAAATAGCATCTGCAACAATGCAAAAATTAAACCTGTCATTTGGTCGTTCCCAAATGTCGCCCAGGCAATAATGCCAGATTTTCAAACAGTTGCAAACTCATAAATCTTTTATTTCAAAAAGAAGAGAAAATAGGAGGCACACCATAAATTATCATTTTGGTGCCTAAACGCTTGCTGTCTCAGTTGATACAGTAAGCCAGAAATCACTCTCCTTTTGTCTCTAAGTATTTTATAACTGGCCATCACCTAGAAACAATGTCTTCTATTTTCCAGAATAATAATCAGATGAATCTGCCAAGAAAAGGACCTGCATGTCACCTTGTAATCCTATGTGTATACACACACACATATTTATGAGTATATAGATATGTATACATATATGTATATATACACATATATTTCCCATGATCATGTTACATATCTTCCTCCTTTGCTGACATTACATCCTACTTTTTAATCATGCTTATTTGTATACATGTACTATCCCTTCTACTTTCCCCTTTGCTACTAGATTTTAAGTTTTGTAAGGGTAGGGGATTGTGTCATTCAAATGTGTTTGGAGTTTTTTGTTTATTTTTTTTCCTTTACATCTTTCTATCTCCAGAGCCACGACTAATAGGTTGCATTTAGTAGGTGCTTAATAAACATATGTTTAATCGAAATAAGTTAACACAGGCAAATAGAGATCTGCATCTTCTTCAAACCATTTCTCCTTATCACTGAAAGAGGACTCCCTTGTGGAGAATGAAGTTTGCTTTGTGATGGGATGTGAACTAGAAATGAAAGGCAAGCCTTCAGAACCTATGTACTGAATAAAAGGTAATGGGAAGGGGAAGGCTAAAGGAAACATAGAAAGAAAGAGGACTAGAATTGGAAAAAGAAGGGAAAAGAAAAGGAAAAATGAGAAAATGAAATGGAAAGGAAAGATGAGGTGGAAGGGAAAAGGAAAGGGGAACTTAAGAGGAATGGAAGAAGAAAGATGGAGGTAAAATGAATAAGTAAAATAAGTTGAAAAGGGAGGGAAAGAAAAAAGATGAAAAGCTCACATTAATAGTTCAATTCAACATACTTTCATTAATCATCATCTTTGTCCAGTGCACTGCCTTCTTTTCCCCTTCCTTCCTTTCTCTACTCTTACTCCCTTTTGCCATCAGCTGAAAGGGATAATAGAAATCACCTACACACCATTTCATTTTATACTTGAAGAAATTGAAACCGGAAAGGTTAAATAGCCTGCCCTAAATCACGGAGTAATAAGTAGTAGAGCCAGAATGCAAACCCAATTACTTGACTCCAGATTAAATTAGTCACAATTCAAAACTCAAAAATATACCATGCCTTTAAGACCCTTTTCATTTAAACGTGTGCCACTCCAAATCAAGACTACCAAGTTTGGTACCAGTCTTTTAATAATACTCATAACTCATAATTACATACCACCAGTGAAATTTCACAAAGAGTTTTCCTTTGTGGTTGATATTTTACATACTACCAGCTCTGGTTTATACAGAAGAGGCTGAATGTCTGAGAGTTGAAAAATTTGTCCATGGTTACTAAGAAATATTAGTAAGTTGAAGAACTGGGATTGGAGCTCCTGTCTACTGACCCTATGTCCTTTTCTCTTTCTCTTACATAAAACCCTCTCAGTATTAGAGAAAATTTTAAAGTTCTCAGTAATTTCTTAGGTATAGTAACTATATTTATCTCTGTTCAGTGCAGTAGCTGGCATATTTCTGGCATTTAGGAAGTGTCCAGGAATGAATAATACATTTTTAATTTTTGTTCTGAACAGAGGTTTCAATGTTTACCTTTAAAAGCTCAGCTGAAGGGAAAGTAATTGAAATCATTGGTGCTTTCAACTTAGCAACTATCAACCAGCCTCCATACGCATGATGAAGAAATGCAAATAAATTGAATGCAGAACAAGTTGTCATTTCAATCTTTCAAGAAGACAGAAAGCAATTTAGAAGGTGTAAGTAAAAAGAGTGCTTGAATAACATAGGATCTGTGGCAAAATCCAAATGGCATTCTCATTTTGGAGTTGTTTATTTCTAAATTACCAAGCAAGGAAAAAGCTAGATGCTAAGAGAAAGGTAATCACTGGCCCATTTTATGCAGGATCTATATGGACTTATCCCTCCTCCCACACTCAATAGGAATATTAACTAAGCACCCCAAAATGGCTACAACATTCCTGTAAGTATCCTGGGCAGACTGTGGAGAGTCAAGGGTGCGTGTGTTTCTTACAGTCTATTTAGTACCATTAGCTTTACTGAGACTGACTTAACAATGCTCTGTGCTGTAACATGGACTTCCCGGCACTGCTACATATCTGCAAGGTAGCTGAAAATCAGACTGGATCCCTCAGGCTAGCTCCAGTCCATAACAGCCCTGGAAATGAACTAACTTTCAGGATGACCTGGATACTCAAATTCACTGGGTTACATTCCTCTGCTTGTCCCATAGGCCATGCATCTCAGGAGGTAAATAAGAGACTACTAGGCAAAGTAGGGTAGGAGGATGACTTCATGGCCTCAATAGAGTAACTGTCTATTACTTTTAGAAATGCAAGCACATTCCATCTCAAAACAACTTTCATTTAATATTCCCGGTTCATCAAAATAAATATTCATTATTTAAAATCCTTGTACCCAGATGTTTCATATTTCTTTTTGAGTCTTCAGTTAATAAACATTTATTAATAACCTATTATTTTCCAGGCACTATCTTAAGCCCTAGTGATACCAAGGAAGACAAAAGACAGCCCATCTCCACAAACATCATGTGAAACTATACAACTATTGCAATGGAATTTTTTTTGCAATGAACATTTTCTTTTGTTAAAACAGAAATTATAGCATATTGTTTGAAAGGTAGCATTGTATTTTGGAGCCTCCTAAGCAAGAAGGTCTGGCTTGTCGTGAGTCAATCCACCCATCACACATACTAGCTATGTAATCCTGGAAAAGTCTCTTCTCCTCTCAGTGTCCCAGGTCAATCATTAAGAATCTAAGTTGCAAAGAAGTTACTGATTGGCATTAGTAGAGGGAGTCTCTCACTGGGAGCTACTTTCCCTCAAAAACAAAGCAAATTTAGGAGGAACAAAAGATTTTTAAAATTAAAGTCATTTCCATATCAAGATATTTTATGAAGTAGAAAAAAAATTGATTATTCTGATTGATCACAAGTACAGTTCCCAGTACATATGTGAAGATGGACTTGATTTGAATGTAAGTACTCAAGCAAGAGGAAAAGAAGCATATTTTGCCCCTTATACTTAATCCCCAGCACTCAGGGATCCATAATGCCAGCTGTCAGCATTGTTGAGTGTGTGAATTCCAATCAGTTACCCAACACATTAGATCAAAATGTAGAACATGCCTGCTGCTCTGTTGAAAATTGGCAGAACATAACAATCCGGGAAGATCCAGTCAGGAAGAACAAATATCCAAGAACAGCTGCTATTATTTTTCCTCCAATCCACAGGTATACTTGAGCCAGTTTGAACTAACTAGTGAGAGCTGATTGTTAAATTTTCAGAGTGAAATTTATACCCTAGAAATTGTCAAAATATACATATCATTTTATTGATTTTTTTAATGCGTAGACTTTAGGAAATAATGGAGAGAATGTTAGTAGTACAGATTAAAAGTTAAAATACTATGGACATAGTTTTCTTTCTGAAATGCTGGTTGTTAAGGACTTACCCACATACTCTTGCTTCCATCCAACCAATTCTTTCAACTTCATATATGTGGTAATTAAAAAAAAATTGTAAATGTTTATTCTCCATTGAGCTCTCAATAAAAGTGTTTAGGACTATGTAGTATTAAAATAATTATTTTGAAACTTTAATGGATCTATGATGCATCTGAGAAATCATCCATGTCCTTTCATGCATCTCACATATTCTTAACTATATTTCCCTATAAATATTGCATAGGAGTCTACCCAGCATGGTGAGAGCTTTCCTCCAGAACTATTGACATTTCATAGAAACCAATGAGGCATGTGGTCTATGCATCAATTATCCCTCACTCTTACTGCGTGACCAAGCTGTGTTATCTTATGTTTAGACACCTTCCTAATGTTCTCTTTCATGTTACTCCTACATACTAATTTGATGATAATTAAAGTAATGATGAATCACCAGACAAAACTAAGATGCCAATAATCCATCTTTCATCCGAATGTTATACTGCCATCATAATCATTATCTACAATAAAACATGGCTCAAATCAGAAAGTAGGCAGTAAAGTGTTGGTCCATTTCTTCTCAATAACCATTAATAGACAATGCTAGATAAATACTCTGTTGTAAAGATATTGTTGATATTTGTTAGTAATAAATTAATTATAAAATACTTTATTTTCCCTTTTGGAAAGTTTTGAAGGTACAAAACAAAGTAGGTAATACCCTTCCCCATTCTAAATAAACTCCGCTGGTTTTCTATTGCCTCTAGGATCATATTATAAAAGACATTTGTCATTTATAAATTTCATGACCTAGTACCTATCTTTCCATTTTTTTTAAATTTCTGTCCACACACTCTACTGTATAGCAATATGGGGCTATTTGTTATTCTTCAGTCACCAAGTTTAGTCTCTTCTCTCTGTGCTTTTGGATTGGTTGTCCCCAACTGCTGCAGAGAGTTGTCACTATTTCTCTCCTCTCCTTCTCCTCTTAGATTATTTTGTTTCCTCTAATACTCAGCTCAAGCCCTACCTTCTGAAGGGGAACTTTTTTTTATCACCATCATCATCCTTCCACTACTAATGTGTTCCCCTTGGACATTTCTGTGTGCTTTGCATGTATTTTGTACTATGTATGTACAATAAGATACATATTGTCTCCAACATCAGAATGTAAATTTCTTGAGGGCAGTGAATGTTTTGGCTTTTCTTTTTGTATATCAGTTATAGCATATTTCTTGACATAAAATAATTCTTGCTCATTGACTGTTTGGAAGAAATTCCATTATACTAATGTTATATTTCTCCCCCCAAAATCTTCCTTCTCTTCCAAACTTTTCTACAATTGTTGAGGGCAGCACCATCCTTCCATTCCATAAGGTTTACAATTTGGTGGTCATTCTCAATTCCTCACTCTCACTTTCCTCTCTTCATATTCAATCTGTTGTCAAGATCTGTCAATTTTACCTTTGCAAAATCTCTCAATTATGTCCCCATACCTTCTCTGATACTGCCACCATCCTGCTGCAGATTCCCACCTCCTCACATTACAACTAATGCTATATTCTGATGGTAAGTTTTGCTGTCAGAATTTCTTTCCAATTCCGTACATCTTCCGTTCAGCCACCAAAGTGATTATTCCTAAAGCACAGGACCAAGCATGTCATCTTTTCCACTCAATAAACACTAACAACTCCGTATTAACTTTTAGATTAAATATAAAATTCTCTGTTTTGGCATGCAAAGGCATTCATAAACTAGCCCCTCTAAAATTCCCACTTCCCGTTCCCTACCTTTAATTCTTTTTAAACCTTATACTCCCCAACAGACTCTTTGATCTAGTGAGACTGGTATCCTTGCTTTTCCTTGAATATACTTGAAGATACTACACTTCTTGGCTATGGGTATTTTCTTCTTTTTTCAATCCAATTTATTTTATTTTAAGTTTCAAATTCTAACCATCTAACCCACTTGTCACCGAGAAGGCAAGAAATAGAAAACTCGTTATGAACACGAAATTATTTCCCGTTAAACATGTTACACTGAAGAAAGAAGGAAAGTAAGAAGGAAGGAAGGAAGGAAGGAAGGAAGGAAGGAAGGAAGGAAGGAAGGAAGGAAGGAAGGAAGAAACAAAGAAACAAAGAAAGAAGAAAAGAAAGGAAGAAAGGAAAAAAGCAAGAAAGAAAGAAAAAAGAAAGAGTTTTTAAAAATGTGGCTCAGTCTACATTCTGAGTCCATCGTTCTTTATCTAGACATAGATATCATTTTTCATCATGAGACCTTTGGAACTGTGGTGTGTCAGGTTGATCAGAGTTACTAAGTCATTCACAGTTTATTTTCTTTAAAATATTATTACCATTACTGTATAAATTGTTCCATTGAATCTTCTCACTTCACTTTATATCCATTCATATAAGTCTCTCCAAATTTTTCTGACATTGTTCCCTTCATAGATTCTTGGTGCACGATAGTATTCTGTCGCCTTCATATACCTCAACTTTTTCATCAATTACCCAAATGATAGGCTTCAGCTCAGTTTTCAGTTCTTTACCAGGTTCGTCTCTGTATAACTATCTCTCTGTCTCTGTGTCTCTCTGTCTTTCTCTCTCTGTCTCTGTATGCCTCTCTGTCTGTCTATCTGTGTCTGTCTGTCTGTGTCTGTATGTCTCTGTCTCTATCTGTCTCTCTCTCTGTCTCTATATCTCTGTCTCTGTGTCTGTCTGTCTCTCTCTCTGTCTCTCTCCCTCCCCGCCCGTCTCTCTTTCTCTCTCACTTTCTCCCTGACCCTGGCTTCTTCAAGTGCCAGCCAAAAATCCTATGTTCTACAAGAAGTATTTCCTAAAGCTTTTTAATTCTTAATTCTAGTGCTTTCCCTTTTTAAAATCTCCTACTTGTTCAGTATTTACTATTTTTTTACATAGTCATTCACATGCTTTCGTTCCCATCAGATTGTGAGCTTCTTGAAATTCAGGGTTGTCTATTGTGTTTCTTTGTCTCCCAAACACTTTGAACACTACTTGGCACATAGTACACTTCTAATAAATTCTTATTGATTGACTGTTTGTAGACTTATTGATATAACTAAGAAGTATTTAGCTAATTCTAACATATTGATGATTATTTTTATAAAAATGTTGAAAATCTCCATGGTATTATTTTTAATTTATGCCTGATAATTTCAATGTTAATGTTAATATCTTCAATGTCAATATCATCCTAATCATTCTGCATCTGTCATATGAGGAAGAGACAATTGATTGATACAACAATCACATGTAGGACTAAAGCAAGCAGTGTTGCCTGGCTGAAGGAACATTGGTTTTAGAGTCAGAGGACCTGGTTTCAAACATCCATTTGATCGTTTCTACCTGGGTGATCTTGAACACTTCATTCAAACCCTCTCTACTTCCATTCCCTCATTTGTGAGGGGGTGGAACTTGATGACTTCTGAGGTCCCTTTGAGATCCATGAACCTAAGATGTCCAGCTTGATTTGGAGTTTGTATGTATTTTAATTCATGGTCATCAAATGGAAACTATAAGTAATTTTTCATGGAAAAAAAAGGCTTTTATATCACAGCATTGATTGGGCCTTTTCGTGTAACAAACCCATAATTTCTTCTTGCTGTGGTATCAAGTTAAATCAGATGTGTATAATAAAATATTACTTTAAAAGAGGTTAAAAGAGTCTTCAAGTTTCTCTTCTTTTCATTCAAATAGGTCATAGAAATATGTCTGTTTATCTTTGGGGAAGATCAAAATCATAAGCTGCATTTTGCTTAAGACAATACATAACAAAAGATATGCATACCTATTCTTGCAGAGCCTCCACCGATATTAGAGTTAGGGTCAGCAAAGAGTTTGTGCAGAAAGAGGTATTTGAGTTGACTTTTGTAGAAAGTAATGGAATCTTTGAGGCAGAGGTGAGAAAAGATTGGACTCCATCCACAAAGGAAAGACAGTGGAAATAGAAGAAAACAGGAGTATGGTTGTCTTGTGGGAGGAACAAATAATTCAAATTTTTCTGGAATCTTATATAAAGAGGGAAATAACAGATAATATTCCTGAAAAGATTGATCAGTGCACTCAAAATCAAATGGAGGACTTTAAATCTGGAAGATCCATTAGAAGGTCATTTCAATATTTCAGACAAGATATGATAAGGCAATATTTCAAGCTTTGAAGAATGATTGGATATGTTGATTATAAAATTCAGAATAATGCTGGGGTGAAGATCATATCAGAAATATAGATGATAGAGTTCTATCTGTGTAATTACATATATGTACACCTCTATCTATATATTTATATATATATATGTAATAAAAAGAGAGTGAATAGGGTACAGTATTTTGACATGTGAGACCATCATTGTAAGGAATTTCTGCTGTACCATTTATAATCTTGGAAAGCTGTCGTGGCACTGATAATTACAGTGACTTTGCGCAAAGGTACATAGTTAATATATGTCATAAACAGGACTTGGAATCCAGATATTCCTCACTCCATGAATTATATGCTATCCCTCACTCCATATTATAAGGGTTAATATTAAATAGAATGGAAATAAGGATAGATAAGATTTTTTGAATAATTCTCAGATCAATGACACACTTCTAATCCAAAGTAATATACTTTTTCAATGACCAAATATGCCTTTTTTGTATGGCTAAATACAATGTGATTGAAATGATTTTTCAAGGTTACTTTTATGTGGTTTTATTGTGCTTTTTTTTCTGTTTAATTTACTTGAAATGTGTATTTGGCTAATATTATTTTAGAGTGGCAAATCTATATATTAACAGAAAACTTCATACATAGTTAAAATATTTCTTATGACATCTGATAGACACCATCACATGTTGGAAATGGAGTCTAGCCTTCCTAAGAGCAATTCCAACTCTGTTGTCTATATGGTTGTTGTTGTTGTATATAGTACAAGCTTTTTTTATTATTATTTTTTCTTTGCATTCCATACTTTAGTATTTGATGTATTTTTTTTTACTTTTCAGCATTGATTTCCACAAGATTTTGAGTTACAAATTTTCTCCCCATTTCATCCCTCCCCTCCCACTTCAAGATGGCATATAGTCTGATTCCCCCATTCCTCAGTCAGCCCTCCCTTCTGTCACCCCAATCCCCCTTTACCCCCAAACCCTTTCCCCCTAACTTTCTTGTAGGGTAAGATAGATTTCTATACCCCATTTCCTGTATATCTTATTTCCTAGTTACATGAAAAAACAACTTTTTTATGAGCATCTGCCTTTAAAAATTTGAGTTCCAAATTCTCTCCCCATCTTACCTACCCAGACACTCTCTCTAAAAGGCAAGCAATTCAAAATAGGTCACACATGTATCATTAGGCAAAACACTCCCATAAATAGCCGTGTTGTGAAAGACTACCTATATTCCCCTCCCTCCTATCCTGTCTGCCTTTATTCATTTTTCTCCCTTAACCCTGTCTCTTTTCAAAAGTGTTTGTTTTTGATTACTTCTTCCCCCTATCTGACCTCTTTTCTATTGTCCTTCCTTTTTTATCCCCTTCCCTGTACTTTCATGTGTGGTAAGATACCCAATTGAGTGTATATGTTATTCCCTCCTTAAGTCAAATCTGATGAAAGCAAGATTCACTCATTCCCTCTCACCTGCCCCCTCTTCCCTTCCAAAGAACTGCTTTTTATTGCCACTTTTATGTGAGATAATTTACCCTATTCTATCTCTCCCTTTCTCCCTCTCTCTCTATATATACTCTCTATATAGATAGATATGTATATATGTAGATATATAGATATATTCTTCCCTCATCCCTTAATTGTATTTTATTCTTTTAGACATCATCCCTTCATATTCAACTCATCCTGTACCCTCTGCATATATATATATATATATACACATATATATACACACACATATATATACACACACACATATATACATATATATAAACATATATATGTATATATATATATATATATATATATATGCATGTATGTACGTACATATATATGTATATTCCCTTCAACTGCCCTAATACTGAGAAAGGTCTCATGAATTACACACATCATCTTTCTATGTAGGAATGTAAACAAAGTATTTCAGCTTTAGCAAGTCCCTTATGATTTCTCTTTCTTGTTTACCTTTTCATGCTTCTCTTGATTCTTGTGTTTGAAAGTCAAATTTTCTATTCAGCTCTGGTCTTTCCACTGAGAAGGCTTGAAAGTCCTCTATTTTATTGAACATCTATATTTTGCCTTGGAGCATTATACTCAGTTTTGCTGGGTAGGTGATTCTTGGTTTTAATCCTAACTCTGTTGACCTCCGGAATATCATATTCCATTTCCTTTGATCCCTTAATGTGGAAGCTGCTAGATCTTGTGTTATCCTAATTGTGTTTCTACAATACTCAAATTGTTTCTTTCTGGCTGCTTGCAGTATTTTCTCCTTGTCCTGGGAAATCTGTAATTTGGTGACAATATTCCTACGAGTTTTCGTTTGGGGACCTTTTTCAAGAGGTGATTGGTGGATTCTTTCAATTTCTATTTTACCCTCTGGCTCTAGAATACCAGGGCGATTTTCCTTGATAATTTCTTGAAAGATTGTGTATAGGCTCTTTTTTGATCGTGGCTTTCAAGTAGTCCATTTTTTTTTAAATTATCTCCTCTCTATCTATTTTACTGGTCCGTGTTTTTTCCAATGAGATATTTCACATTGTCTTCTATTTATTTTTTCATTCTTTTGGTTCTGTTTTATAATATCTTGATTTCTCATAAAGCCACTAGCTTCCACTTGCTCCAATCTAATTTTTAAGGTAGTATTTTCTTTAGTGGTCTTTTGGACCTCCTTTTCCATTTGGCTAATTCTGCCTTTCAAGGCATTCTTCTCCTCATTGGCTTTTTGCAGCTCCTTTGCCATTTGAGTTAGTTTATTTTTTAAGGTGTAATTCCTTCAGTATTTTTGGGGTCTCCTTTAGCAAGTCATTGACTTGTTTTTCATGGTTTTCTTGCATCATTCTCATTTCTCTTCCTAAATTTTCCTCTACTTGTCTTACTTGCTTTTCCAAATCCTTTTTGAGCTCTTCCATGGCCTAAGACCAATTCATATTGTTCTTGCAGACTTTTGATGTAGGCTCTTTGACTTTGTTGACTTCTTCTGGTTATATGTTTGGATCTTCTTTGTCACCAGAAAAAGATTCCAAAGTCTGAGTCTGAATCTGAGTCCATTTTCACTGTCTGGCCATGTTCCCAGCCAACTGCTTGACTCTTGACTCTTGAGCTTTTTGTTGGGGTATGACTACTTGTAGAGTAGAGAGAACTTTGTCCCAAGCTTTAGGGGCTGTGCTGCTGTTTTCAGAGCTACTTCTACACAGCAAGCTCTGTCACAGCAGCACTTCTCCTCCCTCAAGAATAGCCAATCTAGACAGTGACCCATACCAAGCAGGCTCTGCATTCCTGCTCTGATCTACAGCTTAATTCCTCCCACCATGTGGGCCAGGGCTGGAAGCAACCTTAGCTGGAGCTTTGGGAGCAGCCCCATAGCTGCACCACTTCCCTGCCCACAAGGCTGGAGCTGACCAGGCACACCTGTCACTCTCATCCAACAGATCCAGCAGTTTTTCTCCCTACACTGCTCTGTTGTCTTTGGCATTTGCTGGTTGAGAAGTCTGGCAACTGCCACAGCTCACTGATTCAGGGCATTAGGGCCTGTTCTGCCAGGCTCCCAGTCTGGTTGGTCCTGGCATGGCCCATGCTGGATTGTGTTCCACTCTACTCCCAGCTCCATGCAATAGTCATTTCCCAGAGAACATCTAGGATTTCCTGGCCTGGAGCTCTGCTTCCCTCTGCTGTTCTGTGGGATCTTCAACTCTAGAATTTGTTCAGAGCCATTTTGACAGGTGTTTGGAGAGACCTGGTGGAGAGCTTAAGCAAGTCTCTGCTTTCCAGTCACCATCTTGGGTCTCCCCCCTAGTACCAGCTTTTATATAGTCAAGGAAAAGTAATAAATGCTCCACTCCCTGGAAGAAATTTCCCCCTCATTTCTAGGAAGAAAAGAAAGGATTTTTCTTTTCCTTCAAATTGTATGTCCTTTAAACACATACTAGGATTATATTAGGATTATATACACATATTAGGATTATATACACATATTAGTATTATATACATATATTAGGATTTTCCAGGGCATGGATTGTTTAAAATAAATCACTCTGAAAGTTTTTAATGCTGAGCCTTGACAGAATTGCTGAAGTGAGTTGAGAGAAATTACTGTGGGGAGTAGAAGTCTATAACCAAGATAATGGCTTAACTGTAAGACCCCTGGCCAATTATATTTGCTAAGAGTTTTCCTGATAATATGAAGGAAATTCCAAGGAAAATCACTGGCATTGTGAAATTCCCTCTGGGTTGAAAAAAGTAGGGCTAAATAAAGTAGGAAAAAAGAAGTAATGATTCTCTCTAGCCTTACATGGATTTCATAGTCTCTGTGTATGTTACCTCGAGAGGGGGGACCACCAAAAGCTAGAAGAATTTTCCTCATATCACTCAGGCATGACTTTCTTATCATGAGGTATTTTGGACACCAGTTTCCATCAAATAATTAGCACCTGCTTCTTGGGGGAAATCTTTATCATCCTCTAATAGCCAAGCATTTACATGTAGACATCATTGATGTGATCGGAAAAGACATTAATAGAAATCATTGAGTTTTTTAACCTCAAAGGTCTTTTTAAGCTAGTATTTAAAAATTTATGCATTATATCAACAGTAGAAATCAATTAGGTCAGGTCCTTATTTACCTGTTGGTAGCTTCTATAATATTAATCTCCCCCCTTTCATTCTATAGGTCCTCCTGTATGAGAGAATTTCATTTTCCCCAACAATGTTAATTTTCCATTCTGTTATTTAAATGTTCAATTACATTAGTGATCTGTTGTGAAGTTAGTTTCCAAACTGTGGGCTCTTAAAGCCCACAGAAATTGAAAGTAAAATGAAAATAGGTAGGACCGTCTTTAATTGCTATGGTTTACAGTCTTGAAAGCTAGATCCAAAAGTCATAGGAACATAAATTGAGATGGAAGAGGTCTTAGACATTCTGTAATCCAACAGTTATGGAAACCTGATGTTGTGTGAAGTGAGGTGATGTAGGCAATGTCACAGAGGTAGTTACAGGCAAAGCTTGGAGTTCAACATTGTTTATATGAAACATGATCTAAGATATCTACATACAGACTACTTTATTAGCACAAGTATTTTAGAAAAATCTGCATTTTCTTTTTGAGTTTCTATCATTTGTTGATTAGAGAAATCCCATTAAAGTGTTCAGAAGAGATTGGGTCATTTAAAAAGTTGTCTGGAGGATGATATGACACAATAAGTTCTTAGTAATGCTTCCTGTGTCAAAGGGGGTAGAAGATGATTGAACATCTGCTTCTAAAATAATAAATAAAACTACCTAATGGTAGTGCATTAATTTAGTGGGTGGTAGTCATTTTAAAAAAAATCTTGGTTTAATATTATCTTAATAGTAAATATATCAATCTTGATAAAAAGAAAAGTCATTTATCAGCTATGTACTTTTGTGTGTATACATATGTACCTGCACAGACATGTACCCACAGTATTTTTATAACACTCCCACAAACAATGCCTTTATTCTAACTTCACTCCATACCTTGGTTTAATAAAAAAAAATGAGCAGTACAATTGTGAATACATTAAAATACATATACTTAAGTATGTGCTCAAACATTCACTATCAAAATGAATATAAATTAAAAATTGAATAATGACATGAGGTTTTGGGTTGTAGTTTGAAATGAAAAGATGACAGTGTGGAAATTTTCTTAAAAGAGCTATATATCTTTGAATTGTTAAAAACTACCTTCAATAGAATGAACATGGACTATTACAAATAATTGAAAGTAATAGTTTTTAATGAATCTAAAATTGTTAGTGTTTTATGGATGTAAAATATAGTCCATAAGATGTTCTAGATGAGTATGTCAGTGTATACAATCCCCTAATGTTTGCTAATCCTGGCTCATTGCAACTAAATACTTTCTCTTAGTTGAAAGTTAATTGAAAAGCAGCTTGTCAACCCACATGCTGAGGGGCTAAAAGAAATCAGAGCAAATAGTAAATGAGAATTAGATGATGGGGCTAATAAAAAGTGTAATACTTGCCTCCATTACAGTTGTAGTGTTTTTTATATGAAGGTAAGCTCATAGAAACTTTTTAGGGATAATTTGTAACATACTATATATAGCAACAGTTCTATTAACTAGAGAGGAAGATTAGTTACATGGCTTGATCAAATATTGATATTAACACATCTTTCTCCTCCATTTACTTAATAAACTTCTAAAAAAAGATTACTATTGATTCCTTAATTTCCTCACCACCTTCTTTTTCCCCAATTCCATACAATCTAGTCTCTTTCCACAACACATTACTCACACTGCTCTCTCACAGATCAACCATGTCTTTTTAAACAAGAAATTCAATGACTGCTTTCAATTTTAGTACATATCCTCATTAATCATTGTGGCTTTAGTCATTGTTGATGAATTCCCCTACTGGACACTTGTCTCCTTAGTTTCCAGAGATACTACACTCTCCTTGTTCTCTTATTGCCACTCTATCCATATTCTTCTATCTTCTTTGCCGATTTCTCATGCTCTTCTGAACCCTTTAATGTGAGGATCAGAGTTCATCCTTAACTGTTTTTGCATACACTTCCTTTTTAGTTTCATTTCCTCCTTAGACTCCAATATCCCATCCACATAGAAAACTCGAAAAATGGATCTTCTGACTCCCCGAATCCTATCTTTAACTGCCTGTAAGACATATCTGCCATGAATTCTCATTAGAATCTCATGCTTATAATATTAAAAAACAAGCTTTCCATGTTTCTTCCTAATTATTCTTCTTTCTCATACTTATTCTGTCAGTGGTGGTTATAATCTTGGAATCATCTTTGCTTCTTTTTCATAAAAATAAATTATCAAGATCTGTATGTTGCACTCACTCAATAGCTCTTACAATGATCTCAGAGTGAAGTCTGAATTCAAGGTTGATGATTTTAAAGTGATGAATTTAAAGTTAGAAAATATGTTAGAAGCCATTATATTCTGAGAAATTTATTTTACACCTGAAGATACTGAGGCCTAGAAAGACTAAGAGTAACTTTATTCAAGATAACACAGGTAGCAAATGGAAAAGCCAAAATTATCATAGAGTATAGAACCATAGATTTGCAACTTGAAGTGACCTTGGAAGCTATTGAGTCTAATATTTTCATTTTATACATAAGGCAACTGAGGCTGAGCATAATTAAGTTTGTTGCCCAGGGTCATATTAAGTAAAAGTCTGTGGCAGTATTTGAATATATTCCTAACTCTACATTTAGCATTTTGTTTGTTTAATCACCTAGTAACCTTGATTAGCGAGTCTAGGTTCTCTCTAACACTCTACACTGCTAAAATTGTTCACTTTATTTCCACTGCCATCATTTTATTATATGTGCTCATCCCTACTTTTTCCCACTATTGCAATAATTTCCCATAAGCTGTTATTATGTCTATGTTTTCTTTAATTCTCCCTACATAGGCTGCCAAAATAATCTTTCTTATTAATAGATCTGGGGATAACAATCCTTTTATAAGAAATTTTCAATGCCTCTCATCTGCATCACCAAATTAAATTTGAACTCTGAAACCTTCCCCAATTTTATGTCATTTGAACTTCTCAGAGTATTTCACATTCACATTTCACATTCTACTTGGTCTCTGATGACAGAATTAGGAACAAAAAGTTGAAGTGACAAAGAAAACTACTTTGGTTGTATACAAATGATTAAACAATGCAACTTTCCCAACAATTTTAATGATACAAAATTTCATGTTTATGCTTAGGAACTAATGTTGCTCCTTAGTGGAGGTCTTCAAGTGAAGGCTAGATGCCTGATTGGGCTGGATATTTTTGAGAAGTTCCTCAGTTGAGTATGGGTCAAATTTGTTGAATTCTAAACTCACTTTATATTTTTACTCAAGTTAAACCTGTCTCCTCCTAATATGCTCCCCAGAAATACGGTTTGTAATCTCTCCATGTTTTCTACATGAAGAATGTCTCCCTGATACTTTTGAGTTCTTAACCCATCCTTTAAAGCACCACCCACAAGCTACCTCCCTGTCATGTTTTTCCCTATTAGTAATAACCTGCCCATCTTGGACCTTAGTTTCACCTCAGTTTTATAACTCTCAAATGTACCAGCCCCGTAATATTGTTGAATACACACACACACACACACACACACACACACACACACGTACGCACACAGAGACAGAGACAGTGAGAGAGAGAGATTAATTTGTTTGTTTATGTATTATGATTTTAGTAAACTGAATAAGGGCTGAGATGATATTTTATGTAAACTTTCCATTTCTCCCAGCAACTCCCGCAGTGCCAGAGGTTCTTTAAAAAGAAACAAAACAATTTGGTGGATGTTGGATGACCCCTTGCTTCCTGAACCTACCCCATGTTTTCTCCTTTCCACATATTTGCTAAATGGAATATCCTCTTTCTACCTCTTTACCTGGGCAGCTAGATGGAGCAGTGGAGATAGTGTCAGGTCTGGGTTCAGGAAGACTTTTTTTCCTCAGATCAAACTTGGCTTCAGATGCTTACTGGCTGTGGAACCATGGGAAAGTCACTTAATCCTATTTGTCTCAGTTCCCTGTTTATAAAATGAACTAGAGAAGGCAATTGCAAACCACTCCAGTATCTGCCAAGAAAACCCCAAATGGGATCACAAAGAGTTGGGCATGACTGAAAAATGACTCAACAACTTTTTTACCTGTTAAATCTCTTCCCATGTTTAAATATTAATTTAGATACTAACTCCTTCAAAATCCTATTTCCTTATCATTATCCCATATTGGGGCAAAAATGAAAATTTAGAATGGAAGGCATATATATATATATATACACACACACACATACATATATATATATATATATATTCCACATATCCAAAATATCTGGATATTTTCAACATTTAGTGACATCTTGGTATTGGTATTAAGTAGTACAAATGTTGAGATGATTAACTGGGTTTCATATTTCTTACAAATATTTTAGCAGTGCCTAAACATTTTAGATGAAAAATATTAATACACTCATAAAATTTGGGCTAAAGGCATACTACCCTTCTTAACAAGATTTTATTTTGTTCTAAGAAGAATGACTTAAAGAAAGATGGAGACTTTATATCACTTCATCCTAAGTACTTCAAGAACACATTAGCTTCAAAGCATGGTTTGTACCCTTTATATTCTCACTTTGTGAAAAGTTGGTAATTTAAAAAATAAATACTCCCCTAGAAGAGAGATAAATTTCAAACCTGTCTTTGTATTTTATCATTTTCTTCTCCCTAAGGATAGACTCTTTGTTTACTTCAAAGGCAGACTGCCTTGTTACATGAACTCAGCTGGAAATAGATTAATACTTTTTTTCCCTGCCCCTTCATCCTTGAAATTTTAACTTTTAATTTTCTAATCACTTCTTATTTGAAGTAACTGAAGTGGAGAATATCCACATGGCTCTTTTTGTAGGAGAGAAAAAAAACATTCATAAATACCATGGTCACTGTTACCTATGACATGTGCCTACAATCCATAAATTCCATAAACATGTGGTCTCCATTCCCAAAAAGATCTGTGCCTTGTCTTTGGCAGAGTCATGTTAAAGTTTTTGTGAGTGAAAGATGAAACCCAGACTTAACTCAGAGTTAGGCTTATATTTCTTTGTCCTTTTGGTCTGCTATTTGATATCTTATTTGATTAAATTGTTAGAAACAGAACAGTTTCATAGACTTTCATAGACTAATAAAATATTTGAATAAATGAAATCATAGGGAGAAGCGATAAAGGTTAAATCAATCTATAACTAGTCTTAATTCTTCATTTTTATCATTGTTTTTCTATTAACCGATCTCAACCTTTTCTTCTGAAAAAAAATATGAAAAATGTCAGTCTTTTAAATTGTGTATTAAAGTTTGCAAATTGATTTGTATATATTATCTTTTTTGAGCCTCATAGAAAACCTGAAGGAAGGCAAAATAATTATTTCCCACATTTTATGCAACCAGACACTAAAATTCAGACACATTAAATGACTGGCGCAAAAAGGAAGGTAATCTGCAAGCAAGTATTATATACCTACTACAGAACAGGCACTGGGAATATGATTATAAGAAGAAAACAATCCATGTCCTAATTGAGCTCAGATTCCACTGGCATAATCAGCTTGTACGCAAATAAGTAAATATTATTATGAAAATGGTAGTGATAAGTGTGGTAAAAGGTAATGGCTTCTTGTAGGAGGTGGCAGAACTTTCAAACTCTGGGACAGCATTCTAGACACTACAAAATGGTGCCTCTCCTCCTCCTTCTCCTCCTCTTCCTCCTCTTCCTACTTCTCTTCCTCTTCCTCCCCATTTTTGCCCACTCCTTTCTCACCTATTAAGAAGTCAAGTAATGCAATATCAATTATACATTTGAAATAATGAAAAAACTCATTTACATATTAGTCATGTTGAAAAATGAAGTAAGAGCACTGGAGAAAATGCAAAAAAAAATATGCTTCAATCTGTACACATACTTATCAATTCTTTCTCTGGGGGAAGAAAGCTGATGGGATCTTGTAGGATGATGAAGTTTTCTTAATAATGTGGTCCCTGATGTATGGGACAAAGGTGAGATTTCGCACTGCCTCCACGCTCTATTCCTTCAGACTTTTCAGCAGTACCTTTTGTTCTCATCCTCACCTAAATATATTCATTTAACTATGCTTTTGATCCTGTCCCTTCCCATTTTTTTTGAGGTCCCTGTTCCAGGAATCATTCCCTCTCTCTGATGCCTCTTAAATCTTTCCCTATACATTGGTACATTCACAAATATGCCTAGAGGAATGTCTGATCTCTTTAATACTTAAGGAAACAAAGAAAAACACTTTCTTTGAATTTCTGTCTTAACTGCTTTTTTTACTCTCCTCTTCCTGCTAACTTTCCTAAAAGATTCCTCCAGATCCACCATCTCCAAATTCCTCAATACCTGATTTATCCCTCATCTCTTTCCATAGGGAAAGTAAGAGGTTTTGTTGCATATAAGACTTTCGATGTGACACCACAAGAAAAAGTGTATCTGAGGTGACAAAAGTCTAGTAAGGTGACCAAAGGTGGCAAGAATGAGAAACTGTCATTCAGAAATAGTCGCATGCATAATGACAAGGTGTCCAGTTTTGGTAAAATTAAAACAAAAAGTTTTCAAGAAATTAAGAATTAAATTTTCATTTTTTTTTCCTTTGGTAAATCAGTAACATTTAAACTTTTGAAGTTATTACTGCTTACTGCTGCAGTAAGACTTTTGGGGCAAATGGTACAGCATTTCAACATATTGCATATCCACTAGCTCAAGCTTCTCAACAATTTTGTCAGCTAGAAGTTAAAGACGAGGCCTCTCAGAGGGAGCTGGGGCCAAGCAAAACTTTTTCAGCCTCCCTAGTAGGATAGGAAAAGAAAAACAAAGACGAGAAGAGGAGAGGCAAGGGAAAGGAAGAACATTTGATTAGGTAAGAGAAGAGAAAAGAGGGGAAGGGAGGAGAGAGAGGAAAACGGGAAAGAGGGGAAAAAAGAGGACAAGAAGAGACTAGTTAAAACTCTTTAGAGGAATTTACATTAACATGCCCCCCCAAAATAATGTCCTGATGGTAAACAAATGAAACATGGAATAGGAAAAGGAGGCATTTATTCTAAAGAAAAGAAAATAAAAGAAAAAAAGCTGGGGAGTTTTTATTGCATTTTGTTGTTGTATCTTTCCTCTTTCCCTCTCCCACAGGGGAAAAAAAAAAGAAAAGAAAAATTAAAGGAATAAGAGACCAAAATCAGCAAAACTGATTAGCATATCAAAAAAGTTTCACACCTGTAGAGCACAATTCCTGCTAAGGAATAAATGTCGATGTCTTTTCATATCTTTATTTGGTGATAGGTGCATTCTTTCTTATGTGACAACATTCAATTTCAATTATTTTGTGTTTATTGTTTTCATTTACACCGTTGTCTTCATTGTATACAGCGTTTTACTGTCTCTGCTTATTTCACTCTTCATATGTTCATGAGAGGCTTATTCAGTCTGTGTTCATCAGGCTTGTAGTTTCTTACAATAATGTAATGTTACATTGAAACCATGGGCCACATTTTTTTAACCATATCCCAGTGGCTCCCTTCCTTCCTTACAGTTCAAAGATGCCCCCAAAATAATGTTAGGAATATTTGAATTTATACTGTCTTTTTGTCATTGAAATTCTTAAAAAAAATATGACTAATAGTAGACTCTTTTGGAGTCTAGTCAATGTCTAGTTGGTACAGATATTTAAGTCCCTTTATTTGCAAAGGAAGGAAAAAATTCTTAAAGAAAAAACAAAAGTAAAAATTTAAAGGACCAATAAAATTGATCAAAATGTCATGTAATATATCACTGTTATAATTCATGGGGAAGTAAATACTAGCAAATTAATGTCTCCCAAATTGTAACATATTTAAAATTGCTTACAAAAATGAAAATGCTTTTGATTAGAATATTAAATTTTGAAGCTTTTATAATTATGACATGAGAGCCTGTTTAGCAAGCAAGAAAATAAAATTATTTTTAAATTTCATTCCTTTCATAAAATTATGTGTAGTACATTTAAGCTTTTAAATTCAAAGAATAACTTTAAAAATAAATTTTACTTAATTATAATAAAATAAAATGGTACCCAATTTACCAAATTTCAACTTTCTTAATAAAAATACTTTAAAAACAGAAACTCAGCAAAATTGTTTTTAACATAATATCAAACTACACTCTAAAACATTCAAAATGCATAAAATAATGTTATTACAGAGTTGGAAAAATGAAATGATTAGTTCAAAAATATAAATTAGCAAGCTAATATTCTGATTTGTTCATCTTGGAACATAGTGTGTATATGCACACACATATGTATTTGTGTGTATATATATCCTATAAATTCATATATAATGTATGCATGTATATCATGTATATATCACACATATAAATATATGACACATAAATTACAATTACATTAATTATTATTATGTCCTCTACTTAATATATAGGACTGGATTCTGTGTATCATTATTATTTTTTCTTTGACTTTTATTGATATCACAATGGATGACATAGATAATAAACATACGATGCCACTGAGAAAGACAAAAGCATATAACAACAATAGAAATAATTTTATGTAGGACTTTAAAATTTATGAGACATTTTGAAAATGTCCTCATTACAACAGTAAGAAGTAACTATTATTATACCAATTTTACAGATGTAGAAATTGAGGCAAAGAGACTCTAGGTGATTTGCCCAGAGTTATAACTCTAAAAATGTTTGAGGCAGAATTTAAACTCTGCCCTCCTTGTCTCCATGTCCAGCACTCACTCTGTTGTGCCACCTAGATTAGCCTAATGCTGTATGTACAACATAGTAGGCTCCAGGGCACCTTTATTGTATATATTGTTGTCCCTATTTTACAGGAGTTTGAGTTTCTTTCAAAAATATTTTTGTATCCTTTTAAAAAATGTTTAGTTTTAAATTCTCTACCTCCCTCTAATCCTTCCCTCACACATTGACAAGGCAAGAAATATGATATCCATTATATAAGTGAAGTAACACAAAATATATGTCCATATTAGCCATATTGAAATTGAGTTTCAGAGTTTAACTAAAATAAACTTTTAAAAAAAACTTTAGTTTTGTTTAACTAAATAAGTAGCAAAGCTAAGATCTGACCTCTAGACCTCCACAGCTTCAACTCAGTAAACTATCCACCAATCCTTGCTAATTCTCATAAATTTAGTATGTAAAAATATTACATCCATAATATTGTTTTTATTTATGACTGGGGATAAAAATCATATGGTAATGTGTGTGATCCTTCGGGGTGGATACATTATTGAACTCTTTCTCTCTGTCTCTGCCTCTGTCTTTCTCTGTCTCTATCTCTCCATCTCTCTCTCTCTCTGTCTCTCTCTCCCTGTCTCTATATGTCTTTCTGTCTGTCTGTCTGTCTCTCCCTCTCTGTTTTTGTCTCTCATTCTCTCTCCTCTCTGTCTCTGTCTGCCTCTCTCTTTCTGTCTGTCGCTTTCCTCACTTCTCTCTCTCCTTCTCTCTCTCTCTCTTTCTCTCTCTCTTTGTGTCTCTGTCTCTCTTCTCTCTCAGTTTTTCTCTGTCTCTCTCTTTATCTGTGTTTCTTTCTCTGGGTGTGTCTCACTCTATCTCTGTCCATCTCTCCCTTTCTTGTCTCTCTGCCTCTGTTTCTGTCTATCTGCCTCACCTCTGTGTCTCTTTCTTTTTGTTTCTCTTTGTCTCTTTCTTTGTCTCTTTGTCTATGTGTATTTGTGTCTCTCCATCTCTCTGTCTCCCTTGGTTTCTTTCTCTAGGTATGTCTCTCTCTGTCTCTTTGTCTGTCTCTGTTTATCTCTGTCTTTCTCTTTCTGTGTCTGTCTCTATCTTTCTATGTATGTCTCTTCTCTGTGTGTGTCTCTTTCCTCGCTGTCTCTGTCTGGTTCTTCTCTCTCTGTGTTGCTCTGTAGCTATTTCTCTCTCTCTGTCTGTCTCCCCCCCCGCCTCTCTCTCTCTCTCTCTCTCTCTCTCTCTCTCTCTCTCTCTCTCTCTCTCTCCCTCTCTCTCTATCTATCTCCTCTCTCTCTTTCTATATCTCTTTGAATCTGTCTCCCTGTCTTTGTCTCTTCCTGTGTATGTCTCTCCATCTATCTGTCTCTGTTTCTCTGGTTGTGTCTCTCTCTGTCTCTGTCTCTTTGTCTCTCTCCATGTCGCTGTCTGTCTGCCTCTCTGTGTGTCCGTTTCTGTCTGTCTCTGTGTCTCTTTGTCTCTGTTTCTCTGTTTCTTTCTCTGAGTACGTGTCTCTCTATCTCTGTTTCTCTCTTTATCTCTCTTCTGTGTCTCTGTATCTTTGTATGTCTACCTCTTCTCTCTCTCTCTCTCTCTCTCTCTCTCTCTCTCTCTCTCTCTCTCTCTCTCTCACACACACACACACACACACACACACAAACACTCTCAGCCTCTCTGTCTGCTCTCTGTCTGTCTCTGGCTGTGTGTCTATCTGTCCCTTTTCCCTCTGTCTATCTCTCTATCTACCTCTGTCTATCTCTCTGTCTACCTCTGTGTCTATCTCTGTCTCTGTTTCTCTAGCTCTGTCTATTTCTGTGTCAGTCTCTGTCTGTGTCTCTCTATCTGTGTCTCTGTGCCTCTGCCTCTGCCTCTCTCTCTCCTCCCTACTCTCCACTTCAGTAGTATAAACATGCATATACACACAGAAACACATACACACACATACACACAGGCACAAATACACAGACACATGCACGTACTCATAATCTGGTTTATAAAGCCCGTTCAAGAGAATATTCGCTTATTGGTCAAAAGAGAGATGGGATCAAAATTTGAGAATATGTATATATATATATATATATATATATATATACATATATATGTATATATGTATATATATATATATATTCTTTAAATGTTCCTTTCATGACAAAGGATATATGTGAGAATGTGAGTATATGAACAAGGGTTAAAACTGTTCTTCCTTTTTCTATTTTTTTTTGTGAAAGATGATGGGAAAAGATAAAAGGAATTCCCAAAAAGTAAGTGGAGGCAGCTGCACTGTTTTTTCTTCTTTGTTTTTCATGAATTTAAAAGTGGCATTTAACTTTTCAAAAGTGTACTCAAAGGCTTATTTTCCTCCAGTAGAAAAATCAACTATGAGGAAAAAAACAAAACAAAATCTATTTTGTAACTCTTGGCTTGGCTAGGTAATTATTTTTCCTCCTGAATTGGAATGTTTTCTAAAGTTCTGAGGATAATTCTTACTAATGATTTTAGTGAATAATTTTCCTATTTCTGGTGAAAAGAAGATTTCTGTGTAATTCAATGATTTTGCTGAGTCAGGTGATGAATGCTGTCATAGTAATGAAAGTGTCAGAGAATATTTAGCATTGCAATTTCAGGTACTCACAAATCTAGAGACAGAATTAAATGATAGGGTGCTGAGCCTGGGGTTAGTAAGATCTGACTTCAAATCCTGCTTAAACACAGCCGTGACCCTTGGCAGATCATCTAACCTCTCTGATCCTCTGTTTTGTCATCTGTAGAATGTGAATGATAATAATTATAAGTAGTACTAATCTCACAAGTTTGCCATGAGAAAAACAATATTTAAATATCTTTATTAGATTTTTTTCTATTAATAACAGAACTTACTACCATTAAATAATGATAATAGAATTCCAGAACTAGAAAGAATTGAAAATATCAAGTAGTCACCTTTCATTTTACCTATGAGAAAACGGAGGCCTAGGAAGATTAAATGAATGACATAAAACCATCTCCATTACAATCAGAGTTGTAAAGCAACCTATATCTCCTGGATTTTTTCTACCATGGTGTCATTTCTATTTATCCTTTTTTCACTATTGTTAACAACACAAAATGAGTAGCTGCCATCTTAGCAATCAATATATGCTGTGGTAATAGCCTTCTACCATTGCAACCATGGTCTGTTCTAGGCCAGTACCTATTACGCAATGTCAGAAGCTCAGGCCTGAAAAGGCTTCAGACCAAAAACTTAGGTCTCTTCCCCCTAAAGTTTATTAGCTCACTTGTGCAAAGAGCTCAAGATGTTGAAGAGTGAAGACAGATTTAGGGACTGCCCCTAAAAACAGATGGTTTCTTCCTCACATCCATTCCTTCTCCACTTCCCTCCTTAAACATCATGGTATTTTATTTGAGTTAAAGATTGTATTACAATATTCTGCAGGGTAATTATCTGTAAGCTAGGTAGCAAATGGTACCTAGAGTCAGAAAGGCCTGAGCTTGAATCCTACTTCCCCTCTTTTAGCTTCGGTTTCCTTTTCTGTGACAGAGGAAGGATAATAATAGCACCTACCTTACTGTTGTGAGGACCAAATAGCAGAGTGTGCAAACTTTAAAGCACCATATAAATGGCAGATATTATCATTATTTAGAAATGATATTTGATATGTTTTATAATGCTATTTCAAGAAATAATTATTGTTTTTAAACGTGAGGAAATAGCAAAAAATGCATATATGTGATTTTGAGGTGATGAGACAGTTCCCAAATACTTGGATTGCTTTAGTGTGAACCAGAAGATGAAAGGACTGGGGTTAGTGTGCATCAGTAAGGAGAAAAAGTCAGTAAGTGTTAGGGTGCCATGGGTATTCTTTTTGGGAGTGGCCCAAGAGTCATTGTGGATGCTGAGAGCTAAAGCCAGGACAAGAAGTGACTTGAAGGAATTGCTATCCTGGAAAAATAAATCTGAAAATGATTATTTTATACAAAAGTGTGAATAATTAGAAAAAGTGTCAATAACCCCAACTACCATAAAAACTTCATCATAATTTCACCTAAAATTAAGTTAAACCAAATGAAATATATTTCATTTTTTGAAATTGGTTGCTCTATTGTCAAACCAGGATGTACTTAAATATAAGTTATATAATTTTGTTAAAATATGTAGCAAAGTCTCTTCTATCTTATTAAGAAATATGAGGAGATACGTTAGTGCAGCTTAATTGATTGAGATCTGAATATGTGTCTGAACACAGAAACCATTAGTTAATGGGACTCCGTTAGGAAAGATCTTTTTAGCAGGATATCCAACAGGATTCTTCAGTCCTGTGTTGCTAAAGACATAAATGGCATACATATTGAATTGAAGGATGAGATGGTTAGAAAGATAGCTAACATGTCATATGTTACATGGGAATCAAAAATATCTCAATGTAAAGAAATATTGGGTTAAATGGAATATAATGAATTTAACATACAAAGTCTTACACTTCGGTACAAAAAATCCATTTTATCAATACAATAAGGGTAGGTAAGTTTAGTTGCCAATTCATCCCTAGAAGAGCAAGGATTTTAGTGTATATCAAGCTCAACATAGTCAACAATGAAGTGCTATAGAAAAAAAATAAACTTTGGCTTACAATACCATAGCAAAAAAGAAGTAAAAAGGTATACTCATTCTGGGTCATACTTAATTTGAGATATTGCATTCAATTCTATGTATCAGATTTTCAGGAGAATATTAATAACTCTAGAGGACTGCCACCGGGTGGTTGAAGGGGCTCAAAGCAGTAACATATAAAAATATCTGAAGGAACTAAGGATGTCTATAGAAGAGACGGTTTAAGGGGAACATGATCCCTGTCTTCAGGTACCTCAAGAACTGTCTTATAGAGTAAAGGTTCAACTCGTTGCGCTTCGGGCCCAGAAGACAGTGATAGAATTAATGCAATTTACAGAGAGGAAAATGTAAGCTTTAACCAAAAGCTGCCTTGAGAGGCAGTGGGCTCCCATTAAGATAGAGTCTGGAAACCACTTTTTAAATATATTATAGTAGGAATTTTTTTTCCAGATAAAGGGTTCTTAATGGCCACTGAGTTTCCCTCTCAATTTAATTCTTTGCAATTCTATGAATAGCGGGAAGGTTTGTAGCTCAGTTGCTTCAATTCTCTTCATGACAATCACAATAGTTATACAAAGGCAACAATCTTGAATGCTATAATATCAGTTTTATCTAAAACAAATTATCTGAATTATGACTACATTTGTGCTCTTAGACTGTCCTTTCAAAAGGAGAATATATTGGAGTTGAGTGGGAGAATGATTGTGGAAGAAATAGTCAACTTAATATATTATTATTCAGTATTCCCATGGCTCTGTGATTTCATTGATATGAGTATCCCCTCCAATTATGCCAATCATAAGCCACCATACCTTCTCATTCTGTGTGACACATACATATTCTTACAGAAACCATCTGCAGAAGTCCACCCAGTTTTCTGGGATGCATACCAGTAGGTGTTAGCATAGTGTGTGGATACGAAGGACCAAGTAGACTGTTCAGTTTTATTTCTTCCTCTCACCATATGACTGGCCAGTCTTCTCTTTATGATTATGATGTCTAATTGACATCATTTTTAACATTCCTATATAAGTCTTTGTTGGTAACAAGTTGGAGTTTATTTGTTCTTTCACCTCTCTCCACTGCTTTTAGTGAAGTGTAATGTAAATTCTTCATAGACTATAGTGTCCCATGATTCAGAGTCCTATAATAACTCTAGAAAAATGCC
>CM053623.1:343275818-343293762 GCA_028646595.1 Phalanger gymnotis
TGGGTGGATCTCACACCCCCACAGAAGCTGCTAGCCAGATTGTGGAAATATTGCTCTAATGCCTAGGGAAATGCCTAGAACCAATTAAGTATTTCATAAATTCTTATTGATGTGGATGTATCATGTATTGATGGAGCTCACTAAGGTGTTGAGAAGTACATAACTGTGGAGTTTGGTTAGTTTTATAGTGAAAATTAGGTGACAGTCTTACTATGATCTGATCTGTCTTTAGTATTTTGTTCCATTCTAAGTATGATGTTTTAACTGGGTCATTGAGAAGCTACAAAGCATCCAGGGGAAGCCAACTGGGACAGTCATACACTTTAAGTCCATGCCATATAAGAATCATATTACATGGACTCAAAGCTCATCACATGGTTATTCTCCTTTGTACACTCTAATCTAATATCAATATATTCCTTAAATTTTGGTGTCCATAATTGAACACAATATTATAGATGGAATCTGACCAGGGCAGAGTATAGTGGGCCTTGTAATTCAAGGTAGGATGAGTTTTTTGGCTTCCATACCACATACATACTGATATTGATCTTGCAGTTGACTAAAAATTCTAGATTTATTTCCAGATTAACCACCATGATTGAAAAGAACCTTGAGTCCATGACATATTACATGGGATATGAAAAGACTTGGCACTTATATCCCAGAGCAAAAGAGACATGATAACTCTCTTTAATTATCTGAAGGGCTATCATTAGAAGGAAGATTATAATTATTCTGTTTGGATCCACAGGACAGAATCAAAAGTAGTGGATACAAGTTTCAGAGAAATTAATTTAGGATTGATGTCTAGAAAAATTTTACCAACTAGAGTTGTGCAAAAGTGGAGCTGGCTTGAGAGTTGGTCTCCTCCTGCTTAGAGATCTTCAAGTAAAACACAGATGATGACTTGTCATGTATATTATAATGAAGATTCCTTTAATAGAATGATTTCTTCTAACTTACATATTATATTTGGTGATTGTCCAATTCAACCATTCTCTAAGTTCTTTTGAACATGTATCCAGATCATAATCTCTAAAAAGGGCAATAATTGGCTATTCATTTGAGTGAAACTGTTTAACTTTCTGATTTTTTTTCTATCTTTTTCTATCTTCTTGTCCTTGTGCATGCCCACCTCCATGCATGGAATTCACTTGCTTTTTACCTCTGTTTGGGAGGACACTCAGATGCAATCAAGAAACAGCTCATTCTACAGCACAAAACCTTTCCTATTCTACCCTTCCAATTTCTGTTATCTTTCTCCACCAATTTATTTTATATTTTCTTTTTTATGCTCAAGGTTGTTATGAGGAACAAATGAAATAATGCTTTTAAATAATTTTTCAAATCTTAAAGTTATATAAAACTATGAGCTAGTGAATGGAAAGCCAAATTTGTAGTGAGTAATATATGATTCAAGTTTGTCCTCAGACACACAAATTAAACCCATCAATGTCCGCAGGCAATGTTTTAAAGAGTATGCATGCACACATACCACACACATACATACATTTATGTGAGTGTGTATATGTGTATATACATACGAGTATATATATATGTATATATGTCTATATGCATATGTGTATATACACATACATACATATATGCATGTGCATATAGAGAGAGAAAGAAAGAGAAAATAAGAGGAGAAAGAGAATGAGAGAGAGAGAGAGAGAGAGAGAGAGAGAAACAGAGAGAGAGAGAGAGAGAGAGAGAGAGAGAGAGAGAGAGAGAGAGATTTTAAGTTTCTTCAGGAGAGGGGGTTTTCTTACTGGGGATTCCCTACACAAGTATTTTTACATATCCAGAGCAAAGAAAAAACAAAACACCACTGAATATATTATCTACTATGTAGAAGGCAAACTCCCCAAAGGGAGAGCATTCCACCCTTTTTTCATATTACTCTGAGCATTTTAGCACAGTGCCATAAAATAACAAGTGCTTAATAAATGTGTGATGAATGGTCTACTCAAATTCAATACTAATTCAGGTTTATATAACACTTTAATGCTGACAAAGTATTTTCCTCATTATAGCTTTGTGAGGCTGGTAGTTAAAGCAATGGCTATTCCAGTTTTATAAGTGAGGAAACTGAGACTTACAACAAGATGTGATTTGCTCATAGTCACGTAGAAAACATGCAATAAAGCTGGGATGCAAATAGAGGTCTCTGGACTATAACTACCACTTTGTCATTGCATGTTACTAGGATCTACAAAAGTTTAAGCACTTAATTGGCTCTTATCTAACTGGAGGGGAAATTAGGGGTAAGGAAGAATAACAATTTGGTTACATTAGGTAACATTATAATATAATATAGCTTAAATATCATATAGTTTACATTAATATGTAAGAAAATCAGACTTGAAAAAAAACTAAATATCGTGAAGAAAAATGTGGATTTGACAAAAAGGAACACCATATGAAGATGAAACAGAGATAAATCAATGGCATTTTCTTATCAAATTCCATCTTAGTGAACTGGTTGAATAGGCCAAGCCTAAGTAGTACAGTAATGGAGCCACATTCAGTGAAGCCAGGAAGTAGGAAACCTGTATTAGAATTTTTGGCACACATCATCACTAAATTGAAGACTTTTTCTTCAAATGAATGAGGTAGAAGCACTTTAATTGCTCTCCAATAGAGCAGATGGTGACTATGTCTCTCAGTGAAGGAGGCTGCCACATCTAAAAAAAAATCAGCAATACCACTATATTCAATGATAATGCAGTGGGTACATGAAGCTATGCATTTTTTTTCCAGAAAATTTTACACTTTAAGAATTCATATGGAAATCTTATATGACTCATTTTTAACCAAATGCAACTGATTATACTTCCCCCTCAGATCTATTTCTCTCAATTTTCCTTTTTTTTTCCTTTCTTGAAGGCACCACTAGACTTCTTGTTGCCCATTTTTGGTAAATCCATTAAACATTGACTCATTACATTCCATCACTGGGCAGGACAGGCTAGCTCATTAGTTGCCAAGTCATTTTGATTCAATAATCACAATATCCCCTTATGAGTCTCCCCATTCACTCGTTCACCACTCTAACTTAGTCTCTTATGCCTTTCAAATTCTACTATTGAAATAACTATCAAATTTAGTTAGTTGGTTCACTGAAGTCAGGGACTTTTTCACTATTGTACTTATATCCCTGGAATCTAGAATAACACTTGGCAAGCAGGCCTTTTAATATTTGTTGAATTAAATTGACTCTTCCTGAAGCATATGCCTGGTTATGTTACTGCTTAGGTCAAAAGTCTTCAGAGGTTACCTATGACTTTTAGAAGATAATCTCTGCACTTTAAGAATTCTTTATAATTTGGGTCAAGAATGCTTTTCTATTATTATTTTAAGTTATTAATTTCCCACATTCTAGAATCCAGTTAAACTGATCTCATTGGTAGATATTCTTTTAATTCCATATTCTATCTCCTGTATCTCTGTTCTCTTACTGAGATTGTCTATTAGGCCTAGATTACATTCTATCCTTTCTTCACCTCTCAGAAATTAACCTTAGTTACATAAGTTAACCTTGTTACTTATTCTATAAATCTTTCTCCATTTTCTGGTACACTCTGCTTTCAAGTCCTTAATAATTATGTACACCTTAAGTTACCTTATATTTATATTTGTGCACATAACATATTTTCCTATAGAATTTAAGCTTCTTGAGGATGTGAACTATTATTTTTGTCTTTGTATCCTCAGGGTATAACATAGGGCTTTGAATAAGTTGTAGGTATTTTTTAAATCTTGGTTTTTTATTGCTGCATAATCATATGCAAAGGTTTTCATCTTCCAATACAGATTGAAATTCTTAACCATTCCTATGATTTAGCAGTAATGAAAAATCAGAATTCATTACTTTGGTTTTCTTATTTTGACCTACAGTGTACATCTAGTTCAACAAACTATTTAAATGATTACAGAGCATATTGCATAGTTGGTCCTTTTGTTTGTTTTTTTTTTCCTTCCTAGAAATATAGTGCTTTCTTATTCTGGATTTTAGAGAAAACCTTCATAATACCTAACCACTCCAATTAATGTCAATAGAGATCTAATTGCTTCCATTCAAATGGAGTAATGAAATGAGATAAATGAAGCAAAGAAAATCAGCACCAATTGATACATTAGTCTAAAGGGTAAACAAATTGATAAGACCTATTCTTCCCATAGAGGAGACTTGCTGATGAGAATTCATATTTCTAGTAAACCTTGTCCATGTCTCAATTTGAGATATTGCCTCTATATTGATGTCATTGCAATAGAAACTTTGGGTGCTTCTTCCTCCTCTTCTATCTCCATATTGCATACGATTTGACGATCTTGCCTCTCAGGCTGTTGACATTACATTATGTCCTCCACTCTATGAACAATACTAGTGTGTTGCCAGTTGTATACTCTAGAAGGAAAAAAATGTCCATTAATCTAAAATACTGTGGGATTGGGATTATTCTTGGAAATGTCAATTGAAGGAATTTTTAACTCTCATCGTTTTTTGCTTTCTCACAAATATCTAAAAATTTATGTTACCATTCTTAAGATGCTTTTATTTTCCCCTTGTGTTAACCAATCCATAAAATTCTAGAATCTCAGAGAAAACAGCTATTTAGGACCATCTTTTCCTATCCACAAATTAAAAAAGGATCTCTATATATTGCTTGACAATCTCAAAGTGGAATTCTATCACTTTCCAAGATAGTTCACTCTTCTTTTTTAAATTCTTTATGACTTAAACTGTCCTTTACCTCAAAAGTAAATCTACCTCTCTCTCTAAATTGCAACATGGCCTCCTTCCTTCCCCAAACAAAAACCAAAGCAACACAAAAAAGAAAGAAAGCAGAAGCGATCTCCCCTTTACCTAATTTAGATCACTACAATTGTCATTCATTTAGAATATTTTTTTCTGTCAGATCTTAATTCCTTTCCATTCAATTCTATAAGCATTCATTGTGCATTGTCTTCCCCCAATTTCAGAGCTCTATTCCATCCCAGTTCATTGTAACCATTTGATGGTCATATTAGTTTATTTTTAATAAAGCTACAAATATTGCCTCCTACTCTGCCATATAACACCTGAGGGGTAGGTATAGGCTCAAGTGGGCTTGAATCATAGCACTCTGGTTCTCAAGGATTCCGTGCTAAGGTGGCAGCTACATTTGTCTGTGAGCCATGGCTCAAGTTCCTTACTACCTGTGCCTAAAGTGGGGGGGGGGAGACAAATGAAACAGACCAAAGTCACAAGTATTTTTCTCAAGGCCTTAAGGACAAAAAAGTGTGGGAGAAGGCTTATCTTCTCCTCACCCATTTCAGTCCATGGTCCGTAAACTTGGAGTGAAAAAAACCTAACTCAACTCCTGGACACTACTAGAGAAATAAAGAGAGAGAGAGAGACAGACACAGAGAGAGAGACACAGAGAGACAGAGACAGAGAGGCAGGGAAAGACAGACAGAGAGAGACAGGTAGAAATGGACAGAGAGAGTGACAGAGTGACAGAGACAAACATTGAAAAAAACAGAAACAAACATACACAAACAGAGACAAATACAGAGACAAAGTGAGAAAATGGAGAGACAAAGAGAGAGTGAGTGAGACAGACAGACAGACAGACAGAGAAAGAGCAGATTATCCCAGTCTAATAATTTAATTTAGGCAGCCAATATATTCTATTCTACCTATGTAGTCAATGGAAAGTGGTCATTCCTACCACATGGCAGAACTAGAATGTCTTATTCTGTAACTAGGTCTCTTCCATCTCCCATGTGGGCATACTCAACTTATGTGATTTGATTAGGCCCAATAAATGTGTGTTACTTTCTTATGAGTAGAAACCAGAAATTCAAGTATCAGAGAAGCTCAGATTCAGGCCCCTTCCCCAAAAATTGCCACCACTGTAACATTCAGCAATTCATTTTACTTAGCAGTGTCAGTTTCTTGATCTTAAAAGTGAAGACCTAAGATGGTGCCTGGAAAGCAGGGACGTGTCTACAGTTCTCCCCCAGGACCCTCCAAAGGCCAATAAAAATGGCTCTGAACAAATTCTAGAACTGCAGAACCCACAAAATAGCAGAGGGAAGAAGGGTTCCAGGCCAGGACAGCCTGGATGGTCACTGGGTAAGGTCTATTGCATATAGCTGGGAGAGGAGCAGAGCACAGCAGATCCCAGTGTGGGTTGCGCCCAGGACCAACCAGAAAGGTAGCCAGATGTAACAGGCCCTAGCATCTTTAATCAGCCAGCTGTGGCAGTTACCAGACTTCTCAACCCACAAACACTAAAGACAACATAGGAGTTTAGTGCAAAAAACTTCCGGGACAGAGTGAAAGGAGTTTGCAATTTGGCCACTGCCCTTGGCACAGAGGAGGAGGTGCAGATACAGAACTACAGCTGCAGTTGTTTCTGAGCCCCAGGCCTACTTAGGGGGAGGAATTAAGTGGGAGAACAAAGCAGGAGTGCAGAGCCAGCTTAGATCTGAGTCACGGTCCAAGTTTGAGGTTCTTGGGGGAGGAAGGGAACTGGCGTGGCAGAGCTTGCTGTGTAGAAATAGCTCTGAAAACAACAGCACAGCCCCTCAAGCTTGGACAAAGTACTTTCTACTCTACAAGCAGTCATAGCCCCCCAAAAAAATTCAAGGGTGAAGTAGTTGGCTGGGAACATGGCCAGGAAGCAAAAATGGACTCAAATTGAGACTCAGATTTTGGAATCTTTCTTTGGTGACAAAGAAGACCAAAATATACAGCCAGAAGTGAACAAAGTCAAAGAGCTTACAACAAAAGCCTCCAAGAAAAACATGAACTGGACTCAGGCCATGGAAGAGCTCATAAAGGATTTGGAAAAGCAAATTACAGAAGTAGAGGAAAAACTGAGAAGACAAATGAGAGTGACGGGAGGAAACCATGAAAAACAATTCAATGACTTGCTAAAGGAGACCCAAAAAATACTGAAGAAAATAACACCTTAAAAAATAGACTCACTCAAATGCCAAAATAGCTGCAAAAAGCCAATGAGGAGAAGAATGCCTTGAAAGGCAGATTTAGCCAAATGGAAAAGGAGGTCCAAAAGACCACTGAAGAAAATACTACTTAAAAATTAGATTGGATCAAGAGGAAGCTAGTGACTTGATGAGAAATCAATATATTATAAAACAGAACTAAAGGAATGAAAAAATGGAAGACAATGTGAAATATCTCATTGGAAAAACCACTGACTTGGAAAATAGATCCTGGAGAGATAATTTAAAAATTATTGGACTACCTGAAAGCCATGATCAAAAAAAGAGCCTAGATATCATCTTTCAAGAAATTATCAAGGAGAACTACCATGAGATTCTAGAGCCAGAGGGCAAAATAGAAATTAAAAGAATCTACCAATTGCCTCCTGAAAAAGATTCGAAAAAGGAAACTCCTAGGAATATTGTTGCCAAATTCCAGAGCTCCCAGAGCAAGAAGAAAACACAGCAAGCAGCCAGAAAGAAAGAATTTGAGTATTGTGGAAACACAATCAGGATAATACAAGGTCTGGTAGCATCTACATTAAGGGATTGAAGGGCTTGGAATCTGATATTCTTGAGGTCAATGGAGCTAGGATTAAAACCAAGAATCACCTACCCAGCAAAACTGAGTATCATGCTCCAAGGCAAAATATGGATTTTCAATAAAATAGAGAACTTTCAAGCTTTCTCAGTAAAAAGACCAGAGCTGAATATAAAATTTAACTTTCAAACACAAGAATCAAGAGAAGCATGAAAAGGTAAACAAGAAAGAGAAATCATACTAATGTTGAACTGTTTTGTTTACATTCCTACATGGAAAGATGGCATGTATAATTCATGAGACCTCAGTATTAGGGTAGCTGAAGGGAATATACATATAGATATATAGACAGAGGGCACAGGGTGAGTTGAATATGAAGGGATGATATCTAAAAAAATAAAATCATATTAAGGGATGAGAGAGGAATATATTGAGAGAGGGAGAAAGGAAGAGATAGAATGGGGTAAATCATATCAAATAAAAGTGGCAAGAAAAAGCAGTTCTTTTGGAAGGGAAGAGGGGGCAGGTGAGGGTGAATAAGTGAATTTTGTTCTCATCAGATTTGACCTGAGGAGGGAATAACATACACAATCAGTCGGGTATCTTACCCAACACCAAAGAAGGAGATAAAAAAGGGGGAATGATAGAAGGGACAGCACATAGGGGAAGGAGGTAATCAAAAGCAAATACTTTCAGAAAGTGACAGAGTCAAGGGAGAAAATTGAATAAAGGGGGATAGGATAGGAAGGAGCAAAACATAGTCTTTCACAACATGAGTATTGTGGAAGGGTTTTTGCGTAATGATACACATGTGACTTATGTGGAATTGCTTGCCTTTTCAGGGAGGGTGGGAGAAGAGGGAAGAGGGGAGAGAATTTGGATCTCAAAGCTTTAAAAATGGATGTTCCAAAAAAAAATTTTTGCATGGAACTGGGAAATAAGATATACAGGCAATGAGGCAGAGAAATTTATCTTGCCCTACAAGAAAGCAAGGGAAAAAGGAATGAGGGGGAGTAGGGTGACAAAAGGGAGGGCTGACTGGGGAATGGGGCAATCAGAATATATGGCATCTTGGAGTGGGAGGGGAGGGTAGAAGTGGGGAGGAAATTCGTAATTCAAACTCTTCTTAAAATCAATTCTAAAAACTGAAAACATTAAATAAATAAATAATAAAAGAAAAAAAAATGAAAACCTGAACTAAACAAAGTCTAAACTTCCTGCTCCTTCTCAAGTTTATTTTTCTGTGATCTTCTTCTTCTTGTTTTTCTTCTTCTTCTTCTTGTTCTTTTTCTTCTTGTTGTTCTTCCTGTTCTTTTTCTTTTTCTTCTTCTTCTTCTTCTTCTTCTTCTTCCACTTCTTCTTCTTCTCCTCTTCTTCTACCTCCTCCTTCCTCCTCCTCCTCCTCCTCCTCCTCCTCCTTTTTTACTTAACAAAAGATGCCTCATGAATTATTCTAGCAGGAAACTTTAATTTTCACTGACAATTTTAAAGAGAGACCACGTCAAAGTTACAAACATACTTATACTATAAACATGTTGGACTAGCTATTAAAATTCATATATATAGGATATATTTTATTTATCTATAAGTACTAGAATACTAGTATTCTTATTAGATGTCTTTCTTTTCCTCTATCTCTTTCCTTACTTCTTTTTTTTCTCCTTCACTCCCTTCTACTCTTCTTTCCCTATCTCCCCAAGTCCTCTCTCTTCCTGAGGGTACACTATTGATCCTTTGTCAGTTGAATTAAATTCATCAAAAATAAAAATTTCAAGACTGGATTACATTAAGAATGGGGGTGGGGATAAAAAGAGAGTTCAGATAATGGAGAATGGAAAAAAAAACTAATAATAAAGATGATGATGATGATGATGTCTAAATTGGGAATCAAAATGTGATTGGGAAAATGTTTTGCAGCAAATTATATGCTAGTGGCACAAACAAGAGCTAAAATACATATATGTATGTAGCTTTATATGCATAAAAATCTGTATCTATCTTTCTTTTATACATCTACAGCAGCACATATACAATTAAAATAAAATATTCAGTTATAGTATCATTCTGAAGTCCTTTTCCTTTCCCATTCTACCATAGAATTTCCCAATTTCGCAGCAACTACTTCCACTCACCAAAAGAACTTCCTCCTGATCTTTCCATGTACCCTTTCCCCTTTTAATAAAAAAAAAACCAGTAATTTTACAGATGAATAGAGAGTTTCATTGTGTGAAGTTTCTGTTTTAAAAGTAAGCTCTATACAAATTAATTACTTTCTTCCACCAGGGAGAAAATCTCTCCAAACACTACAAGTTATAGAGGAATAACTAGTGTAGCAGAACAAAGCAAAAATTGTTTATGGGTGAATTCTCAATGTTCCTAAAATAATCGTCCACTGTCACAAGCTGTTTCCTCATGTCATTGGTAGCATCATCTTTCTTAGCCATAGACCTGGTGATTACATTCATTTGTAAACACACACATATCTATCTATCTATCTATCTATCTATCTATCTATCTATCTATCTATCTATCTATCTATCCATCTATGCTTGTTGGCTCCCAAGCAATTCCAAACTTTTTTGCCTGCCATTCAAGGTTCTTCACAATTTGTTTGCTACCTTTCTTGAGAGCCTTTTCTCTTATGACTGCTCTCCAATACCTTTATGTTTAGAGAAGCTGAAATTCCCTCCTCCTGAATATATTCTGAGCTCATATTGTTTCTTTTTCTCAGCATTCTCCTTTCCCTTCTGGCCTGAATTCCTATTAATCCTATTCTTTCACTTCTCTTCTGAATACTGGGTTAATAGTAAACTTTCTCCCTTTATCTCATATTGTCCTTTGTTTCACAACTTAATGATGCACTTTTGTAATGATTCGCCTACTCCTAGATTGTAAATTCCATAAAGGTAGGGAGCAAGTCTCATTCAATGTCTCACTTTGGATCTTTTCCATTACCAGCACAATGCTTTACCTAGAGATAGTATTTATTGTTTATTGAATGAACATATAACAGGAAAGATCTGGGAAGATTTTTAAAAAATGATTACAAACTCTTTTCTTTTTTCTATCCTTCAAATCAGGAGTATTTGGGCCCAAACCCTTACCCCTATGCTTAGTAGGTTTGTGATTCATTTCATATCCCTTTTTTTTTCTCTGTGCCTGTTAATTCACTTTTAAAACAAGGAGTTTGAAGCAGATAGATCCTATGGTCGTTTTCATCTCCAAATCTGTGATCTTACAATTTGTGAATTAATATCTTTGGGTCTCAGTTACTCTCTACGATATAAGTTGTTTTAATTAGAAGATTGTCAAGGTCCCTTCAATTTTAAAATGCTTTAAATCATAGAATCACACAATGTTAAAACCAAGAGACAATCATACCAAAACAAAATGTAGCAAATTCTTTTTATAACATTCAGCTCATTTTAAAACACACTTATTAGACACCTACTAGAGACTAGGCACCAGAGATACTAAGGTAGTAAAGAAACATTCCTTTCAAGAAGTTTTGGTTCAATAGGACAAAAGGTTACATTCCCACAGTAGGTCAACTGACCTCTGATTTAGTCTGATAAAGCTCTTATTCCTCAAATATAGAGGTAAGTGACTCAAATGTATAAGAATGCATATCATTCCTCAACTGGTAAATGGTCAAAGGATGTTAACAGGCAATTTTCAGATGAAGACATTAAAGTTATCTATACACATATGGAAAAAAAATGACTAAATCACTATCAATTAGAGAAATGCAAATTAAAACAACTCTGAATGCCACCTCATACCTATAAGATTGGCTAACTTGACAGAAAAGGAAAATGATAAATGCTGAAGAAGATGTGGGAAAATTGGAATGCTAATGCATTGTTTGTGGAGTTGTGAACTGATCCAGCAATTCTGGAGAGCCATTGGGAACTATGCTCAAAGGGCTATAAAACAGTGCATATTCTTTAATGGTGACCTACCAGTACTATTTCTGTATCCAAAAGAGATCATGAAAAAGGGAAAAGGACCCACATGCACAAAAATATTTATAGTAGTTCTCTTTTGTGATGGCCAAGAACTGAAATTGAGAGGTCATTCATCAAGTGGGGAATGGTTGAATGGGTTGTAGTATATGAATATAATGGAATGATATTGTGCTGTGAGAAATGATGAGCAGGCAGATTCAGAAAAAAACTTTGAAAGACTTACGTGAACTGCTGTGGAGGGAAATAAGCAGAACCAGAAGAACATTGTAAACAGTAACAGCAACATTGTACAATGAGCAACTTCGATAGATGTGGCTCTTCTCAGCAATACAATGATCTAAGACAACTCCAAAAGACTCATGATGTAAAATGTTATCCATATCCAAAGAAAGAACTGTGGAGTCTGGAGGAGATTGAATATACTATTTTCTCTTTTTTTTCTTTCTCAAGTCTTTTTTTTTTCATTGTGTTCTGATTATTCTTTCACAATATTACTAATGTTGAAATATTTTTAATATGACTACATCTGTGTAGTCTATGTAAGATTGCTTTATTCTCTTGGGGAAGAAGGAAGGGGAAAGAAAGAGGGAGAAAAAAATTGGAACTCTAAATCTTATCAAAGTGAATGTTGAAAACTAGCTTTACATGCAATTGGGAAAAAAATAAAATACTATTTAAAAAAGAAAAGGCTTTTTTAGTCACATCCCTAGACTCAAAGCCTCATAAGAGTTGTAATCTCCATTTAGATAACATAATCTAATTTGTGTTACCTCAAGTAAGTCACTAAACCTCTGTGATCCTCAGGTTCTTCATCTTTAAAATGGGATGATAGATTCTAAAATTCATTCTATTTATAAAATCTACATTTCTATTAGTCCAATGGAAAGATACTTGGATCTGATGGTTACTGCTTACATAGCCTTAGGCAAATCACTTAATCAAGCTAGATTTCAGTTTCCTAATCTCTCAAATGAAGGAGTTAGATGATGATTTCTAAGATCCTTTCTAGTTCTAAGTTCTGATCCAATAAATCTGTACTATACAGGAATCCTTTGTACAAGCATCAAAGGAGACTTATACTTGAAGGCTTTCAGTGATGGGTAGCTCATTGTCTAAGCAACTGGAAGACAATTTTAGGTTACTGTATCTAAAAGTTAACCTGTGAATGATTGGTCAGCTAAATAAGCAAATTAAGTGGAGAGAGAAAATGAAAGAATAGATTGGGGGAATTGGGATAGGGATAAGGACTGGACTTACTATTTCAGTGGTATAGAGAATTTCAAGGTGAGGAAATTCCCCTTTGTCAATGCATGTCTATATATTTTCTTAATCTGTAATATTAAAAAATCATTTTGAGCACTGGGAGTTGCCCAGGTTCCCACTGCTCTTATGTGTCAGAGGCAAGATTTGAAGAATGTCTAGGCTTGTCCTCCCTTACCCCACACCACTTTGGGGAAGCCCAATAAAAATGGTAGCCCTAAGAAGAGTTAGTACAAGGATTACTTTCTCCTAGTTTAAAGATGAGAGGAAAAAAGCTCATCAAAGTTCAATAATATATTTCATCATCAAAATAGAAATAACATACCAAGACTCAAACCCAGGTCTTTTGTTGTTCAAATTAAATTCGCTGTTTATCCCATTGTACCATGCAGCCATTAATAAAAATATAATCTTGAAGATAAAAGGCATATTCAAAATGCATTACATAATGAAAAATAAGACATAGATTGAGCCCCACTAATCATTTTAAGCTGCTAGAATATGTAGTTCAAAAGTCTAGTTTTAAAACCTTCAAATGGGCTTATGTAATTTTTTTAAATTTATATACATGTGGCCAGATTCTCTAAAAGGGGAGATCACATAAGGGAATCTTCCCATTGTTGCAATATTAAAAAAAAACATAATATTTAGCTATTCTTTTTTTTTCCTTTTCTTTCTTTTCTTTTTTTTTCTACTCTTATTTTGGTTTGATCACCCAAACCAGTTGGTTATAAAACATAGTGTCTTAGGCCAAAATTATAATTTAAATATCTTAAAGGGCTAATTAATTGTCAATAGATATTACGAACATATTCAATATGCGTATATATGTATGTGTGTATATGTATCCAAGATATGTATATATATGTATATGTATATACATATATACACATATGTATATAGATAGATAGATTTATAGACATATATATATAGGTATATGTGTATGCATTTATACATATACACATATGTGTACATATCTATGTATAATCTATGTATAATAATAATAAATAATAATCCACTGTCAGAGACTGAAGGGCTAACCCTAGGGAATTAGGGATTTGTATAACTGACTCATTGTGAATTAACCTCCATTTCATAGTAATATAATAATAATAACAATAATTCAAAAGTACATTCCTTACTGATGGAGCATCTGCATTATGATTTTTATTTTCATATGGAAGTTAGACCTGTCCCCTCAATGAATTTCAGTACTTCCTCAAAGATTTAATGCCTTCCTACTTATTAATTTCTGCTTTTGGAGAAGTATAGATTAAAATTGTAATATGTATATCTCTTTTGTCATAGTTTCACTGATTTTACCACTTCTGTAGCTGCATTTCAAAATCTATACTGAATTAAAACCAAAGACCAAGGGAGTCTGGAAACTTCATTATTTTAAAACACTTATGATATCTGTGAAGGCCTCATAGGAACTCTGAAAGAATGGAAAATTACATTCCAATGATATCATTGATTGACTAATTTAGCACACTGGTTAACAAGATGCAACTGTTTCTGAAAGGAGGATGTCTCTACTGGAAACCTTCAAGATGATCAATGTGACACGGGGGTTAACAAGGTGATGGGAGCTCCTCTATGTTGTGACACCTCAGGATAATAACATACACCTAAAGAAATGCTTTAGCACTGAGTACCACAGCTAACAAACCAACCACATACCTCAAATGTACCGAAAATACGAAAGCATTCATGTCAATATTAAATCATAAGAAATCTAGAAACAGATCTTATAAGTTATAAAAGAGAAGTTGGGCTAGTTTTTCTTCAGTTGGTTGGTTTTGATTTTATTTTTGAAATTAGATTGTGAGTTCCTTGGGGGCAGGAAACATCTTTTGCCCCTTTTTGTATCCCCAGCTCTTACCACAATGCATGGCAGAGAGTATGTGCTTAATAAATATTTATTGGTTAACTGATTGACTGATAGTCCTCCAATCCAAGGCACATGCCAGCCTCCTGCCAGCCACTGCAAGGCAATCATGAGAAATCATTCATAGTTTTAGTTTTGTTGAAATAAGAGTCCAAATTTAAAAAAAAATAATCCCCAAATGAAGCTAAAGAGCCTCAAGTCCCTGAAAATCTCCATCTAATATAAATCCTAGATGTTTTACCTGTGCTTTTGGAAGGACATAGGCATACACAGGGTGAAATTTCAAAAAAGCCCCCTTTTAAAGAATTTGATGGCATGAATTTAAAGCATAGACCAGAAGAGTTCAGGCTCTTGAGTAGAAGCTGTCCTGCCCCTGCACAGGAGTTAATAGTTGACCCTGGCAGATAAGGAAAATGCTGAGATTGAGGTCTCAAGGGCCTCAGATACAGAAAAAAACAAGAGAGTGACTCACAACAGAAGCCAGCCAGTGGCAGAAGTGCAAGTAATGCCATGTACAGTGGTGAAAGCCAGGCCTACTGTAACTCATGCTTGCTATAATGTAAAACTGATTTGTCTTATCCATATTATTGACAACACATCCACATCATACCATGATTATTATGTGATTCCTCCAAAGAGAAGGTTTGGAAGACTAAGGAAAGGCAGTGAGTGTGGGGAGATTCTTCTATGCCAAATATTTATTGAGACAGCTAACTATGGGTATCTCCCAAAGTGTTATTCTGTTCTCTCTGTGCTATTTTCCTTGGTGAGCTCATCAGCTCCTATCTTCTCCATAAAGATATTTCTTAGTTCTATTTATCCAGCCTCTTCTCTCTCCTGATCTCCTGATTCCTCAAGTCTCTAGCTGATCTTTGTGTGCATGTGTGTTTATACATAGATATGTACACATATGTGTATATGTATAAATGCATACACATATACCTATATATGTCTATAAATCTGTCTATCTATATATACATACATATGTGTATATATGTATATATATATATATATCTTGGATACATACACACACATACATATATATGCATATTGGATATTTTTGTAATATCTATCTATCTATGTATATCTTGGATATGTATAGAGTATAGATCAAAGTTATTCCTTACTAGATGAGTGATTACAAGCCATGAACAAATATTTCTTTTTTTTTAAAGTTTAATCTTTTTAATTTTTAAATTTTTTTTAAATAGCATTTTTTTATTTTTAGTTTACAACACTTGGTTCTACATAATTTTGAGTTCCAGATTTTCTTGCCTCCCTCTCCTCCTCCCTCCCCAAGACAGCATGGAATCCCATATAGCTTACATGTATAACTTCGCATTGAATTAATTTACACACTAGTCAAGTTATGGAGAACTGTGATCAATGAAACAAATCATGTGAAAGAAGAAACAGGACCAAAAAAACCAGCCCAAAAATAAAAACAAAAGAGAGAAAAAGAAAAAAAAGGAAAAAAAAAGGCTACCTTGAAGTGTGCCTCAATCTGCATTCATATTTCATAGTTCTTAATCTGGATGTAGATAGCATTCTCCATCATGAGTCCTTTGGAGATGTCTTTGTTCCTTCAGTTGCTGAGAAGAGCAAAGTCTGTCAAGGTTGGTCCTCAAAGATTCCATATATCTATGGTTGTGTATAATGTTCTCCTGGCTCTGCTCCATTCACTCAGCATTATGTCGTGTAGGTTTTTCCAGGTTGTTATGAAGTCCGTATCATCCTCATTTCTTATAGCACAATAGTATTCCATTACCTTCATATACCACAGCTTGTTCAGCCATTCCCCAATTGATGGGCATCCCTTCCAATTCTTAGCTACTACAAAAAGAGCCGCTATAAATATTTTTGTACATATGGGTCCTTTTCCCATTTGTGTGATCTCTTTGGGATACAACCCTAGAAGTGGTATTGCTGGGTCAAAGGGTATGAACATTTTTATAGCCCTTTGGGCATAGTTCCAAATTGCTCTCCAAAATGGCTGGATCAGTTCACAACTACACCAGCAATATAACAATGTTCCAATTTTCCCACATCCTCTCCAACATTTATCGTTTTCCTGTTTTGTTATTTTAGCCAATCTGACAGGAGAGATGTGGTATTTAAGAGTTGTTTTGATTTGCATTTCTCTAATCAGTAGTGATTTTGAGCATTTTTTCACATGTCTATAGATATCTTTAATTGCTTCCTCTGAAAACTGCCTATTCATATCCTTTGATCGTTTCTCAATTGCGGAATGACTTGTATTTCTATATATTTGTCTCAGTTCTCTGTATATTTTAGATATGAGGCCTTTATCAGAAACACTAGTTGTAAAGATTTTTTCCCAATTTTCTGCTTCCCTCCTAATTTTTGTTGCATTGCCTTTTTTGTACAAAAACATTTCAATTTAACATAATCAAAATTATACATTTTGCATTTTGTAATGCTCTCTATCTCTTGTGTCATGAATTCTTTTCTTTTCCATAAATCTGATAAGTAAACTATTCTTTGCTCTCCCAAATTACTTACAGTATCAGCCTTTACTCCTAAATCATGAACCCATTTTGACTTTATTTTGGTATATTGTATAAGATATTGATCTATGCCCAGTTTCTGCCCTATCATTTTCCAATTTTCCCAACAGTTTTTGTGAAATGATGTATTCTTAGCCCAGAAGCTGGCCTCTTTGGGTTTGTCAAAGAGTAGATTGCTATAGTTGTTGACTTCTCCAACTTGTGTTCCTATACTATTCCATTGATCCACAACTCTGTTTCTTAGCCAGTACCAGGTAGTTTTGATGACTGCTGCTCTATAGTACAGTTTAATATCTGGTATGGATAGCCCACCTTCTCTAGCATTTCTTTTCATCAATACCTTAGATATTATAGACCTCTTGTTCTTCCAGATGAATTTTGTTATTATTTTATCCAGCTCTGTAAGATATTTTTTTTGGTAGTTCAATTGGTATGGCACTGAATAGATAGATTAATTGAGGTAAAATTGCCATTTTTATTATATTAGCTCGGCCTAACCATGAGCAACTGATATTTTTCCATTTATTTAGATCTGACTTTATTCGCGTGAAAAGTGTTCCATAATTATGTTCATACAGGCCCTGGGTTTGACTTGGCAGATAGACTCCCAAATATTTTATAGTGTCTACAGTAACTTTGAATGGAATCTCTCTTTCTGTCTCTTGCTGTTGGGCTTTGTTAGTAATGTGTAGGAATGCTGAGGATTTATGTGGGTTTATTTTATATCCTACAACTTTGCTAAAGTTGTTTATTA
>CM053623.1:343294262-343316576 GCA_028646595.1 Phalanger gymnotis
AAAAAAAAAAGAAAGAGAAATTTTAAAGACTTACTAAAGTTGAAGTGTTTTGTTCACATTCCTGCATGGAAAGGTAATGTATATAATTCATGAGATTTCAGTATTAGGGTACCTGAAGGGAATATGCATATACATAGACATAGACATAGACATGGACATTGACATGGAAATAGACATGGACATAGACATGAACATATACATACATATGTATATAGACAGAGGGCACAGGGTGAGTTGAATATGAAGGGATGATATCTAAAAAAGTAAAATCAAATTAAAGGAGGAGAGAGGAATATATTGAGAGAGGGAGAAAGGGAAAGATAGAATGGGTTAAATTATCTCGCATAAAAGTGGCAAGAAAAAGCAGTTCAGTAGGAAGGGAAGAGGGGGCAGGTGAGGGGGCATGAGTGAATATTGCTCTCATCTGATTTGACCTGAGGAGGTAATAGCATATACACTCAATTAGGTATCTTACCCCTCAGGAAAGAAGGAGGAAGGGGATAACAAAGAGGGGATGATAGAGGGGATGGTAGATAGGGGGAGGAGGTAATCAAAAGCAAATGCTTTTGAAAAGGGACAGTGTCAAAGGAGAAAATTGAATAAAGGGGGATAGGATAGAAGGGAGCAAAATATAGTTAGTCTTTCCCAACATGAGTATTGTGGAAGGGTTTTGCATAATGATACGCATGTGACCTATGTTGAGTTGCTTCCTTTCTTAGGTAGGGTGAGAGGGGAGGCAGGAGGGGACACAATTTGGAACTCAGAGTTTTTAAAGCAGATGTTCAATAAAAAAGATAAAGCAGACAGAGGGCAAGTGACTTGTCCAGCATCACACAGCTAGTAAATGTCTGAGTCTGGATTTGAAGTCAAGTTCTCCTGACTCCTAGACCAGTCTTCTATCGACTGACCCCTCCAGGTGCCCCACTTAGACACATAATAGGTGCTAAACCAATGTTTGTTGACTGACTAATTTATTGATGCCTATTTAAACCAAGATTTCTTTTTTTTTTCATGATATCCATCCAGCAGTTTTGTTTATGGCCAAGGGTATCGCCAAAATGAATTCTGTTTGGTGTAGATATGGGTTATGATTCAGGCACACTAAACCACTTCCTTTTTCAGTAGGTTACTGATTTAGCTATTAACTATCTTCCACATGGTCAGAGAAGCAGCCATAACTCCTATGATTAAATCAGTCATTCAGAGAAGATATATTTGAGAATGTCCTATGATTTGAAAAGAATGGTTGGGAAACAATTGATCTAATTACTCATTTTCAATGGAATTTTAACTGCATATTCACAGCTCAGCTATTGCAATATAGCTACACAAAAACCAAGTCCTGGGGAAAGCTAGAGCAACTTGGGAACTATGGCAGCTGTGAAATCTCATTATTTAGCAGGGTTCTAAAACTCTTCTTATCTACATTTACAAAGGTTATGTATTTCTTTTTACTATTATACATGGAAGAGGTAGGAACAGAGATAGAGACTGAAGTTAAGATTTTATTGTTCAAAGAACTCTCACAGGAAGAAACTCCTTCTAACAGTGTAGTTCAATACCTTCTCTGCCACTTAACATCTCAGATAATTTTCCAAAATATATGGAAGTTAACTTCTTTCCCTAGAATCATACAGCCAGTCAGAGAGATTGGACTTGAACCCAGTTCTTGCTGTTTTTGAGTCCAGTTCTATATAAAACATGCCAAAGAGATTGTGTTTGTGCAGAATGTGTGTATGTGTATGTATATGTATGCAGCTATGTGTATGTATATAATATTTTTGTCCCAAAACAAAAAAAAATATTACAGAGATGGAAAGGAAACATATGCCTTCTTCTCTAACATATCTTTAAATAAGCTTCTTTTCAGTCATCTCTTCAATATCTACATCCTCTCTTTCTACATATCAGACAAGATGCCATTTATCTATGGGATGAAGATTGCAGAAAAGGCAAAATTTCATTAGTATATAAGCCAGATCATCTCACTTTTGAATAGTTCTAATTGTTAGGATGATTTTCTTTAAACAGAATTTAAAGATTTCAATTCAATAGCAATTACATTCAAATAAGAAATGGGAGGGAATGAAGTCACAGTCTTTTCATCATCTACTCACATTAACAACCTTTATTTTGGTTTATCTTATGTAGGAACTCCCAATACTAAGGTAGTCTCTAACTTAGTAATTAAGTCTTCGATTATTGTCCCAGTTTCTGAGATATTTAATTACTTACTTGTCCATAGTTACGTATGGGTTAGAAACAGCTCTTGAATTTGGATCTTCCTATCTCCAAAATTGGTGCTTGGTCAATTGTGCTAAACTTCAGTATTCATTCATAAATTAATTGTATTAGAAAGAGAGAAAAACAGAGAGACAGACAGACAGAGAGATATTCTTGGAAATAATAATGCATAATTACGCATTTCTTGACAGCATCAAGATCCAAGAAATTTTCAAACTAAAGGGAATCTTACAGATCAAATACTTTAACCTCCTCATGCTACCCATGAGGAAACTGAAGGCCAAAGAAGAGAAATAATAGCTAAAATATATCTCTTAAATCAGAAACTACATAGATTTGACGAATAGTGAGGAAGATATTTGGGGGAATAAGTGTAGAGAATTGAGTTTTGAGAAGTCTATTGATTTTGAATTGACATTTTTCTTTTGCTGCTCTTGCCAATATAAACTTCAAGAATGCAAAATATGTGCATACTAATTACAAGAGCTCACACTCTGAGAAGCCTCCACCTGGAGTCATAGTTCTGGGTAAGTACCAGAGATGGAGTCAAGCATGTGTAGGTAATAAAAGAAAAGGGAGTAAGACAGGAAAATGCAGCCTCAATAATGTTCTGTCCTATTTTTTAGTCATTCTTTTTCAGCTGTTATCCTTCTTGACCTCACTTTGACCGTCTTTGACACTGTCAGTTACTTTCTTCTTAATAGTCTCTTATCTCTAGGTTTTTAGGACACTAATCTCTTCTGGCTTTCTTCATATTTTATATTCCTTTCAATTTTCCTTTCCTGGATCTTTATCCAGATTCCATCTACTAACCATGGGTATCCCACTGGGCTCTGATGTGGACCCTCTTCTGCTGTTCCTTTATTATATTTCACTTGAGCATCTCATCAGCTCCTATGGTGGCATCTCTAAGTTGATGTTTCTAAAATCTACATATCCAGATTTAACCACTCTCTTGGACTTTGGGCTCACATCCTTAACTACCTATTAGACATATTGAATTGTATGTCCCATAGACATCTTAAATCATTATGTCCACAATTGAACCTATTATTTCTTTTCCCCAAAAAGATCTGTTTCCCCTTCCAAACTTCCCTATTACTCTCAAGGGCACCACCATCATTCTGTTCTCTCAGACTCATGACTTAGGTATCAACCTCAACTCATTACTCTCACCCTCCCACCAATACAATCTGTTGACATGGCTTGTTGATTTTGCCTTACAACATTTCTTGTTAATATTCCCTTTCCCCTCATATATTGCCACCATGCACAGTCCCTTTCTCTTTACATCAAACTTCTGCAATAGTCTGATGATAGGTCTTACTGCCGCAAATTTCTCCTCATTTCAGTCCATCTTTCATTTGTCCATCAAGTGATTTTCCTAAGGCACAGGTCTGTCCATGTCACCCTCATCAATTACTCAGTAAACTCCACTGACTCACTATCACCTCTAGAATCAAATATAGAAATTTTCTGTTTTGGTTTCAAAGCCCTTTATAATGTAGCCCCTTCCTCTGACCTTTCTAGTCTTCTTATACCCCCACCCGACAATGTAATCTTTAATCGATAGTAGGATTTCTTGATGTTCTACAAAAAAAGACATTTCATGTGCTGGCTCTCGAAATTTTCACTATCTCCCATGCCTGGAATGCTCTCTTAATTTATCTTCAATTCAATAGATGAAAAAAATACATTCTCTGTAAATCTCCTCTCAACCAAATCATCTTCCAGCCATATGTAAAGATCATACCAGATATATTGATGGTTATAAAAGCAGAAAATTTTATGAACTGTATTTTATCAATTTAGTAGGTTAGAAATCCTGACTTGTTAGACTGAGGCACCTTCCATTAAAATGAATATATACACTGACTCCTTTGCTACACTGTAGTTTTGGACCTTTCCCCTATTATACATCTTTTTTCTCTCTTTCTTACATTCGGTGAGGATAGGTAGGGTGGGAGGAGATCTCTTTCTATTACCCTTCCCTTGCAACAATAGCATTTTTCTGTAGGACATGGGACGCTGAGACGCAGTTTTTAATTGTCTAATTGCATCATCAAAGAAAGTTCCTGAGAAGCTGAGAAGCAATCAGAAGCTGACTGTGTCCCAGCCTGGCACATGTACCTCATCAAAGATATTAGAATACCTCTTTATCTTTGTGGAATTTACCCCATAAAAGCAAGGAGGGGGTCCTCCAATCACCCACTCCTACATTAATATCAAGGAAGACACCAATTCAAGAGAGGCATGAACATCAAAGCTGTTTGTCATCGTCTTGAAGCTGCAGGTTCAAATTGCAAAATGAAGAAATATTCCCTATTATATATTCCACATGTTCTTTGCATCTGATTTTGTCCTGACCACATCAAACCTATGATCACTAGTGAACCTCTGTAATGATATATGAAATCACTGTCAAAGAGTTTGGTCTATCTATCTCATAGAAAAAAATGGATAAGAAATACCTATTACCCAGACTATTACGTACATTACACAGGCTGTAGTCTAGATGCATCTTAGTTTAAAGAACGTATTGATGCTCTTATTTCTTTTTACTTTTTTCTCAGCTAAATTTCCTATCGAACTCTTATTTGTTAAAGGATAGTGAAGCCGACCAGCAGCTTCACTCGCTCCGTGGAAGAATGAAATGACACGAGTTGGGCAGAGTCTGAATCAGAACTCAATTTCATTCAGGCAAGCAACAGACTTTTACACTGTTTCTGAGCCATTACCAAATGTATTGCTTTGTTACTTTGCTGGAACATCTTTGATACTTTACTGGGACATCCTGCCATGTGTCTCATGTAGACCATGTAGCTCCAATACATTGATGCTGACTATATTGCAACATTCCTGATCATTCCCATGCAGACACCTGTACTGAAACATTTCTGTTCTTTCCCATGCAGATCACAGCTGTGAGGGTGGTTCCTTTGCCACGTCCTCTTATCTTTGTACGGTCTTGCCTTGCACAGACCTTGTCTCAGATGGCCTTGCCTTGCACAGGCCTAGGATGCTTAGCAAGATATGTTGGATCTCCACATGCCATTCTGCACGTTCTCAAGGATAGCTAGAACAAGCTCAGGCTTAAAGGAAAACCTGCCATTTACCTTCCTCACCACATACTATCTCAGAGCTGGTCCCTACAGGATAGTTACACAGAACTGAAAAAAAAAATAAACTCCAACCAAAACTGCATGTAACATCCCTCTTATGTTTCACCATCGATTGTCTTAGACCAAGACTGGGCATTACAATGAATTAAACTCAATATTCTTTTTTAAAAGAAAACATTTAATATTGAAAAACATTATAATTTTCCTTTTGGAAACAAAATTATGACATTTCAAAAATATAATTTTTCTTCCATTTTAAGTGAATCATATAAATGAATAAAAAGGAGTATGGAATACACACATGGAACATTTTGCATATGTATTTTTGGAACTTTACTATATGATTTATTTAGGTAGAACAAAAATAAAGAAATGATGAAATGAAAAATAGTGTTAGATGAACATGATAGAAAGCAAAGCACTATAATAAATTAATATATGTAGAATATTGAATATCTTTCTGAATCCTCTGTCTCTATTAAAAGAAAACAAAATAAGAGATATCATAACATATTATGAGGCACAAAAGAAAAGTAAGTTAAATGAGTTTAGTATTTCAGAAGTGCTAAGTTATTGGCTCTTGGATTGGTGGGGGAGGGGAGTTAAGAGCTCTCTCAGGAGCTAAATACATTTTAAAAGAATAATGGAGAAGGAGGTAAGGTTGAAAAAGGAGGAGGATAGACACAAAAAGAGACAATTTTAGTGCTGACAGGCATTCTATGCCTTTAACGTAGGAACTATATTAAGGATTCAAAGCTATTAGAAAATTGGACAGAGCACAAGCTTTGTAAAATTATATCTTAGAATATGTATGTGGAACTTTTTCTAATAATTCAAAAAAAAAGAAAAGTAGAAAATGACTGGGTTATAGTTTAAAAATAATTTGGGAGAGGCATTTATCAGAGATTTGCAATGGATAATGCTGATTTGGGGGGAACTAGGAGGAAGTATTAAAATTCTGTTTTTGGTTAAAAAAAAAGCTTTGACTTGTCATTAGACACCCTATAGATCAACTGAGGGGAAAAGTATTGAAACATTAAATCAATAAGTAAAATTCTAATTAGGTTTTAGTAGCTTCCGGGTACTCTTCCATTTACTAAGAATACAAAGACAAAAATGGAAGAGCCTCTACCCACAAGGAACTTACATCCCTTCCAAAAGTTTGACTATATTCCTAGACATAGAGCTGGAAGGGAACTCATGGAACTAGTACAATTCCCTCATTATGCAGCTAAAGAAATTTATGATCACTTAGTGAGGTTAAATGAGGTAACAAAAGTCATAAATATCAGAGGCATAATTTGTCTTTTTTAATTTACGAAATAAAACAATCATTTCCACAACATAGTAGAATTATAGAAAGATGATTGCACATGAAATTGCAAATCTATTGTGTACAACTTGTTATTCCTTTTAAATATGTAATTTATTATGTAAATTTCTTATTTTTCTTTCCATCCCCTTACCTGCCCTAGAGATGGCAACTATTAACTATGAATGTATATGTGTGTATGTAAAATCATTTTATGCTTAATTCTACTTATCAGATCCTCCTCTGGGTGCAAATAGAATCTTCATATGTGCTTTTTAGCTAATTTGAGTATTTATAATAGTCAAAAAGTCTTAGTCGCTCTAAGTTGTTCTTAAAACAATATTGCTGTTACTGTATACAACAATGTTCCTGCCGCCAGGGTCAGTGCTATTGGCATGATACCATATGTGGTCCTCCTTTGGGAAAGATGATATCCTTTCACCTTCCCTCTCCCATTGTACAATTTAATGCCTGGATTTTGTTAAGAGAAGCATTTTGGCTGCATGATACAATTCAAAGGATGTTACACCTGGGGTAGGGAGAGATCTGATTCTGAGTGTCTACTGCTTTGAGTTATTGTAACACCTCCCTTCCCCAACCCTGACTGACAAAAATCCTACAGAGGCTTGTGTCTAAACTTTTTATATAAGGAAGCCTATGAGGAAAGTGAGACCTAGAGGAGCTAACATGTTCATGATCACAAAGGGAACCAAGAGTAGATTTTATATAGGTCTACTCTCAGCAAACTGAAAAATAGAAAGATGTAATGAAGAGGTACTAGCAGTATAGTCAGGAAAATTCCAAGGTTCACACCCAGCAAATATTGGTTATGTAGCCTTGATCATTTCACTTTATTCTCTGAGCCTCAATTTTCTTACCTGTAAAATGGAGGTACTAAAATGGTACTGTTAGTTGTAGCTACCTCAGAGGGTTGTGATGAGGGTCAAATGAGAAAATATATGTAAAAAATTCTGGAAAACTCTGTCAGAGTAAAAAGAAAAAGATACACTTATTAAGCACCACAATGTTCCAGTTACTTTGCTAAGCAAAGGGAGTTATAAGACAGCCCTTGTTCTCAAGGAACTAATATCCTAATAAAGGAAAATAACACATAAAATAAGTTGAAAAGTTCAGGGGAGTATTCCTAGAAGGGCTTACTCCTACAGCTGAAGCAGAAAAGTATGTGAGGAGGTAAAAGATTCAGTTGATTTTGTCTTGAGGAATGATGCATTGTCAAAGATCATGAAGTCTAGGAAGGTTTCAGGTGGAACAGGATGAAGTGAATTCCTAGAAATCCTTCATTAATGTGGTGGGAAATCAAGGAATAGGTCAACAATGTCCATCCTCAACCCTCTCCAATCAGAGAGAAGGAGGGGTCACAAGAAACTGAGAGGGTGAAAAGTGAGTTTTGATTTTGTCGCTCAAAATGCTGAGTTTATTGTTATCATCTCAATTAAAATTTAGTATGGAGAGAGGAATCTGTGAAGATTAGGTCAAAAATTCCAAGCTCTCAAGATTTTCCCCCATGAAAGAGATGAAATAGCACAACAGGGTGAATATTGAGCAGTTAAAATAAATAAGAGTAGGGGCAGAACAGGAGTCCTCCTGGGACAATTAGAGAAGATCTGAAGAAAAATCCCAAGAATAGGCTTGTTCCCTGTGAAAAGTGTACATCTCCAGGTTAGGAACAGCTTAAACAACAAGCAATGAGTAATGGTGTTAGCTAGGTTGGGAGGGGGCCTTGGCCACAGCCACAGAAACTGTTATCCCTGGGACAGCAAGAGGTATTGGACATGTGAGCCCAGAAAGAGTGAGGGGATCTCTGCTGAAAAGGAATGTCAGACTGTGCTGTGTAGATGCAGTGGTGCTAGAAGGCAGCAGCACACATCAGGTGAGAGCAGAAGCAATGGAATGGGTATGATCCTGGCTGTGGGCACCAACTGGAGTCTGGAGGACTAGGTTCTAGTTCCACACCAGAGGGGAGAACTGAAGGAAGAACTGAGGCCAGAGTCACTAGCCTCCATACCCCAGGACCTGATGTTATTATAAATATTAAGCTACTACAATTTTTTTTTAAATGTACATACAAAGGAGAAAGAATCCAATCATAGAGAGTTACGACAGGAATAAAGAAAATTGGGTTTTGTCTTCAGAGAAGGATACTGAAAAAGCAACAGCAACAAAACCCTTCTTGAAACCCAAAGAGTAATGTCAAATAGTCACCTACTCAAAAATAATCCATAGAAGAACTTAAAAGGACATTCAAAATCAAATAAGAGAGATATAGGAAAAAACCTAAAAAACAAATACTAAAAAAAAAAAGACTATTTTATTAAGGACCAGTTAAGTAGTACCAGGCACTGTGTTGGGCACTGGGGGTACAATGACAAAAATCAAATCCTCCCTTACCTTAAGTAGTTTAAATTCTATTACAATAAACAAAACATGTATGACTATACAGAATACTTTTTTTTCTTTTTTCTTTTAAATTAATTAATTTATTTTTATTTACAACTTTCAGTTCTGCAAGTTTTTGAGTTCCATATTTTTTCCCTCTAGGTCTTCTCTCCTCTTCCCCCTCTTCAAGTTGGCATGGTATCTGATACAGGCTTTACATATGTTTTCAAATTAAACATATTTCACATTAGCCATGTTGCAAAGAATTATAACCAATGGATTGAACCATGAGAAAGAAGAAACAAAACAAAAAAGAGAGAGCAAAAACTTATTCAGGCATTCCCCAATTTATGGGCACCCCTTCAATTTACAATTCTTTGCCACTCACTCCATAAAGAGCTGCTATAAATGTTTTTGTGTATGTGGGTCCTTTTCCCACTTGTATAATCTCTTTGAGATACAGCCATGTAAGTGGTATTGCAGGGTCAAAGAGTATGCACATTTTTATAGCTCTTTGGACATAGTTCCAAATTGCTCTCCAGAATGGTTGAATCAGTTCACAACTCCACCAACAATGCATTAGCTTTGCAATTTTCCCATATTTTCTCCAGCACTTATAATTTTCTTGTTTCGTCATGTTAGTCAATCTGACAGGTGTGATGTGATACCTCAGAGTTGTTTTGAGTTGTATCTCTCTAATAAGTAGTGATTTAGAGGATTTCTTCTTATGGCTATAAATGTCTTTAATTTCTTCCTCTGAAAACTGCCTATTCAAATCATTTGACCATTTATCAGTTGAGGAATGATTTGTATTCTCATAAAGTTGACACAGCTCTCTATATATTGTAGAAATGAGACCTTTGTCAAAGACACTGGTTGTAAAAATTCTTTCCCAGTTTTCTACTTCCCATCTAATATTGGTTGCATTGGCTTTGTTTATATAAAAACTTTTCAATTTTACATAATCAAAATTATCTATTTTGCATTTGGTAATGTTCTCTATCTCTTCTTTGGTAATAATTTCTTCTATTCTCCACAAATCTGACAGGTAAACTCTTCCTTGCTCTTCCAGATTGCATATAGTATTAACCTTTATATCTAAATCATGAACCCATTTTGTATTTGTTTTGGTATACAGTGTAAGATATTGCAAGATATTGGCCTACATCCAGTTTCTGCCATGATATTTTCCAGTTTTCCCAGCAGTTTTTTTTTCAAATATCCCTGAAGTTGGAGTCTTTTGGCTTATCAAACAGTAGATTATTACAGTCATTGACTTCTGTGTTTGTGTACCTAACCTATTCCACTGATTAACCATGGTATTTCTTAGTCACTACCAAGTAGTTTTGAAGATTACTGCTTTATAATACAGTTTAAGATACGTTATGGGTAGGCCAACTGCTCCGGCATTTTTTTTTTCATTAATCCCCTTGATATTCTGGACCTTTGATACTTCCAGATGAATTTTATTATTTTTTCTAGCACTATAAAATATTTTGGTAGATTAATTGGTATGGTACTAAATAGGTAAATTAATTTAGGTAAAATTGTCATCTTTATTATATTAGTTTGACCTTACCTGTTGTTTTTCCAATTATTTAGATCTAAGTTTATTTGTGTGAAAAGCATTTTGAAATTGTGTTCATATAATTCCTGGGTTTGTTTTGGCAGGTAGACTGCCAAATATTTTATATCTACATTAACTTTAAATGGAATTTCTCTATCTCTTGCTGTTGGGCTTTGTTAGTAATATATAGGAATGCCAAGGATTTATGTAGCTTTGCTTTATGTCTTGCAACTTTGGTAAAGTTATTTATTATTTCAAGTAGTTTTTTTTTTTTTATTTGATGTTCTTGGATTCTCCAAGTATATCATCATATCATCTGCAAAGAGTGATGACTTAGTTTCTTTTTTGCCTCTTCTAATTTGCTCAATTTGTTTTTCTTCTCTTACTGCTAATGTTAACATTTCTAGTATCAAATCAAGTTACAGGAGTGATAATGGATATCATTGTTTCACCCCTGATCTTGTTGGAAATGCTTCTAGCTTATCTCCATTACATTAAATACAATCTAATGGTTTTAGGTAGATGTTACTTATCATTTTAAGGAAGATTCCATTTATTCCTGTGCTCTCTAGTGTTTTTAATAGGAGTGGTTGTTATATTTTGTCAATAGTTTTTTCTTCATCTGTTGAGATAATCATGTTTTCTCCTGGTTTTTTGTTGATATGATCAATTATACTGATAGTTTTCCTAATATTGAACCAGCCTCGCATTCCTAGCATAAATCCTACATGGTTATAGCATATTATTTTCATTATAAGTTGCTGTAATCTTTTCATTAATATTTTATTTAATTTTTTTCAATCAAAATTCATTAGGGGGATTAGTCTATAACTTTCTTTCTCTGTTTCGACTCTTCCCAGTTTAGGTATAAGTACCATATTTGTGTCATAAAACAAATTTGGTAGGACTCTTCCATCTAATATCCCTTATAGGCTACATTGTTTTGGAATTAACTATTCTTTAAATGTTTGGTAGAATCTGCTTGTAAATCCATCTGGTAATCCAGTTTGTAAATCCTGGAGATGTTTTTCCTCATAAGTTCATTCATGGCTTATTCAATTTCTCTTTCTGAGATGATGTTATTTAAGTATTTTCCTTCTTCTTCTATTAATCTGGGAAATTTATTTTTACAAATGTTCATCAATTTCATTTAGATTGTCAAATTTATGAGAATATAATTGGGCAAAATAGTTGATAATTATTGTTTTAACATCATCTTCATTAGTCGTGAATTTATCTTTTTGATTTTTGATGCTGTTAATTTCATTTTCTAATTTGTTTTTTTAAACCAAATTAACCAGTGGTTTATCTATTTTATTGTTTTTTTTTCATAAAACCAGCTCTAAGATTTATTAGTTACATAATTTTCTTAGTTTTAATTTTATTAATCTCTCCTTTGGTTTTCAGAATTTCTTTTGTGGCATTTAATTAGGGATTTTTAATTTGTTCTTTTTCTAGCTTTTTTAGTTGCATGCCCAATTCATTGATCTTGTCTTTCTCTATTTTGTTCATGTAAGCATTCAGAGATATAAAATTTCCCCTAAGAACTGGATTTGCTGCATCCCATAAGTTTTGATATGTTTTCTCATTATTGTCATTCTCTTGGATGAAGTTATTGATTGTTTTTCTATGATTTGTTGTTTGAATCACTCATTCTTTAGGATTAGATTACTTAGTTTTAAAATGATTTTTAGTCTATCTTTCCATGGCCCTTCATTATATATAATTATTATTGCATCATGATCTGAAAATGATGCCTTTAACATTTCTGCCTTTCTGCATTGGATTGTGAGGTTTTTACACCCTAAATCGTCAATTTTGTGTAGGTTCCATGTACCACCAAGAAAAAGGCATATTCCTTTCTATCCCCATTCAGTCTTTTCCAGAGTTCTACTATATCTACCTTTCCTAAAATTCTATTTATGTCCTTAACTTCTTTCTTGTTTACTTTGTGCTCAGATCTATCTAGTTCAGAGAAGGGGAGGCTGAGGTCTCCCACTAGTGTAGTTTTGCTGTCAATCTCTTCCTATAACTCCCATAACTTCTCCTCTAAGAACTGGGATGCTATACCATTTGGTGTTTATAATTTTAGTAATGATATTGCTCCATTGTCTGTGGCGACTTTTAGCGGGATATTGTTTCCTTCCTTATCCTTTATAATTAGATCCATTTTTGCTTTTTCTTTGTCTGAGATGAGAATTGTTCCCCTTGCTTTTTTTAAACTTTTGCTAAAGCATACTATATTCTTCACCAGTCTTTTACCTTTACTCTGTGTGTATTCCTCTGTTTCAAATATGTATCTTGTAATCAACATATTGTATGATTATGATTTTTAATCCATTCTGCTATCTGTTTCAATTTTATGGGATATTTCATTCCATTCACATCCATAGTTATGATTACTATTTGTGTTTTTCTCTCCATCCTATCCTTCTGCCCATTTATGCTTTTCTTTCTCGTTTCTCCCGTTCCTTCCTCACTAGAGTTTTGCTTTTGACTGCCTCCTCACTCAGGCTGCCCTGCCTTCTATCATACCCCACTCTTTTTTCTTTTCCCTTTCCCCTCCAACTGTCTATAGGGTAAGTTAGATTTCTATACTTAAATGAGTATGTTATTCCCTCCTTAAGCCAAATCCAATGAGAGTAAAGTTCAAACAATCCTTATCACTCTCCCTTCTTTCTCTCTACTTTAATAAGCATAATACTGAATTTAAAAAAAAAAGAACAATTAGGGGCAGCTAGGTGGTGCAGTGAATACTGCACTGGCCTTGGAATAAGGAGGACCTGAGTTCAAATCCAACCTCAGACACTTGACACATGTACTAGCTGTGTGACCTTGGGCAAGTCACTTAACCCCAATTGCCCTACCCCCCAAAAACAACAAAAAAATGAACATTTAATAAACAGTCAAACTCTCAGGATTTTAATTTTTAAAAATGAACTTAATAGAAGATTTGACATAAAAGAGCTGAGAGAAATATAAGTATAAGGTATAAGGTTAGACTATAAGGTTTGTACACATTGATAATGAGGTTGACAGACATTGCCAGAGCTAACTCAGTGTTTGGGAGGCTCCGAAGGAAAGTGTAGGAGAGAAGAGGTATTAGAATGATTACCATTCTGAAGGTCTTCAAAGCCATTGTGCAGGCCTCATCATTGTATACCTGTGCAACCTGGACAGTATGCCAACATGGCATGCAAGGAAAGTGAATCGTTTCCATTTGATTTGTCTTAGGAAGATTCTGAAGATTACCTGGCAGGATAAGATACCAGAAACTGAGGTCCTTTTTTGAAGTAAATTACCAAACATTCAAACTACTTCAGAGAGCACAATTCCAATGGGCTGGCCACATTGTTCAAATACATAATGTATACGAGTCAAAAAGACTATATGATAGAGAACTCACACAGGGTAAGCACTCACATGGTGGTCAGAAGAAGCAGTGCAAGGACATTCTCAAGGTCTCTCATAAGAACTTTGAAGTTTATTGTGTGACATGGGAAACACCAGCACAGGACCACTCTGCATGGCATGCCCATATCAAGGAAGGTGTGTGCTCTATGAGCAAAGAAGAATTGAAATAGCTCACAATAAAGGTGAGATGCCCAAATTTAGAGAATTCACCCCAAATGTTCACATGGACTATTTATGTCCAACCTGTGGTAGAGCATTCTGAGCAAGTATTGGTCTGATCAGCCACAGTTGGACATGCTAAAACTTGACTCTAGCATAATGATGTCCTTTTGGTCCTCTTTGAGAACAAAGGATAACAGCATAAATGTGTATGTATGTATATGTGCATCTCTACATCTATAACTATGTATAAATATATCCACAGTTAATTGTAGCCTTTTAGGTGTGGAGAAAGAGAAAACAAGAACAAAGCAAAAAGTACACACCAGAGAAAAAAAACTAACAAAGAAACAAAGAAAAGATAGAGAGTTCTTAACACAGCATATTTATTTTATGGGCTTTCTTGAAATGGAAAATTATTGCTATATATTTTTAATCTTCTCTTACATTCTACTGTGCACATGACATGTTTATTTTTCTTTTTTATTTTGTAACTGCTTTGATATTTAGGTTTACAATATGTTTAATTATTTTCTTTTCTTACTGTGCATTTAAATTTCAATAATCAAAAAAAAGAACATAAATAAAATTTAGCCTGATTTCCCCTTCTATTTCCTATAGCTCATTGAGAGAAAAATAAGGTCACTATTAAGGTCACAAAGTACATTATTCTGTGTATTCCCAGAATAAGAAAAATAGCCAGAATGAGCCCCAAGTGTGTATCTCTGCATTCCTCTTTACCAATTATTAAGAGGGAGCATGGAAATGCATCTATGGTGGTCATAGGGGCCAGGATTATCTTCTCAATACTGTTATAAGTCCTAATTTAGGAAGAATATAAATGCCCTTCAAAATTCTACATTTTGATGAAATTGTGATGTTACAGATATTGATATTCAGAATATTACTTCTACTTTTCCAGTCCATTCACATCTTATATTGAACGATTTCTGTGTATGATCTCCCAACAAATTTTTCACAATCCTCTTCCATAAGATTTTACAGCCAAGTTTATTTTCTCAATTAAAGTGGTCAGTGTTTGCCTAAGTTTAGTGACAAAGGTGGTTTCTTGGTGTCATCGTAGCATTAGGATAACAACTTAAATATTTCATTTAATCTTTTGTAAATAGTAATTTTAATTTTATTTTTTTAATTTTTATCAATTATTCATATATTATACGTTTATTATATATTTTTTATTATTTGCTATTATCATATATTAATTTATTTTCAATTAATTAAATTTAATTTGCCAAGTTTACTGGCTAAGGGGTTTCTTGGTGGGTGTCATTGTAGCATTAGGGTAGCAATTTAAATATTTCATTTAATCTTCTTTTGTAAATAGTAATTCTATGACAATTCCTTGTCTTCTATCTAATTCTTATTTTTCCTCTGCATTTATGTGTTGCTGTTGTTGTTGTTGTTGTTGTTGTTGGTGGTGGTGGTGGTGGTGGTCGTGGTCGTGGTGTGGTTTTTTTGGGGGGATGAATTTTCTTTTTCATTGCAAAACATATATGTTTTTGTCATTTTCTAATTTCTGAGTATTTAGTTTTGTCTTTGTCAAATATATGTATGTCAGTGGGAAAAACTGATTCATTAATGTCTTTGAGAAGTAGTTATTTTATTAGTTATTGATAACTAGTAATTTACTAGTGAGAAATGTTCAGAATAATCTATTACTTTAAATATCTTATCTGTTCCTCAGCATGTTCGATATCTTCCAAATTTTTTTAGAGTACTCAGGTTAAGTTAATGAAAGTTTCTTATTCCTTTCTCTTTCTTTTCCTTCTTTCTCACTTTCTATTTTAGTTACAAATATGGATATTGCAAGAATATGTACACACAAACATTCTTATATTATATTTAGACAATCTGAAGTTAAAATATGACATCTTTTGAATTTTGTTTACCTTTCAATTCAAAATTAATTTAATTTGGACGTTCATGAATATCTTATTCTCTTCATGGTACATTGAATCCTTCATAAAACATGCAAAATAGATATTGTGTAAGTTGCAATTATCTTCATTTGTGGTCTTTTTAGGAACGGTCATCATTATAAGATGGTTTATATGAAAACTACCATAAAAGTAGAATCAGTTACCCATAAAATGATTTTTACGTTATAATTATCAATATTTATAGCTTTTAGTTCTCTAGTGTTATGTCTGACTTGGCTAAAGGTCTAAAAATCTCACAATCAGAATACCAATAGCTAAGCCAATATTTATAGACAGCTAATCAACTGTGCTTCTAATTTCCTCTGTCACCCGCATTTCTACTACTTTGTCACCATCATTATAGAATTGGAAAGTCTGAGGATCTTTATGAATTTTTCTTTATTTTATGTATTTCCATGGACAAATAATTCATCACCTAGTGACTATCTGCTATTGATGAGTATTCCTATACTTTACTAGACTGTGTTATCAGAATGCATAAACAGGCTATTATTGGGAATGCTTTCTAAAATTTACCAGCATGTTAGTTTCCTAGAGCCTGTGCTTCACTGTCAAAGCTTTCAGGAATATAGAATCAAATTTATATCATGATAAGTCATCAGAGCATGACTATGTGAATGGAGACACATCAGCATTTTAAAATCAGTTTTGACCTGGGTCTCTTAGCTCTTTTCACATTCAATATCTGTGTTGAATTAGGTGGATTTCCTATCTCTCACACATTTTAACATCAGAGTGAGATTTTTGTGAACTTTCTCCTCTATATTAAGAAGAAATAAAAGGGGGAGTGAAATGAAAAATCTTTAACTAGAGACAAGTGAAATTGTTGGAGAATTCCATTCTTATTATATTTGACACAAACTACCTCACAATATTAGCACTGCCATGTAAATACAGATAAAGGAGCTCTTATTGACTAGCCCTGGATTTTACTATTCACAATAACTAGAAAAATTGATTTGGCTACATTTTCATTTATTAAACTGATAGAATAGTATCTGCTGAAGGATAGAGTCCTTTATTTCAGCTACTAAATGTATTGTAAATTCTTTCAGGAACAGAAGAAAAATGTCTTTTGCTTCAGTGTCAAAGTTTCTAGGTGGCAGTAGGCAACTATATGGCTGGCTTTCTGAAAGTGGGAACATATGATAGAATTAAAGATGCAAATTTTTGCTTATGATATTCATAGAGAACCATAAAACTGATGCCAAAAAGATTATAGAGTTTAAGGATTAAACAATTTCATTATAGATGTGATATGGATAGAGGAACAACCCCTTTCATTTCAAAATAATAAGAACATTCAAATATATTATGGAAGAAATCATGCACCAGCATAAAAAACAATCACAATGATAAATGTCTGATTCCAAATTAAAAACCCATGTAGGATGAGAACCAAAGAAAAATATCCAATATCAAGAATTGTATATTTAACTTGTGAAAATCAGTATGTCACTCTAGATTGAAGTCTGGCCTTGGAGACAGAATTTTTTTAAGACTTTGTCTAGTGTGACCAAGAAGAACTCATTTAATCTCTCAGGGCAATTTCAAAAGTATAAATTACAGACGAGTTGATAATCTGCATTAATAAACCAGATTTCCAATTGGAAATCCCCTAGAGCATGGAAATCATACCTAAAGTCCTCCCCCCCAAAAAATGCTCCAGTTTATAATGATCTGGATTTTTTCCCATCTTTCCATATAGAGTATGGTCCCCATGAAATACCTTTGACATTCTAGTCCATTTTACCAGGGCCTAGTAGATTTGTATTCCTCCTTTTGATGGAAGGACGATGTTACATGACATCTTATTCCTTAGGCATTGATTTTGGCACATGATTTAAATTCTAAAAAGTTACTGCTCTCAAGAATAGATCAGATAAGTATGCACCAATGTATACCTCAGCCACAGCACTCTCCTGCAGCTGTGGTTATGTCACACAATTTTTCATCCTTGATGGGAGAATATAAGATGTGAGAGGAAAGTGCAATTCTTTTACTCTCAAAGAGGATGAGTTTTTATTGTTGTTGTTTGTAAACTCTATATCTGCCTTATTATCCACATGTTATGTAAAGTGAGAATTGCTCCAAGTTTATTGAGAAGCTGCTCTATCACTAAGAGAGAGATACTTTTCATCTTTGCAAATCACTTTATTTATCTGTAAATCAATGGTTTAGAATAGATGATCCCTAAGATTCTTTCAGGTCAAACTATTTTAGTATTCTTGAAATAGTGCATTTTCCCAATAAAGTATTTAGCTTAATTTATAAAATGAGTGGGTTGAAGTAGATTATCTCTTTTATCCTTTTCAACACTGACATTCTAGCATCCCTTCCTATGATTCATTTCATATAACTATCTTAGAAAAATAGCGAGGTTAATATGAGAAAATGTATTATATTTGTTAAGTATAGCCTACTCTCCTCCACCTACATTTGTGCTTAGGTCTTTGATATTCTGAAAAAAGCCTTTTCTTGACTGTCAATTCCTCAAATGCTAAGTTTTTGTCTTTACTCCCACTTACTGATAAATTCTTTTCAAAATCTTATTTTAACATTTTATTTTTTCCTAATTACATGTAAGAACTATTTTAACTTTTTTTTTCAATTTCTGAGTTTGAATTTCTCTCCCTCCTTCCCCTCTGCCCCATTGAGAAGACAAGTAATTTATATAGGTTATACATGTGTAGTCAGGCAAAACACATTTCCATGTAAGTCATTCTGTAAAATAAAATACAAACAGAAAAAAGAAAAAGAAATAAAATAAAGAAAAATTATCTTTGATCTGCATTCAGGTTCTACCAGTTTTTTCTCTGGAAATAGATGCCACCTTTCATCATAAATTCTACTTAACTGTCTTCAATCACTGTACTGCTGAGAGTAGCTAAGTTAATAATAGGTCATCATACAAAACTGCTGTTACTGTTCAAAATATTCTCCTGCTTCTTCACATTTCACTTTGCATCAGTTCATGTAAGTCTTTCCATGTGCTTTCTGAGAGCAGCTTGTTCATCATTTTTTAAAGTGCAACAGTATTCCATCAAAATCATATACAACTTGTTCATCTTTTCCCCAATTGATGAGCATCCCTTCAATCTTGAATCTTACCACTAAAAGAGATGTTATAAATGTTTTTTATACACACAGGTCTTTTTCTTTTTTATCTGTTTTGAATATAAACCTACTGTGGTAATGCTTAGTCAGAGTATGCACGATTTTATAGCCCTCTGGAAATAGTTCCAAATTGCACTGCAGAATGGTTGAATCACTATATACTTTCTTCAATAGTATATTAGTGTTTTAATTTTCCTACATTCACTCCAATATTTGTTATTTTTCCTATTCTAGCATATTAGCCAGCTTGATAGGTATGTAGTGGTAGTTCAGAGTTGTTTAAATTTACATTTCTCTCATCCATAGTGATTTAGAGCATTTTTTTTTCACATGCCTAGGTAGCTTTGATTGTCTGAAAATTGCCTGTGCATATCTTTTGACAATCTACTGAGGAATGGCTCCTATTTCTATATATTTGATTTGGTTTCCTTTATGTTTGAGAAATGAAGTCTTTATCATAGAAAGTCACTGTAATTTTTTTCATCTTAATGATTACTGTATGTTTTCCTTCATCCTATTTCCCCCATGCTTATTTATCCTACTGTCTCTCCTTTTATCCTGTCCATACTCAAAAGTGTTTTGCTTCTAGCTCTTATGTCCCCCAAACTTCCCTCCCTTCTATCAGCTCCCTGCTCCTTCTCTTATCCTCTTCCCTAACTACTTTCTTGCATGGCAAGATAGATTTATATGCCCCACTGACAATGTCTGTAATTCCTTCTTTGAGCCAATTCTGATGAGAATAAGGTTCCCGTGTTCCTCTTCCAGCTTCCCCTATTTTCTCCTCTATTGTAAAACCTCTTTCAAGATTCTTTTATGTGGGATAATATATCCCATTCTACCTCACCCTTTCCCCTATTCCCAGTGCATTTTTTCTCATCACTTAAATTCATATTTTTAGATATTTATGCCATCACTTTCAACTCACACCTCTGCTTTCTGTCTATGTATACTCCTAAGCTCCCTAATAAGGAGAAATTTTTTTAGGAGTTATAATGGTCATTTTCCTATTTAGAAATATAAAGAATTTAACCTTATACAATCCTTTATGATTTATTTTTGTTGTTTATCCTTTTATTCTTTTTTGCATCTTATATTTGAAAGTCAAATTTTCTGTTCAGCTCTAGTCTTTTCATCAGTAATGCTTGAAAGTCCTCCATCTCATTCAATGACCATTAATCTATACAAGGTGGAGAATTTAGAAACAATAGGCTTGGAAACACATTGAAGATCTAGAGTGAGGTCAATAGAGGAATCAAGATGACATGAAGTTTAAGAGGCTAGCATATTGAGAAGATGGCCATGATTTAATAATACAAAAGTTTAAAAGATAAGGAGAGGATTCTGGGAAGATGGTGGAATAGGTCAGAAAATTACATCTATCAAGATTTACCCCCATAAAAGAATTAAAATATCACCTTAGAGAGAACAAAGTGTGGGTGGAGACAAAGAACAGGGGCACAACCAGGATCTTGCTGGGACAGTTTGAGAAGATCTGAAGAAAAATCCCAGAACAAGGTTTGGTCCTTACGAGGAGTAAACACCTCCAGGCTTGGTTCCGTTTTAATGGCAAGCCGCTTAACTAGAGGCAAGTCCTGGGGTTAGTTGGTCTGAGAGGCTGCCTCTGCCCCAGCCCCCGGAACTTTTCAGCCGGGCATAGTGAGAGGAGGCACGCATTTGAGCCCAGGAAGATTAAGGGAACCTCTGCTGATGAAGAACTCCAGACCCAGCTGTGCTGCTAGGAGCGATGGGGGTGAGAAGGAACCAGAACATGCTGCCGGGTGAGTGCAGAAGCAGTGTGGCAGAAATGAGGTTGGAGGTTTGGCTTTGGTTCCAGGCTAGAAGGGAGAAGTGAAGATCTGGGGCAAGAGACCCTATTTTCCATACCCCAGGTATAGAGGTGATTACAAAAATGAAGTTATTACCACCAAAAAAAATATGCACAGGCAAAGGAGAAAGAATCCAACCATAGAAAACTATTATGGGAATAGAGATGACAGGAGTTCATCTTCAGAGGAGGATATTGAAGTAAAGAAACTTCCAAAGAGCAATGTAAAATTGTCACTTGCCCAAAAAGAATTTATAGAAGATCTTAATAAAGACTTTAAAAATCAAATGACAGAGATGGAGGAAAAACTAAAAAAAATAAAAATAAAAATAATCCAAGAAAAACAAGAATGTTATGAAAGGAAAATCAACCAATTAAAAAAGGAGATCCAGAATCTCAAGGAGGAAAATGACACCTTGAAAATTAGATTTGAGCAAAGCAAGCTAGTGAAATCATACGAGCTCAAGAAGTAACTAAACAAAACACGAATAATGAAAAAATAGAAGAGAAAGTGAAGCATCTTATAAAAAACAATAGATTTGGAGAATAGATCAGGAAGATAAAATATAAAAATAATCAAAGTAACTGAAAAGTATCATCAGAAAAGGAATCTTGATACAATAATACAAGAAATAATTAAAGAAAATTGTTCTGAAGCATTAGAAGAAGGCATGGAAGTAGAAATAGAGAAAATCCATTGAACACTACTTAAAAGAGATCCTTTGAGGAAAACTCATAGGAGTATCACAGTCAAATTCCAAAACCCCCAGCTCAAGGATAAAATATTAAATACATTGAGATTAAAACAATCTAAATAGATGGCACCACAATTAGAATTACACAAGACCTAGCAGCAGAGACATTAAAGGATTGCAGGTCTTGGAACACAACATAGCAAAGAAGTAAAGATCTGAGACTCTGGCCGAAAATATCATATCCTTTAACTTCAAGTATTATCTTGAATGAACAAAAAATGGACATTTGACAAACACTCAGACTTTCAAGACTTTGTTAAAACAATCCTCAACTAAATAGAAGATTCCACATACAAGAACCAAGAGAAACATAAGGCACATGCAAAGACTGACTATAAAGGATTCAGAAGGACAGACTGTTTACCTTTTATGTTTACCTAACATAAAATGTAAAGTGCATGTCTGAGATTCCTATTAACAATTGTTGTGCTCTTTTTTTTT
>CM053623.1:343317076-343337702 GCA_028646595.1 Phalanger gymnotis
AGGGGTGGGCTCTGCTTTGGATTTTTTCCGGCTATAGTTTTCTCGCCTCTCCTCGCAGCCAAGCCTCTGGCGTTCTCAAGTCCCACCTCAACGACTAGAGACCAGAGTCCAGAGACCCATTGGTTCCCGAATTGGCCCCTTTTAAGTCCTTAATCTACGCCCACACGGGTTTCACATCTGATAGGGCTTTGAGCCTGGGGCGTAGCATTTAACAGGTGAAAGTACTTTCACCATAAACAAAAGCCAAACTCCTCAAGGGCACCTGTTAAACTAAGCCCATTTTGCCTTACTGGCACAACTCTTTCCCCCCCATTTGTCCAGTTCTGCTCTTTAAAGAATTCTTCTTTTCATTGGAATTTTGATCTCCCTTTTACATTTGAATTGCTCTGTTTTTTCAAAAGTTCTTTTCTTCAGATAATTGTTGTGTCTTTTACCATCAGACCATTTTTTAAAATAATTCTACATTCTTTACTATGTTGTGTCTTTTAGCAAACTATTAATTCTCTTTTCATTATTTTCTTACATTGCTCTCATTTATTTTCCCTCTGCCACACATCTCTTTCTTTAACTGTTTTAGGAATTCTTATTAAACTTTGATACAATAATTTTTGAGGCTTTGTTTGGAGCTGTTGTCATACGGTTATCATATTCTGAGCTTATGTCTTGGTCTTGGTCTTGGTCTTGATAGTACCTATTTATAGTCAAGTTTGTGTGTGTGTGTGTGTGTGTGTGTGTGTGTGTGTGTATGTTGATCATTCGTTATTCCTGTTTATTTCTTAACTTCAAACTTTGTATTAAAACTAGGCTAAACTCACCTTGGGGTGCATCTTAGTCTTGAAACTGTGACCAAGTGCCCTGTTCTTCTACAACTGCAAGCTTTCCTTCTCCTGTCTCCCTTAGAAATATGACCATTGCCCCTTCTCATTTGTGACTAACAACAAACTTACCTCTCCACTATGGGACTATGACTCAGAAATGTGTATGGGCTATAGAGTTGCCAGTCAGCACCAGCTATACCCAATGCCAGCAAACTGTCCCCAGTAATCTCTTTCTTGCCAGTTTTTGTACCCTCTTACAGTCATTTAACTGACAGCTGCTGAAACTACTGCTTTTCTTCTCCTTTTTGCTTCCAAGGCCCACCACTGGTGTTGCTACCATACCCCTACTCAAGCCAACCTCTCAAGCCAACAGCCTAAGTTATCTTAGACTGGGAAATGTATCAATATGACCTTTTATTTGCTCTGCTATTCCAAAATTGGATTTGAGGTATTATTTTAATGCTATTTGGAGAGGATCACATTAGTTTCAATAGTTATCTTCTTGCCATCACTCTCATCTCTCTTTGATCTTTTTGCCAGAATAATCTTTCTCATGAATAAATCTGAGTATGCCAATTCTATGCTCAGAGTTCTTTAGTGAATCACCACCATCTTCTAACTAAGAGACAAATTTCTCTGTCTGGTACTCAAGGCCTTAAAATTTGGCACCTTTCTAACATAGTGTATACTGATATGCATGCATATGCATACATGCACAAATCTTCAATATACATATACACATGTGAACATTCCATTATATGTTTATATATAATCTGTGTATATGTGCATATTATATATATCTCAATATAAAGATACTCACAGACATAAATGCTCATGCTTATAAACACATATATACATACATGCATATACTTACATATATATATGTATATATATATATGCCATACATACAGTAGTGTGTGTGGTGATGTAGTAGATAGCAAGACCTTGCCTTAGAATCATGACTTCAAGATTATCTACGGCCAGATAATGGCATTGTGCCATTCTGCAAATCACCTATACTCTCAGTGATTCCAACAATTCTATTATTATAAGGTAGAGATATATTGCATTGGTAAAAGGTGTTTCTTCCTTCCATGCCATTGACTTTTTTTTTCAAATTTTTGTAAGAAAAGCAAGAAGTGGGGAGAAAATGAAGAATTCTTTTTATTCATTTCTAAGCCTTTAGTACTTTTTCAAAAGGGGAAAAAATAGATGTGTTAGCCTCAGTATTTTAGCCAAATGATTTCTCTGAATGTGTTAATTAATTCTTGGGATAAAGTTTCGAAGTGGCAAGTAGTATAATTATGATGTGAGTTAGATCAATATAGACATCCATTATATATAATTCAGGCTAATGTGTACTTTCTCCAATACTAGGGATTTATTTCAGGAGGAGCTATCAGGAAAATTTCTTGAAAAAAAAGGTTCCTATATAACCCTAGGATAAATTGTTTGAATTTCAAGAGGGCAAGGGCAAATTGTTCTTACCTCAAATAAGGGTAGAGTTAAATCTTTATTTCCAAGGCTTGAGTCTCTTTCCTTTTCTTCTTTACTCATAGAGGATCTAAAATTAAAACCAGTTTCATTATTCATTGAATAATATTCAAATATTGGAACCTAAATTGTCTTTCGGCTTTTTGATCTTTGGACTGAATAAGCTCATGAGATCACAGATTTAGACTTGGAAGAGACTTTAAATGTCATAAAGTCCAACCTTCACATTTCGCAGATAATGAAACTGAGGCATAGCACAAGGTACTACTACTTTTCCCCTCCCTCCATTATCATGTTTAAAAACTTAATGATCTTTCAGGTTGTTGTTGTTGTCATCTTTTTCAGAGTCCTTTCAAATGACTCACATTCCTTTGTCAGGAAATTCAGAGTAAGTGACAGTCCTGTATTCCAAAAAGTCCTGGATTTAATAAGATAAATGCTCCACTATTTTTCTGGGCTTTCTAGTCCAACATCCAGGCCAGGTTTTAGATGATAAATATTTATTACAACTAGTCCCAGGGCAAGTCCCTTCAGAAAACACTTCTTAGGTACCTTCATGTTGACATTGATCCATTGATAACCATTCTGAATATAATTCTCCAGTCAGGTGCATACCTATTGAATGTTCAGGTTGTCTGGACCCTGTTTTCCCAGGTTATTGATTGAATGTCAGACAGGAGAGAATCCAAAGCCTTCCTGAAGTCAAGATAGATTACATCAATTGTTTCCCCTTTTTGCTACCAAGTCTGTCACTGGCACAGAAGGTATTAGTTTAGCATGACAAACTTCATTCTTTATGAGCCTGTCCTAGTTACTACCTAAGGTAATAACGAATCATTTTTGTTTTGTTTATTCTTATCATTTAAATTATAAAATAGTATTCTTTTCTAGAGAAAGAAACTTTTTTTGGAGAGAAATAACATATAAGGATTTTTTTTTCATGATTGCTGGGATTTTTTTTTAAACCTGTTTTACATACTTGTAGAAAATTCAGTTAATGAAAAGATAAAGCATTTTTAAAATTTGGGGTGGGGGTAGTTCTTTCATTTCATTCCTATAGGGAACTCTTATTGTGAAAATTTTTTTACTAATGCATATTGACAATAATTATGCAATTTATGGTCTAAAATTGATGCCTTAGGACATTGAGTTTGGGGGTGAATTTCTAGGGTCATGGGTCTAGTACAAATCAGAGGTAGAATATAAGCTAAGCTTATCCTAAACCCAAGGCTTCACTATCTACTTTTAATAATGGCATACAACTTATCTATGGAAAATTATATGTGATTTAACAACCTTTTCAGTGCTTTGATATTTCCATGACTCTATGGACTCTTCAAGATAGCTACACCCTCTAATGCTTGAAAATGAAAGGTTAAATTTTGGGAACGTATGCCTACAGTGACAAAAGGACTAACTTCCTATGTATAGAAATTTGGAGTTAAAAGAAAATATCGTTCATTAATTTCCCTTTCAGGGCATGTACATAGTATGTCTACTCCTGCCATGTGCTTCTCCAGGACCATTTGATATTGTGCCAAATGCTACTATTTCTAGGGCTGATAATGCCCACGATAAGAATATCTCCTCTCAACCTCTGAGGAAAACCAAACAGATTTTCTTCTCCACCCTAATACAAGTCTACTCTAAATGTTATCAGAATGCAATAAAAAGTTAAAAAAAATGTAGGGGGGGGCAGCTAGGTGGCTCAGTGAGCAGAGCGCAAGCCCTGAAGTCTGGAGAAACTGAGGTCAAATCCGGCCTCAGTCACTTAACACATGTACTAACTGTATGACTTTGGGGAAGTCACTTAACCCCAATTGCCCTGCCAAAAAGTCAAAAAAAAAAAACATAAGAGAAAGCAAAAATGACAAGCAACTCTTTTAGCTTAACTTTATTGGCCAGCAGAAATGAAAAACTATTTCAACACTAATTTATCCAACTTACCAACCAAAACAATCTTCTTAGAAACATCATGAATCCTTACAACTCAACTGAAGGCCATCCCATCTCCTCTTCATCAGATGACAATGGGCATGCCCACATTCTCAATAAGTAGCTACCCATCAGACATCCCAAGGGACATTTCACATTATAAGTTTGTGAGCTTTTTGAGGAACCTGCTCAAATTAATCAGATATTTCTCTGATCACAAACAAATTACTGTATACCTTATATTTCAAAGGATCTATTGTCTCAGTAAGATATATATGTGTGTATACATATACATATACATGCACATACTTACATACACATAAATGCATATGTATATAAATATGTGTGCATTCATGTGTGTAGATATACACAAACATATATATGTATGTTATGTGTGTATATTTGCTGGACCTCTATTGTATCTCATCTATGACCTTTTATCCTTTGAGGCTATTATCCACAATTAATAGTACACAGTGGGTCCACTTAACATTCCAGGGGCCTTCCCCTAGATCCCTTGTCATCAAATGGATGTGATGGAACACATGGACTATTTATAAGTTGTCGTTACTTTTACCTATTGTCCTAGCCCAGCTCATTTTTCTGTCATAAACCTCTCAATCATATACTTTGTGCTGCTTTGTGAATACAATTTACATTTATTAATGATCTATAATATTTTAAATCCACAGTGCATCTTCATAATGTCCTATTTTGATTCCTTCAAGTTGTGGTATTCTACCACCCACAGACAATATAGGATGTCAACTCTTTTTTTTTTTTGAGGAAGCAACTTGAGGTAATGAAAACATCACTATGCATTTCATCAAAGTACCACTGTTTTATTGACTTATTAGTTGGGTATGAAGTGGATTATATCATATTTGTACCAAAGTTTTTCAGTTTCTTTACATTTTGTGAAATATGAAATTTTTCATTAGTTATATATATATATGTGAAAACTGTTTAGTGACTACCCTAGGCAAGGTTTAGAAATATCACAATTCAGTGATAGCCTTCAGTTCTATATTTCTGAAAGTCTTTGTAGACAACTCTTTACAGATTGAAATAATTCTTTAATCCTTTCATGCCCATTGTCATTTGCCCATCCCACAATAAATTGTGACTTCTGTTTTTGTTTTTGTTTTTTTTTGTTCAAGAGCATAGTCTCCCATACCTGGAATGCTTATAGATCTGGGTGCCAATATGAATATTAAAATTATGCATTTTTAGAAGAATGAAAGCTGTCTCTGCAACTTCTCATTAAACCCTCCTTTTTAAGCAAGTTGAATCCTCTTTCCCATGAAAGCCCTTCATATACTTGAAGGCAGCTTCATTTACACCTGAAGTCTTCTGTTTTTCAGGCCAAAAAAATTCACTTCCTTCAGCCAATTATCATATGGCTTGGTATGCATTTTTAAAACTTTGCCAATAGCCCAATTCAAATTGCTTCCTTCCATCCCAATGCTTTTCCATATCTTTTAAAACTGTGGCTCCCTGAACTGAACGCAATAGTCAAGATGTGATTTTACAAAAGTAGCATACAGAAAGATCTATTTTCCCCCATTTTGAACACTGCCACTCAAAGAAATGCCATCTGTATACTCTCATTGAAACCTTGTGGATTGTTTTGAAGAAAACATAGCACATAGTTACTATTTAAACAAAACCCTATTTTTAAAAGCTTAACTTTTATTCTCCACTTTAGACATAAAGTTAAGTGCAACTTAATGAAATATGTATAAAAGAAAGATGGACATGTGAACTCTGAACAGATGTTTAATTTTGCACATTCCCTCTTCTCTGATGTCTAGCCTTAGCACATATTGGAAGATTTAAAATAACATTAAAAAAACCAACAACACACTCAAAAAACTGTTACTTTTCAAAATCTGACATTCGGTTCTTATTTTTAAATCCTAGCCCTTAATGAAGGATAATGAGAAACAGAAGAGACATGGGAAGAACTTTTAAGGGAAGATTAGAAACACTGGTAAAAATAAGGCTACTTGAGATAAGATAATGAAAGAGCAAGCAATAGTCCATTTACCTGTTATTCTTAATAACATACATTTCCCCTTGAAATACCAGCACAATGACAAGTATTTTTAATTTTTAAAAAACCATTTTAAATTGAAATTCAATTAAACACTGTTGAATACATACATACAAAAATACATATATACATTCTTTATAGTCTTTGGATTTCATTTATTCTGAGCACTCTCAGTGTCAACAATTTAAGTAGCAACAACTATATAAGTTTATAGTCTTAGAGAAATATTTGGAGCACTGACAAGTGAAATACTTGACAAGGTTGCACAGATTTCATGGGCCCAAATCTGAATTTCAGACAATGCTTTACAGGCTCCGAAGCCAGATCTTTGTCCACTATACTATTCTTTCTAGTAATTTGAAAAGTATAAAGACCTAAGCAAGTATAGCCTGAGAGTCAGAAAGATGTTTTAGATTTAGAGGACTTAGAGTTTCCCAACTAATTATATGACACTTAAAACATCGCTTCCACACGTTGGACCACATTTTTTTTTCGTGAAAAATGAGATCGTTGAAATAGTATATCTAAAAGGTCCCAATGGTTTTATAATTCTTGTGATCCTATATGAATAAAAAGATGATAGTAGTGTTTATGTTAATGTTAGTACAGATTATTTTTTTAAATATCTTATCTAAATCTTATAAATATGCTTTTTTTGTGTGTGGATTTAGCATAAGCTGCTCACATCAAACATAGAGAGTAATGACAACTTGTCACAGAGACTGCCAAGCAAAATGTTGAGATCAAAACTTTCTGAAAACTAGATATTTGTGTCCCCAAGCTGGCAGCTAAATCTCACATAAAATTCAGTATGTTTTATAGTGTCAGCAGGGAGGCAATGGAACAAAGTCAGAGGTGGAGTACAGTCTACACACATCGCAGAAGTGGAGTTTAAAGACTTCAAAAGAGTCTGGAAACAGATTTAAACTTCTATCGGTTTTTTAATACCATCATTTGTGTGTGTGTGTGTGTGTGTGTGTGTATTTCTTTGTGTCTGTGTATGACAAATATTGCCTGATTAGTAGAATTACTAAATAAATGTAAGACAGGCTCTGCTTTGTTCAGCACAGAGATATGATTTAGCACCTGCCATGCTAAGCTGAAGACAAAATTGTTGAAAGACTTTCTGCAAGATTTGATATACAGGAATACATGATCCATTTGCTTTTGAAGTCATATGTCATTATTATTGAAACCCAGTTAAAACTGTGGAATGTTCCTGGTTTCCACTTGCAGAGTTAATGAAAGTGTTCTTTAAACTTGACTTTCACTTTGTGATCTGTGTGGGGCAGTCTATTTATACATGTGTCTCTTTTTGATCAAGTGATATATGGTGCAAGGTTGAAACCTTTTTTTTTTGGACACTTGCAACTGGGATTCTCAACTGAAACAAAACTCTTTTCTACATGTTACTGGCAACTCAACCATGAAGATAGGTTTCTGCCTCAATTCAGTTCACCAAAATTTAGGGAAGAATGAAGAAAACATTAAACTTTCCCTTTAGAATTTCTCAATCAAAAATATTATATGAAGACGTTCTTTGGTTATATACTCTTAATAGAGAAGTTAGTGAAGAATGCAAACAAACACATCATAAATAGGTTGTAGCGAAACCACGTTTGCCCCTCAGGGCATTAAGAGGGTACTAAGGAGGGACACTAGAGGTTGCTGACAGCACTTTTTATCCCTTGGTAAATAGAAACAAATGAAAATAACTGACTTCAGAATTTATTTAACAAGGTTCGTTAATAATGTAACATAGGCTTTTCACAAACTATCCTTCTTCTCTTCCTAAACTGCAACATTTTTGATGTGACCTATGGGTGCCTACATGGCTTAGTGGCTGGAATACTGATCCTGGAGTCAGGAAGACTCCACATCTTAAGTTCAAATCTGGCCTCCAATGTTTATTAGCTGTGTAAATCTGGGCAAGTCACTTAATCCTGTTTGCTTCAATTTGCTCATCTGTAAAATGAGCTGGAGAACAAAAAAGGACAAAACATTCCAATATTTTTTCTGCCAAGAAAACCCCAAAAAGGTTAACAAAGAGTTGGGCATGACTAAAAATGACTAAACAACTACAAAAAAGAGTCTCTGACCATGGGCCTAGTGTCCAAAAGTAACTTGTTCAACAGACCATTTATTTCCCAAGATCTGAGGCTTCACTTTAATATTTCTCTCCTTATTCAACTGAATTTACTTTTAATAATTCATTTTATGCCTTTTTGTTGCTTGCCCTAGCATTATTACCTGGTAGTGCTTCTCTTGATTATCAGTCAAAGGTGCAAAGGGGAATTGGTAGAAGAAACAGTGAAAATAATTTTCAAAAAAATTCAAAACGTTAATAAAAGTAATACAATGAAAATTCTAAAAGCAAATGAAGAATTTTCAAATAAAAGGAGAAAAAAGTTAATATTCTACATCATGATTTTCTCATCAGGATATATAACATGACCACAGATAAGAATAAAAAATAAGCAAATGATATCATTAGGAAGGGAGCACTATAAACTGGAGGACTCAGGAATGTCTTTTGATAGATGTTAGTTAAAAAATAGCAAAAGAAGTTTTCCAACAAAATATCTTCTGAGACAAATCTAGTCTTGAAACTTAAACCAGGGAGAATTGAAACAGAGAAAAGAAACCTAAACACCAACATCTAATATAAAATAGTTGCACAATTTAAATAGAATTTTGAATAATTTATTGTAGGGAATTATGTGTGTATGTGTGTATATGTGTGTATGTGTGTAGAGAATTGTGTGTATGTATGCATGAGAGAGAAAAACAAAAAAAAGAGAGAAGTCTCATTGGAGGACTTTGTTTTGATTGACCATGCATATTTTTTAATAAGAAATTTGTTTTTCTTTTGCTATTCTACTGAATATGTGGTTTGAGGGAGGGAAAATTGACTTTAGATATTTTTTTTGAATTGCAAAAGTGGAAGGGCACTAAAGACAATAAATGTTACATATAATTTGAGATGAGGTCACTGTTTGTTTTTGTTATATTAATGAATTATTTTACTTATTTACAAGAGATATCTCATAAAATAGGAGCAATCAATAAATGTTTGTAATGTAAAAATAAAACACATCAAGAAAAGAAAAGGAAAAAAAGTATTTGTGTACAGGAAAAATATGTTAGGTTTGTTTTTCAGGAAGAATATTTTGGAGAGGATTCTGGGATGATGGCAGAGTATGTCAGAAAATTCCAAGCTCTCAAGATTTTCCCCAATAAAAAAAATGAAATGACACCTCAGGGCAATTACTGAACAGTAAAAATAAAAAAGAGTAAGGGCAGAACAGAGGTCCTCCTGAGACAATCATGGAAGATCCCAGGAAAAATCCCAGCACCAATGTTTGGTCCCTGTGAAGAGTAAATACTAGGCAAAGTCCTAGGTCAGTTTAAACAAGGGGCAAGCACTGGGGTTAGCTGGGTTGGAGGCTGCCTCAGGCCCAGCCTCAGCAATTTTTATCCCATGAAAGTGAGGGGTGTTTTACATCTGACCCATGGAAGATTGAGAGAACTACTGCTGACAAGGAAAGTCAGACCCAACTGTGCTGCAGAAAGAGAGACATGGCCAGGGAAAAGAAGGAACTAGCACACTCCAGGTCGGTGCAGAAACAGTGGGCCAGCAACACCACTGACTGTGGGCACTTAGAGGAGGCTGAAGTTCTTGGTTCTAGTTTCAAGTCAGGGTAGGGAACTCTGAAGGAGGATCTGAGCCAAAGGCACCACCCCCAATACTGCAGGACTAGAGGTGATTATAAAAACTCAGTTGCTACAAAGGAGAAAAAAATCTACCACAGAGAATTACAATGGGGAATTGAGAAAACTGGGGTTTGTCTTCAGAGAAGGATATTGAAGCAAAGAAACCTTCTTCTGCCCCAAAGATTAACTTTAAGTGGTCATCTGCTCCAAAAGAATTCATAGAGGAGCTGAAAAAAAACTTTAAAAACCAAATGAGAGAGACCGAGGCAAAACTAAAAAAAAAAGAACTCAACAGGAAAAAAGGAAGAAAAGGAAAAGAAAGTCAACCTACTAGAAAAGGAAATCCAGAATCTTGAGGAAGAAAATAACTTCTTGAAAACTGTGATCGGGGAAAGGGAAGCCAGCAAAGTTATAAGAGATCAACAAATAATAAAACAAAATATAAAGAATGAAAAAAAAAAGAATAGAAGAGAATGTGAAACATCTCATTCAAAAAACAACTGATCTGGAGATTGGATCAGGAAGAGAAAACATAAGAATATTCAGACTACCTAAAAGTTATGATTTTAAAAAAAAGGATCTCGATACAATAATATGAGAAATAATAAAAGAAAATTGTCTTGAAGCATTACGAGAGGGAAAAGAAGAAACAGAAAAAATCCACCTGAAAGAGATCCTATGAGGAAATCCCATAGGACTATTATAGTTAAATTCTGAAGCTCTCAGCTCAAGGATAAAATATTATGAGCAGCATGAAAAAATTTAAATCTGGTGGTGCCACAATTAGAATCACATGAGACCTAGCAGCAGTGACACTACAAGGCCACAGGTCTTGGAACAATATATTTCAAAGAGTGAAAGACCTGGGGTTCCAGCCAAATATATCACACCCAGCAAAGCATAATCCCGAATGAAAGATAAAAAAAGAGGTTTAATAAACTCTCAGACTTTCAGGACTTTGTTAAAAAAATGAACTTAATAGATTTGACTTACAAAAGCCAAGAGAAATATTAGGTATATACCAAAGAATAATTGCAATGGACTCAATAATATCAGGTGTTTACCTTTTTGATATGTAAAATGTAGAACATGTCTAAGATTGTTTTTAGTAATTGAGTAGTTCATAAGAAAGATTCAGGTAGACCTGAGTATGATATGAATTTAAAAAGTAAAACCATTTATGAACAGATAAAAAGAATAATTATTTTATATAAATGAGGTACAAGAGAAAGAACTGACACAGAGGAATTAGATGGGAGAAGAGGGCTATTAGTTCTGGAAACCTACTCTCATAGGGAATGAGTCCAAGAGGGGACAATACATACATAAATATATACATATATATTTACATACATACATATATATAAATGCATACATATGTATATGTATATGTGTATATATGTGCATATATATATGGAGATAAAAGTCTTCTAAATTCAGAAAGAAATAAAGTACTAAAAGGATAGGGAGGGGGGAGAGGATAAAGGAGGAATCTCTAGAGGGGAGAGCAAAGCAGTAGGTTAAAGGAGGGTATAGAAGGGTGTTTAGATTAATGGGAATGGGAGGACAAGGGAGGGATCTTTGAGGTGGGGGGGCCAGGTTAAGTAATAGGAGGGGAAGGTAGAGTGTAGAAGTAAAGTAGAAGAGTTAGGAGGCATAGGAAATAAAAGATATACACAAACATAAAAACAAAGATTACAAGTCAAATCTGTTAAGGAAAGTATATGTCTATGTATGCATGTATGTATGTGTGTACATATGTATATATATATATATATATACGTATATATAAACACGTATATATATATATATACACATACATACATACATATATATCCATGCTTAATTGTAGCCTTCTGGGGGGGCTGAAGGGGGAAAAAGGACAAAGTAAAAAGTACACAACTGAGAATAAAAGAAAACTAATAAGGAGCAAAGAAAAAATGGATAGCTCTCAACAACACAAGATGTAGTATGTATTATGTAGACTGAAATGGAAATGTATTGCTATATATTTTGAATCCTCTTTTATGTTCTGCTGTGCACATGTCATGCTTTTTTTTCTTTTCTTATTATGTATTTAAATTTAATATTTAAGTTTTTAATGTGTTTCTTTTTTGCATACTTATTTCACTAATTTAAAAAAATGTTGTGCTCTTTAAACGAAAAAAAGAATATTTTTTCAGGTGTATGAAGGCTAGATCAGTAAGAGAAAAGATAGAAAACTGAAAGGCCAAGTTATGAAAATATATTAGATGACACTTTATGAGGCCCTCAACTAGCAGTGTGGCAAGGTGCATAGACAAGAGGAGATAGACTGATTAGATATTATGGAAGCATAACTGATAGAATGTGACACACTTTTAAAAGGAGAGTGCAAAAAGAAAAGAAATATGTGATATGAATTTTACTTAAAACCCTCAGTGACAAAAAGGCTGGTAACATAGATAGCTGAGACTGTGGTTAGAGCAATACAATTTGTATTCAAGATGATCTGAGTTCAAATCTAGCTTCAGACCTTTATTAGCTGTGTGATCTTGGGTGAGACACTTAGCTTTGTTTTCTCCATCTTCTCAATTCTAAAACAGAGATAATAAAAACACCTACTTCACAGGATTATTGTGAGGATCAAATGAGATAATATTTGTAAGGCTATTAGCTCAGTGTCTGGCACATAGTAGGCTCTGTGTGCTGAGTCTGTTCTCTCTTCCCTCATCCTGATATAAGCTTGATAGGTAGGAGAGGGTTTTTGTTTGTTTGCTTGCTTGCTTATTTGTTTTGTTTTTTATTTGTTTGTTTGCTTTAGAAGAACATATTCAAATTTTATATGCTAAATTTGAGATGCTAGAGGGAAGGTGACTTAATGGAAGAGGTATTACTTGAAATATGAATAGTATTTGTATAATTTGAAAGAAAATGATGAGGCATAGTAACATTTCACGTGTCTTGAGGAATAATGAGGGTCTAACCTTGCTGAAACAAGGTTTTATGTTAGAAAATAATAGAAAATAAATTTAGAAAAGGTAGATTACTGTCAGTATTTAGAGGGACCTGAAAAAGTAACATGAATAAGAAAGTTGTTGAATATTCTTGAGGTGGAGAGTGGCACTCAGTAATTCACCTAGTCATATATAACAATATTCATAAAAGGAAAAGGTACTGTACCTGGGGCATACTTAGTGAAGTAGCAGTGTGAGTGGAACAGATTGGATAGATATATTAGAACAGTTGGACGTAGAGTAATATTATTTTCACTTATTCATAACCAAACAGTACAAAATACGTTAACTGATCATCACTGATACTTGGGAATCCCTCAAAAGTATTCTTATTGGAATCCTTCTCATATTGTCCATAACGAGTGTTTCAATCCTTTTCCTTGTATCTTCAATCCACAATTCATATCTTAATCTCAATACTTAGTTTGTACACCATACCTTCCTACTTTATTGAGGCTGGAAGAAGCTAGGTACAACGTGAGGTTAGAGATATAGGTGAGCTAGGGAGAAAAAAAAATCTAATGCTACATTTAGGAAACATTAATAACTATATATAAGCCATGAGAACTGTATTTGTCTCTGTACTGTTAACTAAGTTAACTTTACTGATGTCAATATTAACCAAGTAATCACCAAAAGGGACAAATTTGGAAATTAGTTGTGATTTCTTATTACTTATGATTACATGTGACTAATCACCTGCACATTGATTTTTTTTTTGATGCACCATAAAAGTCTAGAAATATATAAATTATTTCCTGGGACTAATTAGACTACACTTTGTTTCAGGTATCTAAATTTGTCACTGTGTCATTTTTATCAATGTGCAAAATATTTGTTAAATAAGAGGAAGGCAGAAAGGGAGTATTACATGGCCTTAATATGCTAAAGTTGTTATTTTTGCTCTGGGAGAAACTGTGTGTGTGTTTGTCTTAATATTTATATGATCCTTCCTCACCCCCCCCAATAAAAGAACTTCCACAAATATTTGATTTCACATGATATTGTTAATTAATGATGTGACAGAAGTTGTTTGCAGTTTCAGAAACAAGTTCGGCAGTTCCTCCTCATAAAGATTTTAAGTAATTTATAGACATTTATTTAAAACCAAATATTTCAATTCTCTTTTTAAAGAATTAGTATTTTAAAAGCCCTGAGAATGACTAGAAATTATATTTTATCATATTACACTTTTTACAACACTGAGGCTCTTTGATTAACATGTTATTTAGATAATTATAACTTTGTATATAAATTTTAGAAAAGTTGCATCAATTCAATTCTAAAACCATTACATAAATACTTAAGTTTCTACAGTGTGCAAGACATGGCCTACTCTCAAGAAGTTTAAAATATACTAGTGAATGGCTAAAATATATCATCTCTGGAATAAATATACAAAAAGGAATTGTTCCAAATTTCACAATTATCTTGCGCTACTTTGGATTGGTTACCCCACTGCATATTCCTTTCTCCCCCTAACCAAGAAGTCATGTATAATGACAATAAGGACAGCTCAACAGTGCAAAAGATAGATCTCTGGGCAGGGAGACAGGAAGACACTTCTTTCTCAATTCAAGTCTGGCCTTGGACACCTAGTAATTGGGTGATTCTGGGCAAGTCACTTAATCATTTTTTGTTTTAGTTGCATCTGTAAAATGACTAGGAGGAAGAAATGGTAAACACTCTAATCGGGTCACAAATAGTCAGACATGAATAAAAAAACTGAAAATAATGACATTAAGAGAACAATTGACCTCTAATTCTAAATCTTGGAGTATTGATAATCAAACATACATTTCTCTTAGAAGAGAGATAGGAGTCAATAAACAGAATTTGGCAATGCTGTTAGACAAAGAGGTTAATTTTAGCCAATTTGTTTGTTTTTATTTTCTTTTGTTACAAGGTGGGACTCATCTCAATGTGGATGTATGCAGAAGGTGGCAGATGAGGAGAAAAAGTATATGGTATAAAGACAAGACATTTTGATAAAAAATGAATGATGTATATACAATAGTCAACAGAGACCTAATAATCGTAAAGTTTAGTGGCTTATACAAGGCAAATTGAAAAAAAAACTATAGGAAGCTTAAACCCTTTTCTTAAGTCACGTGATCTCTTATAATTATTATTTTTAGTGGTAAGAAGTCATGTTTTACACTTAGTCCTATCAGTAGAATCCATAGAAGCAGCAGAAGCAGAAATAATAACAATAACAATGATAGTAGGAAAAACTTGTGTCACATACCTTGCTAAGTTACTAAATATGTGTTCCTTTTCCAATGATCACAAGTCTATATTCCACTAATTTCTCAGTGGAATCACTTTAAGGAGCAGAGCCAAGATGACAGCTGAAAAGCAGGGACTTGCCTAAAGCTCTCCCCCAGGACCATTGAAACACCTGTAAAAAGTGGCTCTGAACAAATTCTAAAACTGCAGAGCTCACGAAAGAGCAGAGAAAAGCAGGGCTCCAACCCAGGATAGCCTGGATGGTCACTGGGTAAGGTCTATGGCACTGTGCTGGTAGTGGAGCAGAGCAGATCCCAGCCTGGGCTGTGCACAGACCAACCAGAGTGGGAGTCAGGCAGAACAGGCCATGGTGCCCTGAATCAGTGAGCTGTGGCAGTTACCAGACTTCTCAACCCACAAACACCAAAGACAACAGAGAAGGTGAGTGGGAAAAGCTGCTAGGATAGAGTGAAAGGAATTCCCACTTGGCCACCACCCTGGGGGTGGCAGAGGTGGTGTAGCTCTGAATCTGCTTACAGAGCTAGAACTGCAGTTGCTTCTGGCCCCAGGACCAACTGGTGGGAGGAATTAAGTGGTGAATCAGAGCAGGAGTGCAGAGCAAGCTTAGATCGGAGTCCAGTCTGGGTTGACGATTCTTGGGGGAGGAGGAGTGCTGGTGTGGCAGAGCATGCTGTGTAGAAAAAGCTCTGAAAAGAACAGCACAGGAATTCAAGCTTGGGACAAAGTACTCTACGAGCAGTCATATCCCAACAAAAAGCTCAAGGGTCAAGTAGTTGGCTGGGAACATGAACAGGCAGTGAAAATGGACTCAGATTCAGACTCAGACTTTGGAATCTTTCTTTGGTGACAAAGAAGACCAAAACATACAGCCAGAAGAAGTCAACAAAGTCAAAGAGCCTACATCAAAAGCCTCCAAGAAAAAATGTGAACTTGTCTCAGACCATGGAAGGGCTCAGAAAAGATTTGGAAAAGCAAGTTAGAGAAGTAGAGGAAAAAATGGGAAGAGAAGTGAGAGTAATGTGAGAAAACCATGAGAATCAAGTCAATGACTTCCTAAAGGAGACCCAAAAAAATACTGAAGAAAATAATGCCTTAAAAAATAGACTAACTCAAATGGCAAAAGAGCTCTAAAAAGGCAATGAGGAGAAGAATGCCTTGAAAGGCAGAATTAGCCAAATGGAAAAGGAGGTCCAAAAGACCAGTGAAGAAAATACTACCTTAAAAATTAGATTGGATGGGCAGGGTCAAGATGGCCACATGAAAACAGTGTGTTACCGTAGCTGTCTCACAAGCTCTGAAAGATACCTATAAAAAAGTGAATCTGAGCAGATTTGAGTTAGAAACTGCTAGCAGTCTGAGTTGGGCAAATTTCCAAGCCAGGAGAGTCCAAAAGGCCAACAGAAAGAATCTGTAGGCTGGGAGATCACTTGGCATGCAGAGCTGCTCCAGACAGCACCAAAGTGGAAGCAGCTGCTGAAAACAACCAGCGAGTCAGACTGGGAGAAAGCTGGGCACCTAAAACCGACAGAGATCCCCAGGCCTCCCAAAGGAGTCTGTGGGACTGAGGAGAGGCAGCAGCGCACCACCACCAGCCATGAGACATCAACTACTGAGGCTTGCAGCCCAAAGATATGAAATGCATCTTCTTGAACTTCTGAGAGAGATAACAACCAGGTAAATGGCTCTAATCCCTCCCCCCTTTACCCAGAGAATTCCTTGAGAAAAATGCTGGAATAGAGGAGACAGAAATGGGATTTCAGTGGCCAAGCAGTGGGAGTTCCTGAGTCCCAGCAGTGGTCAACACCAGGAGCCCAGACATACCCTTGCACCCCCGGAGGAAGTGGCAGACACCAACACAAACAACAAAAAGTTGAGACCATTGCTGAAGAGCAACAGTGCTGGAGAGCAGTACCAAGGAAGAGGAGACTTCAGGCAGTCAGGCCCCTCCCTCACACCTCGGGAAACTAAAGGTTATAATACACAAAGCCAGTAACTAGACTCACAATCCCAGAACAAGAAACCTGGCACAGAGAGCCCTGATCCCCCAAAGCAGAAATTCACTGTAAAGCCGGGAAAAAGCTACCCAACATGAAGAAGAACACACACACACACACACACACACACACACACACACACACAACCCGATGCCCATTGATTCTTTTCATGGAGAGAGGCATGATCGAAATACCAATTGGGAAGAAGATAGCAATGACACTAACCCACATTTGATACCTCGAAAGGGAATGAGAAGTGGTCTCAAGTCCAAAAAGCATTACTGGAAGAGCTAAGGGAGGATTTTAAAAATGAAATTAGGGAGGTAAAAGAAAAAAATGGAAAAAAAAACCACTGATGAAATCAAGTCCTTAAAGAATAAGATTGGTGAAATGGCTACAGAGACTCAGAGTCTAAACAGAGAAAATGACACTCTGAGAGGTAAAATCAACCAACTGGAAAAGGAGACTCAAAAGCAAAATGAAGACAGCAACTCATTAAAAATTAGAATTGAGCAAGTGGAAGCTAATGACTCTATGAGGCATCAAGAAGTAGTAAAACAAAGTGTAAAGAATGAAAAAACCGGAAAAAGTGTGAAATATCTGATGGGAAAAACAACTGACCTGGAAAATAGATCCATGAGAGACAATCTAAGAATTATTGGTCTACCAGAAATGCATGATGTAAAAAAGAGCCTTGACAGTATGTTCAAAGAAATTATGAAAAATAACTGCCCAGAGGTCCCAGAACCAGAGGGTAAAATAGTCATTGAAAGGATCCACTGATCACCCCCTGAAAGAGATCCCAAATTTAAAACACCAAGAAATATTATAGCCAAACTTCAGAATTACAAAGTCATGGAGAAAATACTGCAAGCACTCAAAAAGAAACAATTCAAATGCTGTGGAACTATAATAACAATCACACAAGATCTTTCAGCTTCTACATTAAATCACAGGAGAAATTGGAATATGATATTCTGAAAGGCAAAGGATCAACTACCCAGCAAAACTAAGCATAATTTTTCAGTCAAGGAGATGGACATTTAATGGAATAAGAGAATTCCATAACTTCCTGATGAAAAGGCCAGAACTCAATGGAAAATTTCATCCCCAAATATAAAACTCAAGAGAGAGATAATAAGGTAAACAGTGAGAAAAAAAACCCCACAAACCTTATTAATCAATAAGGGCAAATTATTTACTTCATCATAAATGATTATATCATGTTATGTATGTCATATAAATATACATATATATAGTATATATATATATGTCAATCTTGAGAATACTACAGCTATTATGACAATTGAAAGGAATACACAAAGACTGTGGATATCTGTATAAAATGACTGATATAATGATATAAAACATAATTAAGAGATGTAAAGTGAGGGTTATGGGAGAAGAGGTAAGGAGATAGCAGAAAAGAATAAATTACATCAAAAGAAGAGGCACAAAAACACATTATAGTAGAGGGAAAGAAGGGAGGGAGAAGAGTAGCATTTGAGCTTTACTGTCATTGGATCTGATTCAAGAAGGGAATAACATACCCTGATAAGTATAGAAATCTAACTTGTCCTACAGGCACTTGGAGGGAAAAAGGCAGGGGGGTTGTCAGAAGGGAGGGAAGTAGTAGCAAGTGGCAAATGGTAAAATAAGGGAGCGGAATCAAGAGGGAGGGCAAACTGAGGTAGGTGACAGTGAAAAGCAAAATTTGGCTGAGGAGTGGAAGGGGAAATGGAGAAATAAAAGCATAAACAGGGGGGAAATAGGATGGAGAAAAAGACACAGGTAGAAATCATAATTGTGAATGTGAATGGGATGAACTCCCCCATAAAACAGAAGCCGATAGCAGAATGGATCAAAAACCACAATCCTACAATATGCTGTTTACAAGAAATACATTTGAATCAGGGGGATACATACAGGGTAAAGGTAAAAGGCTGGAGTAAAATATATTGTGCTTCATCTAAAGTAAAATAAAAAGTAGGTGTAGCAATATTAAGCTCAGACAAAGCAAAAGTAAAGATAGATTTAATTAAAAGAGATAAGGAAGGACACTACATCCTGCTAAAAGACACCATAAACAATGAAGCAATATCATTGTTTAACATATATGCACCAAGTGATATGGCATGCAAATTCTGATAGGAGAGGTTAAGGGAGTTACAGGAAGAAATAGACAGCAAAACCATAATAATGGGAGACCTCAACCTTCCCCTTTCTGAACTTGATAAATCTAACCTCAAAATAAATAAGAAAGAAATTAAGGAGGTGAACAGAATTTTAGAAAAGGCAGATATGATAGATCTCTATAGAAAACTGAATGGGGGTAAAAGGAATATACTTTCTTCTCAGCAGTACATGGCACATACTCAAAAACTGACAATGTACTATGGCATAAAAACCTCACAATCCAGTGCACAAAGGCAGAAGTAGTCAAAGCATACTTTTCAGATGACAATACAATGAAAATGATTTGTAATAAAGAACCATGAAAAATAAGCTAAAAATTAATTGGAAATTGAATAACCTAATTTTAAAAAATGAGTGGTCCAAAGGACAAATCAGAGAATCAATTAATAACTTCATTCAAGAGAATGACAATAATGAGACGACATAACAAAACTTATGAGATGCAGCAAAAGCATCTCTTACGGGAAGTTTTATATCTCTAAATGCTTACATGAGTAAAATAGAGAAAAAAGAGATCAACAAATTGGGCATGCAACTAAAAAAGCTAGAAAAAGAACAAATTGAAAATCCCCAATTAAATACCAAATTAGAAATACTGAAAATCAAAGGAGAGATTAATAAAATTGAAACCAAGAAAACTATTGAATTAATTAATGAATCAAAGAGCTGGTTTTATGAAAAAAAATCAATAAAATTGATAAACTTTTGGTCAATTTGATTAAAAAGAAGAAAGAAGAAAATCAAATCACCAGTATCAAAAATGAAAAGGGTGAATTCACCTCTAATGATGAAGAAATCAAAACAATAATTAGGAATTATTTTGTCCAATTGTATGCCCATAAATTTGACAACCTTAAGGATATGGATGAATATCTACAAAAACGTAAGTTGCCCAGGTTAAAAGAAGAGGAAGTAAAATTTCTAAATAACCTCATCTCAGAAAAAGAAATTGAGCAAGCCATCAATGAACTCTCTAGGAAAATATCTCCAGGGCCAGATGGTTTTACATGTGAATTTTTTCAAACATTTAAAGAACAATGACTTCCTATGCTTTACAGACTATTTGGGAAAATAGGTGAAGAAGAAGTCCTAAGAAATCCTTTTCATAACACAAATGTGGTACTAATACACAAACCTGGTAGAGTCAAAACAGAGAAAGAAAATTATAGACCA
>CM053623.1:343346397-343368199 GCA_028646595.1 Phalanger gymnotis
TTTTTTATCCTTATATCAGTTATTTTATACAGACATTCACAGTCTATGTGTATCCCTTTCCATCGTCATAGTAGCTGTACTATTCTCAAGATTGACATATATATGTATATATATAAAACAAACATAAGACAATGTAATTCTATATAAAGATGTAAATAATTTGCCCTTATTGATTAATAAGGTTTGTGGGGGTTTCCCCCCCTGTTTACCTTTTTATGTCTCTCTTGAGATTTGTATTTGGAAATCAAATTTTCCATTGAGTTCTGGCCTTCTCATTACGAAGGTCTGGAAATCCCTTATTTCCTGGAATGTGGGAAGGAAAATTGAAGAAGGTGGTTGTCGAAAAAAATCTCTTTTGAGTAGTGGAAGGGAGAAAGGAGGAAAAAAACATAAAAGTAGAGATAGGATGGCGAAAAAGACAGAGATAGTAATCATAACTGGGAATATGAACGGGAGGAACTCTCCCATAAAACAGAGGCAGATAGCAGAAAGGATCCAAAATCATAATCCTACAATATGTTGTTTACAAGAAACACATTTGTAACAGGGGGATGCACGAAGGGTAAAGGTAAAAGGCTGGACTGGAATATGTTATGCTTCAGCAAAGTAAAAAAAAAAAAGCAGGGGAAGCAATCCTAATCTCATTCAAAGCAAAAGCAAAGATAGATCTATTTAAAAGAGATAGGGAGGACACTATATCCTTCTTGGAGGAACCATAGACAATGGAGTAATATCAATACTTAATATAAATGCACCAAGTGATATAGTATAGAGATTCTTAGAGGAGAAGTTAAGGGAATTACAGGAAAAAATAGATAGCAAAACCATAATAATGGGAGACCTGAACCTCCACCTCTCTGTACTTGATAAATCTAGCCTCAAAATAAAAAGAAAGAAGTTAAGGAGTTGAATAGAAATTTAGAAAAGATATCCAGATAGACCTCTGGATAAAACTGAATGGGGATAAAAAGGAATATACCTTTTTCTCAGCAGTTCATGGCACATGCACAAAAAGTGGCAATGTATTAGGGCATAAACTCCTCAAAATCCAGTGCAGATCGGCAGAAACAATCAATACATCCTTCTCAGATCATGATGCAATAAAAATTATTTATAATAAAGGACCATGGAAAGATAAACTAAAAATTAATTGGAAACTAAATAATCCAATCCTAAAGAATGAGTAGGCCAAAAAACAAATCATAGAAACAATTAATAATTTCCTTCATTAGAATGACAATAATTAGACAACATACCAAAACTTATGGGATGCAGCAAAAGAAGTTCTTAGGGGGAGTTTTATATGTCTAAATGTTTACATGAATAAAATAGAGAAAAAAGAGAACAATGAATTGGGCATTGCTGAAAAATCTAGAAAAAGAACAAATTGAAAATCCCCAATTCAATAACAAATTAGAAATACTGAAAATCAAAGGAGATATTAATAAAACTGAAGTAAAAAAGCTATTGAACTAATAAATAAAAGGAAGAGCTGGTTATATAAAAACACCAATAAAATTGATAAACTTTTGGTCAATTTGATTTAAAAAAGACAGAAGAAAACCAAACCAGTATCAAAATTGAAAAGGGTTAATTCACCTTCAATGAAGAGGAAATTAAAATAATAATTAGTAATTATTTTGCCTAAACGTATGTCCATACATTTGACAATCATGGAAAAAATTGATGAATATTTACAAAAATATCAATTGACCAGATTAACAGAAGAGGAAGTTAATTACATAAATAACCCCATCTCAGGAGAAGAAATTAAGCAAGCCATCAATGAATTCCCTAGGAAAAAATCTCCAGGGCCACATGGATTTACATGTGAATTCTTTCAAACATTTAAAGAATGACTAATTTCCATACTGTATAGATGATTTGGGAAAACAGGCACAGGAGTCCTACCAAATTCTTTTTATGACACAAATATGGTACTAATAGCTAAACCAGGATGAGTCAAATCAGAAAAAGAAAATTATAAAACAATTTCCCTACTGAATATTAATGCAAAAATTGTAAATAAAAATATTAGCAAAAAGGTTGCAGCAATTTATCACAAGAATAATACCCTATGACCAGATAGGATTTATTCCAGGAATGCAAGGCTGGTTCAATAGTAGGAAAACTATCAGAATAATTGATCAGGTCATCAATAGAACTAACAGAAACCATATGATTATCTCAATAGATGCAGAAAAAACTTTTGACAAAATACGATTCCCATCCCTTTTAAAAACACTAGAAAGCATGGAAATAAATGGAGTCCTCCTTAAAATGATGAGTAGTATCCACCTAAAGCCATCCGTAAGCATTATATGTGATGCTAGAAGCATTTTCAATAAGATCAGGGGTGAAAGAAGGATTTCCATTATCATCCCTCTTATTCAGTTTGGTACTAGAAATGTTACCATTAGCAATAAAAGAAGAAAAAGAAATTGAAGGAATTAGAATAGGCAAAAAAGAAACTAAGTTATCACTCTTTGCAGATGATATGATGATTTACTTAGAGAATCCTAGAGAATCAAGTCAAAAAAAAAACCTACCTGAAATAATAAGTAACTTTAGCAAAATTGCAGGATATAAAATAAATCCACATAAATCCTCAGCATTCCTATATATTACTAACAAGGCCAAACAGCAAGAGACAGAAAGAGAAATTCCATTAAAAGCAGCTTTAGACATTATAAAATATTTGGGAGTCTACCTACAAAAACAAATCCAGGAACTATGTGAACATAATTACAAAACACTTTTCACACAAATAAAGTCAGATCTAAATAATTGGAAAAAAAATCAGTTCATAGTGGCTAAGCTGAGCTGATGTAATAAAATATGACTATTTTAACTAAATTAATTTACTTATTCCGTGCCATACCAATCAAACTACAAAAAAATATTTTACAGAGCTGGAAAAAATAACAAAATTCATCTGAAAGAACAAAAGGTCCAGAATATCAATGAATTAATGAAAAGAAATGCTAGGGAAGGTGGCCTAACCATATCAGATATTAACTGTAGTATAAAGCCACAGTCATCAAAATTACTTGGCACTGGCTAAGAAATAGAGCAATGGATCAGTGGAATCTGTTAGGTATATTAGACACAGTAGTCAACAACTATAGAAATCTACTCTTTGATAAACCCAAAGAGTCCAGCCTCTGGGTTAAGAATTCACTATTTCACAAAAACTGCTGGGAAACTGGAAAATAGTATGGCAGAAACTGGGCATAGACCAGTGTCGTGTACCACATACCAAAATAAAGTCAAAATGGGTCTATGATTTAGGAATAAAGGCTGATACTATAAGCAATTTAGGGGAAGGAATAATTTACCTGTCAGATCTATGGAGAAGGGAAGAATTCATGACCAAACAAGAGATAAAGGTCATTACAAAATGCAAAATGGATAATTTTGATTAATGCAGCAAAGATTACAAGGGAAGCAGAAAATTGGGAAAGAATCTTTACAGCCAGTTTCTCTGATAAAGGCCTCATATCTAAAATATTCAGAGACCTGAGTCAAATTTATATTTATACAAGTCATTCCCCAATTGAGAAATGATTGAAGAATATGACTACGCAGTTTTCAAAGGAAGAAATTAAAGATTTCTATAGGCATTTGAAAAAATGCTAAATCACTAATTAGAGAAATGCAAATCAAAACAACTCTTAGGTACCACATCTCTCCTGTCAGATTGGCTATCATGACAAAACAGGCAAATCATAAATCCTGGAGAAGATGTGGGAAAATTGGAATGCTAATGCATTGTTGGTGGAGTTGTGAACTGATCCAGCCATTCTGGAGAGCAATTTGGAACTCTGCCCAAAGGGCTATAAAATGTGCATACCCTTTTACCCAGCAATATTACTTCTTGGTTTGTATCCCAAAGAGATCACACAAGTAGGAAATGGACCAGTGTGTACAAAAATATTTATAGCAGCTCTTTGTGTGGTAGCAAAGAGTTGGAAATTGAGAGTATGCTCATCAATGGGGAATAGCTAAACAAATTGTGGTATATGAAGGTAATGAATGGAATAGTACTTTGTTATAAGAAATGGGGAGCAGACAGACTTCATCACAACCTGGAAAGACTTATACAAACTGAACCCAAGTGAGGGAAGCAGAACCAGGAGATCATTATACACAATTACAGACACATGGTATCTGTAAACGCTAACTTTTATGGACTTGGCTCTTCTCATCAATGCAAGGTTCAAAGACAGTTCCTAAAGACTCATGATAGAAAAAGCTATGCATATCCAGGGAAAGAATTACAGAGTCCAAATGCAGATTGAGGCAAACTACTTTCTCTTTTATTCCCTTCTTTTTAGTTTCATTTCTTCTTTCTCATGATTCATTCCATTGGTTATGATTTTTCTTTACAAGCCGACTGTTATGTAAATAAGTTTAATGCAAAGGTATTGTAGAACCTATGTCTCATTACATGCCCTCTTGGGGGAGAGGAGGAGGAGAGGGAGGGAGAGAAAATTTGGAAACTTAGAAACTTGTGGAACTGAGTATTGTATACTAAAAAAAATGAAAAAGAATAGTGAAGAGTATTGGTAACACATGTAAGTGACTAAGCAGTTATTAAAACCCAACTCTTCTAACCTTTGAACCAAGTCTTCTAATCTTTTTCCTTTATTACACTAGTCCTTCTCTGCTTTTATCATCCCTTTTCTCCAAAATCAAGGGTTATAGATAGACAGATAGATAGATAGATAGATAGATAGATAGATAGATAGATAGATAGGTAGATAGATATAGATACAGATAGAGAGATACATGTATGTATGTATGTATGTATATATATATATATATGTGTGTGCATATATATATATATGTACATATATATATTTATTTATGTGTGTGTGTGTGTGTGTGTGTGTGTGTGTATCGGGGCAGGGAGAAGCATTTCTGGTTGAACAATTTGAGAGGGGAGAATTACTTAGCACATACACCAATATTTTTTTGAAAGTCCTGGCCATAAGGCAATTTTGATCACTACTATTGACTTACTTGCTTTCTCAGTCAAGAGAGACTTTGTGAAACTTTGATGGGTTCATATCTAGATGGAAAACATGTCTTACATATATTACAAGTTATATTCTACTACACTTCGAAAATCAAGATCTTCAAATGTCCATTTATTTTAATAGGCTGCCAACCAACTGCCTTGCAATAATAGCAAAACTAAATCATGGCTTTGATCTTCAAGGAAAGTACAAGTAAAGTAAATATAAGTGGTAGGAGAGAATGGAAGGAAATAACGCTTGAAATTCTGTATTCTTTCATTTTTTTACTAACATTTCTCTATCAATAATTCTTCTACTTTACTTTTTCCCTTTGAATCAGAAACCTTGTATTTATCATTGTGGCAACTATGTGAGGCTAAATTTTAATTAAATTATTAAAATAACATAATCATTATGTAAATGTTTCTGTTCCATAATATTTATTCTGCCTCTGAATAAAATATCTTCACTTTGTTATGAGAGTATACAGTGCACACATTTAACCCACTATCCTTAAGAATTTTCCTACCTGTATAATGATAAAAATAATACATTTTGATAACTTAGAATAATTTTCATATTGGAGAACACACACACAGTAAGATTTTGGTACAATCCTCCTTTTATATATTTTTTTCTTAAAATATTCCTCTTCCTGAAGAACAGATAAAATTAGTTCCTTTGTTTGGGTGTGCTTATACAGACACAAACACATATAATGTATGTATGCATTTATGTATGTATGTTTTCAGATCACTTTTTTATTCTACTTTTTTGAACATTTAGATTTTTATCACTGAAATCAATTATGAAGCACTTATTAAACACTATATACTAGAAAACATTCTAGTCACTGACAACACAAATTGTCATGAAGGACTTTATCTTGTATACCAAGAGACAATGAGACAAAATAATACAAAGGAATTTTGAGGGCGTGGATGCAAAAGAAGCTAGATTTATCAAAAGAAACTCCTTTATAGAAGTGAGCTTTGAATGGACCTTGTGATTCTTAGAAATATAGATGATAATGGCTGCAAATTTTAGGCATGAGGGACACATTGTATAATGACAGGCAGATGGGAGATGGAAAGGCATGTGTAGGAAACAATAAATTCTGTTTAGCTGAACTGCAAAAATAAATGAAAGGGGATACTATATAGTAAGCCTAGAAGGGCAAGATGGACATAGGATTTTAAGTGCTTTTGATTTCAAATTGAGGAACTTGTATTTGATCGTAGAGGTGATAGAGAACCAATGGAGTTTACTGACAGGGTTGTAGTGTGGGTAGAGCTGTGCTGTAGTAATATCACTTTGAAATTATAAAGATGACTGATTGAAGACAGGAGAAATGAGTTAGACCACTTAGAAGGCTAATGCAATGGTCATGATGAGAAATTATGAGAGAAGACAGAAGAAAATGAATGTGAGAGATGCTATGCAGGGAATTATTCCTAAAGAAATGAGACAAATCACTTATATGTGATAAACTTAGGCTAAGGTCCTTTTTGTACTAGAGTATCTTTCAATATGGTCCAAGACAGGCCTGCCTTCATAAGGAATAACACCTCTCCCATTATTTTAAGTGCATTATTAAAAAGTTTCCATGGTATTGTTAGTTTTTTATTACTTCAACTAAAGTTTCTGTCTACTTTTAAGTCATTAAGTAACTTAATTCATAAAAATTATAGAATATTTTGTTGGAAAAGACCTTTGAAATCTACAAGATCCCTCTTACATCCAACAACAAATCCCTCCTATAACACTTCTGTCAGAAGAGCAAGACCCTGCTTGAATCTCTCTGATGAACATTCTTTTATGAAGCAAGCCTTTTGTCGTATTATTATTTTTGTTGGATTATTTTCTATTCTATTTAGTAATATCTTCATCCTTGTAACTTTCACTTCTGTCTTTTGGAAACCTAGAGAACAAGTCTGAGGTCTCTTCCACATAAGATCATTTTAAATATTTGAAATTTAAATTCCTAAATCTTTTCTTTTTAATGGCAAATAATTTTCAATGACCCCAAGTCTTCTCTTTATAAAGATAAATACCCACGAATTAAATGCATCATTATTCATGTGACATCTATTCCAAATATTTTATTATTCTTGTTACCTTTTCTGGACATTCCCCTTTCCCCCACCCCCAGTATTCCTTTTAAATGTGGCATCCAGAAAGAAATATATTATTTTAGTCTGGTCTAGTCATGAAGTAAAATTATAAATGTCCATGATCTAAATACCATCTTTCCATTAATGTAACTTAATTTATGTTCATTAATTCATTTATCTGCTTAGATAATTATCTCTCTTCATTTCTTTGGTTGTTAATTAGTTTACTTATCAGTCATATCAAAATGCAATGTTATCTTTTTTCATAAAATGAAACTTTTTAGGTTTAAGTAAAGTAATTATTTTTACCTTGTGATTATATCTGCGTAGGTTTCCTCTGATTTATTTTCAACTGAATGAAAGCATTTGCATTTATTACCATTAAATATAAATTTATTTCCATTCCAATCCATTAATCTAGCCTTTAGAATCTCTGAAGCTTTATTCTGTCAACTAATTGATTAACTATAGTATCTTTCCAGAGTTTACAGATTTTTCTGCACATTTTATAAAAATGCCATCTATGTGTTTAGAGTTATAGATAATAAGTGGATGATAAAATTAGTTTGAATAGGATGAGGTTCAGAGTATTATGGAATATCACTATAGATATTTCCCTATGCTGAAATTAGTCTATCACTTAGTAATTTTCAGGTAAGTTTGTTCAACTACTTTCAAGAACACCTCATGTCTTTTCTCCACAAGATTATCCTGAAAGAAATTGTCAAATTACTTTTTCATATCAAGTTATACTATGCCTATGGAATCTGTTTGTTATAACTCTCTACTACTCTTTACTCTCTATAACTCTTTACTACTAAGTAAAACACTGATATTTTGTCATGTGATAGTAGAATAAGCACAATTCTTAGAAACTAAAGATATTGATTTCTACTGATGACCTCTTATTTATATGCTGTATCATTAAGGCAAAGATGACAACGAACATGCCTGTATAGTTCAGAATCACAAAGTATAAGAGATTCTCTAGGTAGAAGTCAGAGGAAGTATAACATTTGTTTAGACACCAGAGGATCAAACTCCAAGACCAGTAACTCCAACCTGACATAGCAGTAATTTTATTCCAAAACCAGTAGGTCCACCTCAACATAACAACAAGGAGATTATAACACAGTATTACAGCAAAGAACCAAGTCATCCTGTAACCTTCCCCCCTGCTGCAGCATTCCCATAAACACTCACAAGTCCCAACTGTCTGCTCGCCTGCATTTTCTCTCTCCTCAGTTCTCTGGTCTCCATTCTCCATTCCACACTCTCTGCAGCTCTTTTTTTTCTCTTTGCAACTCTTTGAGTTCTGTAGCTCTCTAGTCTGAGGATTCTCAGCTCTGTCACCTTGGAGTTCTTACTTCTCCTTGGACTGAATTCTGACTTCTAACCTCAATGGCTATTTTCTGGGTAGATATACTCTTTTTAGGGTCTGAGGGCTTCATGCCCAATTAGTGAAAGGGTATAGGCCTGGGGTTTAGTACTTAGTAAGTAAAGAGTGTAGGTCTACCTACAAACAAAACCCTTTAATCAAGCTTCCCTTGACTAGCCCCACCTGAGGCCTATTGAATGGGTGGGAAAGATCTTTAATCATTGATTGGCATCACATGTGCAATTCCAAATAAATATTTTGCAATGATTTAAAATTTTTGTAGGTTATCACTTTAAAGCTTACAAGTAAGGCACCATTATGAATTCTCTACCTGCCAAGTTATTTTATATTTATTGTTAGTTTTTAAGATTCTGAGTTAAGAAACACAAAAAAGAACATATCTAAATACAAAATACAATATAAAAGAGGGTTATCTGTAAAAACCTTAAATTATATTCTATTGATTTTGCTTTCTTTAAAATACTTAATGAATTCTATGTATTACTTTCAAAGGTGTCCTGCTTATTTATATTTAATTCTTTTTTTTCCTTCAGTTCTTTTCTTTGCACTTAAAAAAGTTGTAATTATCCTTTCTTAATAATTTTCTTCACTTTTTTGTCCACTTTATTTCTTTTTCCCTCAACAAAAAGAAAAACACAATCCTCTTAAGAAATAAGCATAGTCAACTTCCAGGAGCCAAGATGGCAGAGTAAGCAGTAAATCTATGTAGCTATTCCATATCAACTTAACAAATAACCATAAAATAGTGCCTGTAACACATCCTGGAACAGCAAGGACAGTGGAAAGACAAGGTGGAGGAGTCTTTTGGCCCAGGAGACTTGGAAGATCAGCAAAAAAGGTATGTCTCAGTTGGGTAAAAAGGAGAATACATTCCAGGACAGGAAGCATCTTAGCAAGTCTCACCTCAGCAAATCAGCGGGAGACGCTATGCCCCAGTGTGGCAGAGCAGGCAAACACCAGCACCAACCCTCCCCATGCCCAAGCAGCTTGCCTTTGGTGTAACCCTAGGCAAACAAGCATCCTCCAATAGCCAGAAGTCTGCATGCTTCAGCAGAACCCAGGGAAAACAGGTACCCTGTGGTGGTCAGACTTACACAGCCTTCAGTGTAGACCCAGGGAAACACATAAGAACCATGTCTGGCCTCAGCACAAGCCAGACAGCATGACTAGGACCCTAGCTCAGCACCAGGAAAGCTGTCAGAACCCTACTGCCTCGAGCAGTGTCAGCCAATCCCACCCCCAACCCACCCCTCAACATAGCACCAGTTAATTGGGTCCGCTGTGGGCCTCAGGACAACATCAGAAGCACCTGCTAAACAGCCAGGGCCCATAGCCATTGACACAAGAAACCTGAGACAGAGACCCTTCCACTGTAGGAGCAGAGATCAAATTCAAAAGAAAAGACAAAGACCTCCACAAAAGAGTAGGAAAAATGATTTAAAAAAAAAGAATCTTACTACAGAAAGTTATTATGGTGACAAGGAAGACAAAGACACAAACTCAGATGAGGACAACAATATCAAAACACCTATGAGTAAAACCCCAAAGAAAAATGGAGAGTGGTCTCAAGCCCAGAAATAACTTATGGAAGAGCTCAAAAAGGAGCTTAAGAATCATATAAGCGAGGTATAAGAAAAATGGTGATTAAAAATGAGAGTGATGGAAGAAAATTATTTTAAAAAGATGCAGCAGCTTGGAAAAAAAATGCTTAAAAAGTAGAATTGGACAAATGGAAAAAGAATTACAAAAATCCCCTTAAGGAAACAACTCCTTAAAAAAGTACAATTAACCTAAGGGAAAAGAATATTCAAAAGCTAATTGAGGAAAACAATACCTTAAAACTTAGAATAAGGCAAGTGACTAATGACTAAGGCTAATGACTCTAAAAACAGAAAGAATCAATCAAACAAAATTTTTAAAAGATGAAAAAGTAGAAGAAAATGTCAACTACCTCATGGGTAAAAAAACAAACAAACAAACAACAAATGACCTGGAAAATAGATTAAGGAGAGACAAAGTCGGAATCACTGGACTACCTGAAAGCCAATAATCAAAAGGAGAACCTGGAAAGCATCTTTCATGATATTGTAAAGGAAAACTACCCTAATATCCTGGGACCAGAGGGCAAAATAGTCATTTGAACAACCTACTGATAACTTCATGAAAGAGATGCCAAAATAAAAACTCCAAGGAATATTACAGCCAAGTTACAAAATTATCAGGTTAATTAAAAATACAGAAAGTACCCAGAAAGAAACAATTAAAATATCAAGGAATTACAATCAGGCTTACACAGGAATTGGCAGCTGTAACATTAAAGCACCAGAGGTCTTGGAATGAGTAAATAGAATATTTGAAAAGTTGGATATGACAGACTTTGGGAAAAACTGAATGGGAACAGAAAGGAATATTTATTTTTTACATCAAAGAAATGGAAAAGGAAGAGATCCATTAATTGGGCATGCAGCTAAAAAAAATCTAGAAAAAGAACAAATTTAAAATCCCCGACTGAGCATTGAATTAGCAATCTTGAAAATCAAAGGTGAGATCATTAAGACTGAAAATAAAAATAAAAATAAAAATAGCTATTGGCCTAATAAATAAATCTAGGAGCTGGTTTTATGGAAAAAATAAGCTAGATAACCCACCATTTAGTGTGATTAAAAAAATGTAGAAAACCAAATATCCAGGATTAAAAAAAAAAGGTGAAATCAGTCCCAATGAAGAATAAATTAAAGCAATTGTGATGAAATATTTTGCCCAATTACATGCCAATAAATTTGACTACTTGAAATGGATGAATATTTACAAAATATATATATATAAGTTATCTAGTTTAAATGATCAGGAAATAGAATGTCTAAATAGCTCCATCTTGAAGAAGGAATTGAACAACATTGAACAAGCCACTAATGAACTGACTAGGAAAAAATTTACAGGGTTAAGTGGCTTCACAAGTCAATTCTACTAAACATTTAAAGAATAATTAACTCCAATACTGTATAAACCATTTGGAAAATAGGCAAAGAAGTCCTACCGAACTCCTTTTATGACTTAAATATAGTGCTTATTCTTAAGCCAGGTAGAGTTAAAATGGAGAAAGAAAATTATAGACCAATTTCCTTAATGAATATCGAAGCAAGAATTTTAAACAAAAACTAGCAACATGATTACAACAATATATCACAAGGATCATACATTATGACCAGGTGAGATTTGTGCCTGGTATACAGAGCTTTTTCAATGTTAGGGAAAATATCAGCATAATTGACCATATCAATAACAATATTTATAGAAATCATATAATTATCTCAATAGATACTGAAATAGCTTTTAACAAAACAAACCATGCATTCCTATTAAAAAAAAACACTAGAGAATGTAGGAATAAATGGAGCATTCCTTAAAATGATGAGTAGTATCTATGTAAAAAATATCAGCAAGCATTATCTGTAATGGCAATAAACTAGAAGCCTATCCAGTAAGATAAGGAGTGAAAGAAGGGTGACCATTATCGCCACTATTATTCAATATAGAAATGCTAGCTATAGCAATAAGAGAAGAAAAAGAAATTGAAAGAATTAGAATAACCAGTGAGGAAACAAAGCTATCACTCTTTGAAGATGACATGAAAGTATGGTTAGAGAACCATAGAGCATCAACTAAAAAAAAATTGAAATAATTAACACCATTTGCAAAGTTTCAGTATACAAGATAAGCCCACATATATCACCAGCATTTCTTTATATGATGAATAAAGCACAGCACCAAGAGATAGAAAGAGAAATTCCACTTAAAATAACAGTAAATAATATAAAATAATTAGGAGTCTACCTGCTAAGATGAACCCAGGAACTATATGAGCACAACTTCAAAACATTTTTCACACAAATATAGTGAGAACTAAACAATTGGAAAAATATCAGCTGTTCATGGGTAGGCCAAGCTATTATAATAAATGATTTTTTTTCTTTTTCTCTATCTTGACTTTCATAGAATGAGAACTTAATCACTACAATGTCTTGATATTGTGGCATTGTTGGTGGATCTTCTCCTTAGCGCATGGGGGGGGGCAGATAGCCTGATCTCAACCCTAGATTCACACCTGAGGAGGGTGATAACTGTCCTATGCTGTATGATATCTATTCTCCTAGTGTGTTTCTGAGTCATTTCAGTAGTGTCTGACTCTTTGTGACCCCATTGTTGTTTTCCTAGCAAAGATACTGGAATGCATTGCTATTTCCTTCTCCTACCTTTTCAGTCTTATTCATATACATATATACATACATATACATTTACATGTACGTGCATATATATACACATACATACATACACACATATACTCCATTGGGTGTAGAAATCTATCTTATCTAACAGGGAAAGGAAGAGAAGGGGATAGCATTTTTGTGAAGGTACCACTTATAGTAGAGGAAAACTTTATATTCCATCATACCTAACTTTTCTAGCCTTCTATTTATCTTCTAAACTTCTGTCTTATTTACTTTATGGTTAAATATATCTAGTTCTAAGAAAGGAGAATTGAGGTTCCCCATTGGTATAATTTACTATTCCCTTCTATAATTCATTTAATTTCTCTTTTAAGAATTCGAATGCTATGTTATTTGATGCATACATGTTCAGTACTGGTAGTACTTCATTATCTATGATTCCTTTTAGCAATATGTAGTTTCCCTGCTTGTCTTTTTTAATTAGGTATATTTTTGCTTTTGCTTTTGCTAAGATTACGATCTCTATGTCTTTTTCACTTCAGCCGAAGCATAAAAATATTCTGTTCCAAACCCTTATTTTAACTCTGTATTGTCTGTTTCAAGTGTGTTTCTTGTAAACAGAATATTGTTGGGCTCATTTATTAGCCATTTTTCTCTCTGCTTCTGCTTTTTGGGTGAGTTCAATTCACTCACATTCACAATTATGACTGCTCACTATTCCTGTACCTCTAACCTGTTTTCTTATATTTATCCTTTTCTCTCTTTTTATCCTATCTCTCCTCTAAAATTAGTTTAATTTTTTACTACTGCCTTTCTTTATTGTCTTCATTTTTGTGACCCCACCATTACTGTTTTCAGACCTAATTCTGCGGTTCGAGAAGTTTCAGTGCTTCCAACATGGTGTGATCTATGGAGAGGTGTGGTCACTGTTCTCTTTTCATCTTTACCCAGGGCGGGGGCCCTTGGTCCCTGATATTGCAATTAATATTGCTCCTGGTTGTTCCCAGACTCCTGAGGCTGAATGTGAATCCCCTTCTCAGTGCTCCTGATCCCTTGTGACCATAAGTATTGCTCCCTTTTGACTGAACATGCTATGCTCCACCCTTAAACAGTACCCCAGAAATGGTATAGGCAATGGAGTTTCCAAACAACATTCACAGCCCTGAATCCAGGTTTCCATTATAATCTCCTTCTGAGCAGTTGCCAGTTCCCTATGCTGTCTGTGACTTGAGTGTTCCCAAAGCTGTTACTTCTTCTCTTGACACTATCTAGTCCCACCACGGGTGTTCCATTTATGAGAAATCTAGATGAACCTTCACAGATCCTTCCTTACCTCCTAAGTTGTTTTGCACTGGAAAAATGTCTTGCCTTGACCTTTTGTTTATTTTGTCACTCCAGATTTTTGTTTGAGGCATTATTTTATAGTTTAGTTGTTTGAAAAGAAATGTTGAGAAACCTGGACTAAGTGCTTTCTCTATTCCACAATTTTGGCTCTGACCCTGGAATTTGATGTTTCTTTGTTTTGGGTTTTTTTTTTGTAATTTTGTCATATTCCCTTTTGAATTTTTTTTCCATTTCTTTCCCCTCATTTACATTATTTCAGTCATTGTATATAGTTTCCTTGTTCCTGCTTATTTTACTCTTCACCAGATCTTAAGTATATTTCCATGTAATGTTCATCATTTTTTAATACATACTTTTTTTTTCTTTATTTTCATGTATCTCAATTTGGCTAGTCATTTCCACTAAGTGGTGATGAGAATCTACTCTGCTCCTGATTTTTTGCTATTAAAATATGTGTGTGTGTGTGTGTGTGTGTGTGTGTGCGTATGTGTGTGTGTTAGGGGTGGGGGATTTCCTTCTAACCAATGACCTCCTTGGGGCATCAACCTAGCATTGCAATCTCTGGCTTAAAAGACATAGACATTTTCAAATTTTTATTTTAATACTTCTAAATTATTTTCCACAATGGTAATACTAATTCGTAGCTCCACAAGAAATGTACCTATATGTACCTATATTCCCACACTATTGCTAACATTGATTATGATTATTCCCCTCTTTTGCTATCTTTTGCATTTGTAGGGGTGTAAGATAAAGCTTCCAGTTAGTTTTTATTTGCATTGTACTTATTATTCATCATTTATAAGATTTGTTTATATGGTTGTTAATAGTTTGTGATTCTTTTTTGAGAACTATTTAATGATATCCCTTGTCTTTTTTGTTGGGGAATGTCTTTAATCATATATATGTATATATATATACATATATATACATATATATGTATGTATACATATATACATATATAAAAATATATATAATTCTTTATGTATCTTGAATATATATCAGAGAAATTTGACACGAAGTTGTTTTTTTTTTAATTTCTTATTTCATCCTTTCCTTTCTCATCATAGGTGGATTATTTTTTTTTTACACAGAGCTTTTCCAGTTTCTTGTAATCAAAATTATCTATTTTTTCTTATTATTGTTATTATTTGTGTGCTTAAGAATAAAAATATAGGATCTGTATTTCTAATTATTTTTAATATTGTGATCTTTCATATTAAGGTTACATACCCATTTAGAATGTGTTGTGGAATTTTATGTAGGGTGTTGATCTCAGCCTAATTTTTGCCAAACTACTTATTAGTTTTCTCAACCATATTACCAAATAGGGAATTCTTTTCAAAGTAATTGATTTTCTACTTTACTGGGCATTGGCTTATTGTGTACCATTGTTTCACATCATCTCTCATCTACTATCTTTCATTATTCTACTCTATTTTTTATTTAATGCCAGATGGTCTTAGTTATTTTTGATTATATTATACTTTGAATTCTAGAAGTACAATTTTTCCTCTATTCTTACCACTTTTCAGCATTTCCCTTTATACTCTAGATCCTTCACTTTTTCTTTCTAAATGTATATTCTATAATTTTTTCAAATGCTCTAAAATGCACTTTCATTATTGGATTGTTATAATTTTAAAGTTATTGATTAACCATGAGAGGATTGCCATTTTCATTATATTGGCAAGCCAAGACATTAGCAATGAACATTCTTTTAGTTATTTGCAGTTTTATTTGTGACAGATAATTTGCAATTGAGAATAGACAAGCATTTTGTGTATTTTGGTAAATTGATTTCCAAACATTGAATACATTTTAGTTATTTTGAATGGGATTTCCCTTTTATTGCCTCTTGTATTTTGTTACTTTTAAGTAGATATGTTTTTGTATAATTTAGAACAATTAATAAAGGCATTAAAATTGAAGCTATAGTTTAGAATGAGATGTAAAGACAATCATTTTAGATGTCAATTATTTTAATTGCTCTTTTTAAATTTCTTCTAAGGCTTACTACACTTTTTTTCTGCAAAGTAACTTTGGGATATAGGTAGTAAAATTATTATTACCTTCATTTTATCATCAAAAATCCCAATCTATGGAAATGTAAAAAACTTAGCTGTGACCATACAATCAGTCTTGGAAATGGGACTATGACCGGGTCTCCTGCAATTGTGAATATTGAGTAGGTGATCATGGAAGTCACAAAGACAGGAAGCTAACACTTAATAAAGTTTCACTGATATGAAACAGCTTCTTTCAAATTTCTGGATTTTTTTAAGTCTAATCTTTCTCTTGTATGAGATCCACTAATCCAATATTCATCTTATTCATGTCATCATAGGCTTAGATATGGGGAACACTTTAGAAATCGTCAAATATAATCTCTTATTTTACAGATGAAGAAAAAAATAACCAGAGAAGTAGATATTTAGATTAAAAAAATCATCAGTCTAGAGACCAAAAGAATCTTAGTGGTTATTTTGTCTAATGATCTCATTTTATAAAAGAGAAAATTGAGGCATAAAGAGGGCAAGTGACTTGCCTAAGATAATATGGTTAATAAAGTTCACACCTTGGATCAAAATTCAATTTCTTGATTCTGAAATCATTAATATTGTCATTTTATCATGCAATCCTGGTCATCTCACCCAAATCAAATCAAAACAAGCAAAAATCCATAACTCTGATAGTTTTCTCTGCTATTAAGAAGAGATTGTTTAAATGTGGGAGAGATTATGGTCCTTCAATTTAATAAATATGAGAAAAGCTTAAGCTGGGAATTTAATAAATATGAGAAAAGGTTAAGCTGGACTAAATACAAATGACCAATTCACCTCTCTTAGCTGACTGAAGCATTTATAGCTTAAGTGAATTGCCCATAACTAGTACTTATCAGAGGCAGGATTTGCACCTTGGTCTTCTTGACTCAAGACATAATAAATACACACACACACACACACACACACAAATGAAGTTTTACATAAGGAGGTAATTTTATCTTTCCATTCTGTTCAAAAATCTATGTATTATTCTTGCTTCTATCAATGAAAGGATTTCTATACATCCAAAATTAAAATTCTGAAACATACACATAACTATGCTGAAATAATCATAGCTCTACTTCTGGAGGGTACTCCAAAGGTCATATAATCTAACCCCCTTGTTTTGCAAAAGATAAAATTGAAGTCAGAGGATTAAAGGACTTGCTTAGAATTTCTCTGGTAGAAAGTAGCAATAATTTCAATGCATATTTTTTTCTGACTTAACTGAGAGCCCTTCTCTTGTGAGCTCTAACCACACTCACTTCAGTCATAACAAAATATTTGATGTTGTACAGTGGATTCAAAGTTCAATATTGAAATCTTGTTTTTAAAAGTTCACTAAAATATTTAAATATTCCCTAAATGTTTTACCAAAGGTAGCTAGAAGAAGTGGTAATAGGAAGGGTATTTTAGTTATCTTTGAGAAACAGGGCCTACTAGAAAGAACGTGGTGAACTTTAAATGAGGAAAACCTCTGATCAATATCTGTGATCTTCCACATGTTATGTGACTTTTTCAGTATTAGTATCTTCATCTGCCATCTAGGTTTGTTGTGAGGTGATGAGATACTGAAAATAGGTACATTTCAAATTTTAAGGTGCTTACTAATTATCCATCCTCATTATGTAGATTCAGAGACTTTAGCCATCAAGTAAGTCAGTTAGTATCCGTCTGCCTATCTATATTTATAATGTATATATGCATATGTATATATGTACGTAGCTCAATGCAACAGAGATATATAAACTCAAGCAGGTTAACCAGGATTCACACAATAAGTTGAACACCTGTGTGATAGACTAAGGAAATTATAAGGGACTATATAAATACAAATGATAGCTCTTATTCTCTTCTTCATAGTCTAAAACTGGAGGGCTTGTTGTTTGGTCATTTTTCAATCTTGTCCAATTCTTTCTGACCCCTTGAAGGATTTTCTTAACAAGATACTGGAGTGGTTTGTCATTTTCTTCAGCTTATTTTGCACATGAGGAATTTGATGCAAATAGGGTTGAGTGACTTGCCCAGGGTCACAGAGCTAATAAGTGTCCGAACTCAGATTTGAACTCATTTCTCCCTTACTGCAGGTGCAGTATTCTATCCACTATGCCAACCTGTTTTGCACATAAGTATGTATTAAATTGTATGACTTGGCAGGTTGAAGCATGCTTTGTTTTCATGTAGCCTTAGGTAATCCCTGTGGCTTGAGTAAAATAACAGGAGAGAGGAAATAATAATAAAAGAAAACATTATTAATATTTTTAAATTACTATAAAACACAGCAGATCCCCAGCATGATGCATTTTCTTTTGCTCACTTTGCAGGTAAAATCCTTTAAGCAGTGGTGATATTTATGAGAGCTTCTTATCTTTTCTGACAAATTTATCTATTTTACTGAGCAAGGATAAACAAGATATGAATATTAATGTACTGATATTACTTGGAACAGTGGCAAGGATAAGGCATATGAACATTATTGTCACGGGATCATGGTGGCCATCCATGAAAGGAAGCAACTTTTTTGTGGTATAGCCCTAAAACGGTAGATTTAGTAGCAGAGAGCATCTAGGTTTGAATATCAGCTCTGCTATTTGATAAAAATCATTTAATCTCTGTGAATTTCAGTGTCTTCCTCTGTAAATGAGTTTGGGGTAAATTAATGTGGAGAACATTCCCAGGAGTTGGGGATAGGGAGGAGAGACTGAAGGAACTGGCAATGGTTTAAAGTGGAAAGAGAGAAAACTCTTGGTCAGTGATAGTTGCCTTAACAAGCTGCAGGGCTCTTATGCTGGAGAATTTGCTTTTTTTTTTTTTTCTGCATGACTCCAGAAGGGTAAAAATACCTGAAAGCAACAAAAACACAGCTTTAAGTTTGATGTCAGTCAATAGGTCCACAAGCATTTATTAAGTGTCAACTATGTCCTACTCCCTGTCCAAAGTACTGAGAGAATTATAGGCATATAAGGAAAGGTTTCCTATCAATGCAAAGAAAAAATTAACTGGGTTGCCTTAGATGTTAGAATGTGGTCATTTTCCAGTCGCTATAGGTCTTCAAAAAAGCCTGAGTAGTCACTTGTATGTTATAACGGGAATTCCTTTAAGGGAATACAGAGTGTAACAGATAGCCACTGGGGTCCCTTCATTCTCTCCAACTGTGATTCTGTGACTAAATTGCTCTAGATGCAGAGACAAGATAGTAGAGTAAAGGCTGGGACTTGCCCGAACTTTCCTACAAATCCCTCCAAAAATCTTTTAAAAGTGACTCTAAACAAATTTTAGAGCAGCAGAACCCACAGAAAAGATGGAGCAAAATTAATTTCCAGGCCAAGAGAACTTGGGATTTCATTAGGAAAGGTCTGTTGCACCAGAGGGAGAAAGGATCATAGTCCAGTGCAGGCTGGGCCAACCTCAGGGTGACTGAATCACTGGCTACAGTGGCAGTTTCTAGATCTCAGTCCACAGATGCCAAAGACAACTTAGCAAGTCAGCAGGAGAGGTCTGTCCTATATGAAGAAGAGTAGAACAAAGTTCAGCACAGGCCATGCCAGCATAGGCCAGTTCCCAGCAAACCAGAAGCAGGCCTTTGGAGTGACTAAATCAGCAGTGGCAGTGGAAGCAGCTGCTTCTTGAGTTCTCAGGCCATAGGCAGTAAAGGGGTCAAATAATTGGTCAGAAGGAGATTACAGGGGTCTTTTGCTGACACTGCAGCAGGATTCTATTGCTTTGTCCATACTCAGATTCAGCTAATAGTCCTGGTTGGCAGTCCCTGGGAGAAGAGGAATACTAGAAAAGCAGAGCTTATGGTCATAGTGGAGGGGGAGCCCTCCTCACAGTTCTAGGGAAGAAAAGAACGTCTGTGGTCACTGACAGACTAGGTAACAGACAAGGAGAGTAGTAAACACTACTCCTTAGATCATACCACCTTGGAAGAACAGAAAACTTACAGGTCCCAAGAAGTAACTCTGAAAACAGCTGCACAAAACCCCTGAAGCTTGAGACAGTGCACTCTCCACCCTGAAAACAAAGCCCTACGTTTAACAAAAAGCTAAGAGTCAACTAGTAGGCTGGGGAAAATGAGCAAATAACAGGAGAAAAGTTGACATAAATTAGTATGGTGACAAGGAAGATCAAAACACACACTAAGAAGATGACAATAAAATCAAACCTCATATATCCAAAGCCTCCAAAAAATATTAATTGGTCTCAGGCCACAGAAGAACTTTAAAAGGATTTTGAAAATCAAATAAGAAAGGTACAGGAAAAATTAGGAAGAAATGTGAGAATGATGTAAGAAAATTATGAAAAGTGAGTCAACAGATTGGTAAAAGAGAGACAGAAGAATACTTAAGAAAAGAACACCTTAAAAACAGCCTAAGCCAAATAGTTAAAGAGGTCAAAAAAGCTAATAAGGAGAACAATGCCTTAAAAAGCAGAATTGGCCAAATGGAAAAGGCGGTCCATAAGCTCAATGAAGAGTATAATTCCTTAAAAATCAGAATGGAGCAAATTTAAACTAGTAACTATGAGAAATCAAAAAAAAAAACAATAAAGCAAAACCAAAAGAATTAAAAAACAGAAGACAATGTGAAATATCTCTTTGGGAAAACAACTGACCTGGAAAATAGATCCAGCAGAGATAATTTCAAAATTATTGGACTTCCTGAAAATCATGTTCAAAAAAGAGCCTAGACACAATCTTTCAAGAAATTTCAAGGAAAACTGCCCTGTTATTCTGGAAGCAGAGGGCAGAATAGAAATTGAAAGAATCCACTAATCTCCTTCTGAAAGAAATCCTAAAATGAAAACTGCCAGGAATACTATAGCCAAATTCCACAGTTCCCAGGTCAAGTAGGAAATATTGCAAGCAGCCAGAAAGAGATAACGCATCATTTAGCAGCCTCTACATTAAAGGATCAGAGAGTTTGGAATATGATATTCCAGAAAGCAAAGAAGGCCAACCAAGAATGACCAACACAGCAAAATTTAATGTAATCCTTCAGAGGGAAAAATGGATATTCAATCAGAAAGAAGACTTTAAAGCATTCTTGATGGAAACACCAGAGCTAAATAGAAAATTTGACTTTCAAATATAAGTCTCAAGAGAAGCATAGAAAAGGTTAATAGGAAAAGGAAATCATTTAACTTAATAATTTTAAACTGTTTACATTCCTATATCTTGAGATTATATTTTAAGTCATAAGAACTTTCTCATTATTGGGATAATTGGAAGGAGTTTATATAGACAGAGGAAACTTATGTGAGTTGAAGATGAAGGGATGATATATAAAAATAAAATTAAGGGATGAGAGATGAATGTATTTAGAGAAGGAGAAAGGGAGAGGCAGAATGGAGTAAATTATTTCACATAAAAGGGGGAAGAAAAAACTTTTACAGGAGAGGGAAGGCGGGGGGAGGTGAGGTGGAATGAGTGAGACTCACTCACATTGGAACCGGCTCTAAGAGGGAATCACACACACACTCAGTTGCTTATAGAAATCTTTCCTACTGTACAGGAAAGTAGGAGGGGAAGAGGATAAGTGAAGGGAGAGTGAGAGAAGGGAGAGCAGATTGGTAGAGGGGGCTGTCAAAAGCAAAACCCTTTTGAAAAAGTACAGAATGAAAGAAGAGAGTGAATAAGAAATGGGGGGAT
>CM053623.1:343368699-343393056 GCA_028646595.1 Phalanger gymnotis
GGCTCTTTGACTTTGCTGATTTCTTCTGGCTGTATGTTTTGGTCTTCTTTGTCACCAAAGAAAGATTCCAGGGTCAGCAACTGAATCTGGGTGCATTTTTGCTGCCTGGCCATGTTCCCAGCCAACTTACTTGACCCTTGAGTGTTTCAGCAGGGTATGACTGCTTGTAGAGTACAGAGTTCTATGTTCCACATTTGGGGGGATGTGCCAACTCTACCACATCAGAACTCTTCCTTCCCCAAGAACCCCTAACCTGGACTGGACTTAGATCTTCAGCAGGCTCTGCACTCCTGCTCTGATCAGCCACTTAATTCCTCCCACCAGGTGGGCCTGGGGCCAGAAGCAACTGCAGCTGTAGTTCTGTAGCTGCCCCACCTCCGCTGCCCCCAGGGCGGTGACCAAACTGCAAACTTGCTGTCTCCAGCAGCTTTTCCCACAAACCTTCTCTGTTGTCTTTGGTGTTTGTGAGTTGAGAAGTCTGGTAACTGCCACAGCTTGTTGATTCAGGGTGCTGCCTGGCTCCTGGTCTTGTTGGTCCACGCCGCCCATGCTGGGCTCTGCTGTGCTCTGCTCCGCTCCCAGCTCCGTGCTGGATAGACCTTACCCAGAGACCATCCAGGCTGTCCTGGCCTGGAGGCCTGCTTCCCTCTGTTGTTTTGTGGGTTCTGCAGTTCTAGAATAGGTTTAGAGCCATTTTTTATAGTTTTTTTGGAGGGACTTGGCAGAAAGTTTATGCTAGTCCCTGCTTTCCAGCTGCCCTCTTGGCTCCACCCCCTGAATTCTATATTCTTATTATTTGAGTCACAAGTACTAATAGCAATTTCCCATTGCATACATAGAATTAAACATAAACATCCATTTGAATATATGGTGTGCAACATATCTCACGGCTCAGAACTTTGAAGCTCCAGACACCAAATGGATCAGCTATCCTCTATTTCAAGACATAATACTGGCTGATTTAAAAAGCCAAGGGGGAAAAGTTGAGAGGTTTCCTATTAAATAAAAGAAAATACACCTTGGAATTCAAAAGAAATAATGACTGCTTGACATAGACCTCAGTCTAAATTCATTTACAAAATCTTATTTTAAATAATTTTTCTATCATGAATCAAATGAAAAGACTGACCAAATAGAGTTGTTCATTTTTAGTGTATATATTTTCCTATTTTTAGTTAGTTTAGTTTGCTTGCTTTTGCTTGTATCTACTCTTTTGGGAAGTTGTGAGATTTTTTTTTTTTTGCTGTTGTATAATTTATTTTCTGTCATGTGACTTTCACTTGATTGCAGTGTAACACAATTTATATCAGCTTCAGTCCACAGAGTGTTTTTATGACAAAGATCAAAAACTAGAGAAAAAGAATGGCAGTGGTTTTCCAAGGTGCTAGGAAAATCTTATTTGCCCATAATGATAGAGTCCAGGTAGCTGGCAGAAATACTTCCAAAATGTCAACTCTCCAATGTCACTGAACAACTTAAATTCAATAATTCTTCACATCTTGGCTCCATGGCTCCATCATGGCAAATGGGGCATCTGGACCACATTCTGAGATAAGAATGACATTCAAAGAAACACAGGAGAACTCTTCACCTACCTACTGATATTTTTTTTTTGTGCTAGTTACAACAGCATCAGATCCAAGTTCAAGTTGCTGAAAACAAACAATTAGAAATCAAATCAACACCTGCCTGGCCTGGCAATTGAATGCCACAGTGAAATAAGAATTGTAACAATGCAAGATAATAGCCTGCCTGACTCAATGAATGAGGCTTAATGTCCTTGGACTAAGGCAAGACTTGGGCAAAATTAAAAAGTAATGCAAAGCTCTTTGGGCATCCTACACTGAATTAGTATACCGATGCCTGTGCCTACTCACCAACTCTAATGAGTACTGTTGGACTCATTTACAGACCCTGCCAACACCCACAAGCAATAATGTGTAAAATGCCATTATTTGCTGGCCCAGGGAGACACACCACTTTTTCATTATGCTCCCATCAAAAAAAAAAAAGTGCTTGTTTTGCAGGCTGGATTCTGTGTCAATAAAATGGATTGGGTGTCACTTAAACTCAGTGATGTTGTGCTAATCTCCTAGAAGCCTCTGTCCGTAATCTCCACAGGACATGAGTCTGCTTAAAAGTATGAGCTGTTCTCCCAGGTAGCCACTATTGAGCTCTTTAATGTAAATTCAAAAGCAAGGCTTATCAGGATGATTCAGAAATTGCTTCAATGCTGTTGCTGTCTATAGGAAGAAAAAATCTCCACACTTCCCCTAAATCCAGGGGCAACTTCCAACTTTTTTTACAGTGGCCACAAGCACCTTTTAATTATAAAGAAATTGGTTTTGGTGATAGCTGCCCTGTGACCAATTGGATTAGAGGCATTTCTCTAGGCTATTATTAAGTTAACTTAACCACTGCCCTTGTGGAGTAAAGCATGAACAAAATGTAAAGTGGAGAGGTTCCCAGTCATGAACTCCTAGTCTCTCTAACCTAAATACTTCAGATTGTTTAAAAGCAAAGTAATAACTATCAATACTGGAAAAAAGGGGCAGAAGAGTGGGCCATGAATCAAGGCTTCTAGGACTCCTCACAGGAAACGCATTAGCATATAGAACATGACCTGGATTGCTAGAAAAAAAAAATAGGAACATACTCCTTATATTGTAGGTAAAGAGTTTTTAGATAATCTGGAGACTTTTGTCTGCATCTAAGTGTTAAATATTTTTAACGACTGCAACAGAAATAATCTACAGATGTTCTTATTAAATAGAAGCATTTATGGAATTTGGTTCATTCTCTACCTTCAAAATATAAGTAATTCATACTCACTTGCTTTCAAAAAATACAATAACATTACTTCCAATAGTAACATTATGTTTTCTTAATGGACTGTGAGTAAACTGGACCATTTTCAAAAGAATAAGGGCCTAAAGGCAAGTTACCTATCCATTATTTGAGTATTTAATCCTAGTTAAGATAACTGTAGCTGGCCTGTGGTGCTATTACTCACCTGTGCATAAGGCTATAGACCTTTGGAATAGGCACTAATTGGGAAGGCAAGATAGAAGATAGAAAATAAAAGGCAAGATTCATATGGAGAGGTCAGAAGCATCTGGGAGTATTTTAGTAAAAGGAAACTATGTGAAGCCAGCCAGGTGCAGGTTAAGTAAGAAAAAAAAATCATCTAAGACTAGAAGAGCTTTGGAGCTGCTTTATATAATCTGTCTATGCCATGCAGGGTGTATACTACTGGAATGTGGCCTGAAATAGGTGGAGATCAGGCATAAGAGCAAATCAAGTGAGAAGAATTATCCAGGGGCAAAGAAAATTTGTTTTGTTTTGTTGTTGTTTGTTTTTTGTGAGTTTTATTAAAAGAAAGGAAAATGTGTCTTTTATTACTGCTACTATTGTGGAGTCACCTATTGGCATTGCAGGCTTGGTCTCATCACTAGTAAAAGTAAGAAGCAAGAGTCGTACCTGGGTCTTTCTAACCATAAGTCCATCAAATCACTGTTAACTATGAAATATATCGTATAATAAAAATAATATATATTGTATACTATAATATTATAAATCTCAATAGAAAATATTATGTTGGAAATATTTGATAATATAATATTGGAAAACTCAGATTTTGAATAATTTTATTGTTATAAATATTTGCTTATATAAATGTAAAATATTTTTAATTTGACAGCATGCAGTGATATTCCCTTTTATGCGTGAATTATGTGGTATGACAGCATTATCATCAGTCTTCTATCACTAACAATTATAATCAATGACATTTATATCATATTTCAAAGTTTGCAAATGGCTTTGCATCTTTTATTTAATTTATTCTTCACAACAATCACGTGAGATAGGAGCTGCAGTTATTTTTATCATCCCCATTACCCAAATGGGGAAATTGAGATTCAGAGAGTTTTATTGTCATGCCCATGGTTACATACCTAGTCAGCATCATCAGGGATTTGAACCTTAGATTTCATGACTGTAAGTCTTATGCACATTCCACTAAAACATACAGTTTTTTTTAAATTTATTTATTCTAGAACGTTTTCTAGTAAAATATATATGTATGTATATATATATATATATATATATATTCCCATGAGTGCTATCAGAAAACTGCTTGATTATCTTTTAAAAAAATGGAGGAATGTAATATATTCTTCTGAAGTTACTGGCTTTTTTTTTTCTAGATCCAGTACTCTTTTTCAAAGCCACATAGCTTGAGTCATTTTATCTCCTTAAATTTTGTTTCTTTTTGAATTTGCGATTATAATGGGCCCAGAAAACTTTGATAAGTATAACATGCTAACTTGAACTATGTTCTTCTTTTTTAGTCCCCAAAATATCATACTATGACCACTAAACACATGATAGAAAGAATCTCTACAATCTCTATAACAAGTGATGAAATAGTTTTCTTTTCTTACAATGAAATATATGGTTTGTTTAAAAGTTGCTTTAGTGGGTATGTATCTTGAGCTTTTATGTTTGATGCAGGATTGACTAAACTGAATATTTTTCAAACATCTTTTGTTGTTGTTGCTGTTTTTAAATAACCAAATCCCCTTGATGGCTTGCTTGTCCTGAAAAGAAAAGTTCTGCCACTGAAGATTGTCTCTGGGGTCTTTGAATCTCTCACACCCTGACTGGTCTCTTTGGACTGAACTCCAACAAAACAATGATGTTTATACTTTTGAGTAACCACAACTCACCACTGCTGCTGCTTAATGCTTTATGTACCTGCTTCCCAGAAACAGAGCTGGACACTGTGACAGGACCTCATGACATATGAATAAATAGATGAGAAAGCTTGCCTTGAGGAAGAAGTAAGAAGGAGGACAACTCTTTAGATGAAAATAATCATTTTATGTTTATTTATTTATTGTTAGTTTTCAACATTCACTTCCATAAGTTTTAAATTTTCTCCCCCTCCTTCCCCTCCTCCCTCTCCAAGATGGCATGCAATCTGATATAGGTTCTATGTAATACATTCCTGTTAAACATATTTTCACATTAGTCATGTTGTATAGAAGAATTAGAACAAATGAGAGGAACTGTGAGAAAGAAAACAAAATAAAACAAAACAAAAAAAGAAAATAGCCTGCTTCACTCTACATTCAGATTCTATAGTTCTTTCTCTGGATGTGGATGGTATTTTCCATCATGATTCCTCTGAAATTGATTTTGGTCTTTGCAATGGTGAGAAGGGCCAAGTCTATCCAAGTCAGTCATCACACACTGTGGTTATTACTTTGTGCAATGTTCTCCTGGTTCTGCTCACTTCACTCAGTATCAATTCATATAAGTCTTTCCAGGTTTTACAGAACTCCACCTGCTCATCATTTCTTATAGCACAATAATATTTCATTACATTCATATACCACAACTTGTTCAGGCATTCCCCAATTGATGGGCATCCCCTCAGTTTCCAATTCTTGGCCACTAGAAAAAGAATTGCTACAAATATTTTTATACATACGTGCGCTTTTCCCATTTGTATGATCTCTTTGGGATATAGCCCTAGAAGTGGTATTGATGGGTCAAAGAGTATGCACATTTTTATAGCCCTTTGGGCATAGTTCCAAACCGATCTCTAGAGTGATTGGAACAGTTTACAACTAGACCAACAATGCATTGTGTTCCAATTTTCCCATATCTTCTCCAACACCTAACATTTTAATGTTTTATCATGTTAATCAATTGGATAGGTGTTATGTGGTACCTCAGAGTTGTTTTGATTTGCATTTCAGAAATCAAGAGTGATTTAGAGCATTTTTTCATATGACTATAAATAGCTTTAATATCTTTCTCTGAAAACTGCCTATTCATATCCTTTGACCATTTGTCAATTGTGCAATGACTTGTATTCTTATAAATTTGACTCAGTTCTGTATATATTTTAAAGATGAAACCTTTATCAGAGACACTGGTTGTAAAAATTATTTCCATTTTTCCTACTTCCCACCTAATTTTACTTGCATTTGCTTTTCTTGTGCAAAGACTTTTCAATTTAATATAACCAAAATTATCCATTTTGCATTTGATAATGTTCTCTATCTCATCTTTGGTCATAAATCTCCATTCTCTATAAATTTGACAAACTATTCCTTGCCTCTTAATTTACTTATAGTATCAGCCTTTATATCTAAATCGTGTAGCCATTTGGACTTTATTGTGGCATATGGTGTAAGATGATAGTCTATGCCCAGTTTCTACCATATTATTTTCCAGCTTTTCCCAGAAGTTTTTGTCAAATAGTGAGTTCTTATCCCAGAAGCTGGGATTGTCAGGTTTATCAAATAGTAGATTACTCCAGTCATTGACCACTGTGCCTTGTGTACCTAACCTATTCCACTGATGTACCCCTCTATCTCATAGCCAGTAACAAATAGTTTTGATGATTGCTTATTTATAATACAATTTAAGATCGGATAAGGCTTGGCCACCTTGCCTAGCATTTCTTTTCCTTAATTCCCTTAATACTCTGGAAATTTTGTTCTTCTAGATGAATTTCATTGTCATTTTTTCTAGCTCTATTTTTGGTAGTTTGATTATTATGGCACTCAATAAATAAATTAATTTAGATTGAATTGTCATTTTTATTCTATTAGCTCAGCCTACCCATGTCTGGTGCTAATGTGATCAAAGATTTTCCCCAACCATTTAATTGGCCTCAAGTGAAGCTAGTTAAGGGAATTTTGGTTAGGAGAGGCTTGTTTGTACACAGGTCCACACCCTTTTGCTATTAGGTGCTAAGCCCCAGGCCTACACCCTTTTTCTGAGTAGGCATTATGCCCCAGGCCTATATATTTATACCCTGTGGGTAGCCATTACGCTCAGACTAGAGAGCTGTGGAGACTAGATTGCTGCAGAGACCAGAGAGGTGTGAGAAGAAGAAGACAAGAAGAAGAAGATGATGATGAAGAAGAAGATGAAGAGGAGGAAGAAGAAGAAGAAGAAGAGAACTGCAAGAGAGGATAGAGAACTGAAAGAGATGGACAGAGAGAGAACTGAAAGGGCTCTGAGAACTGCAAGGGCTTTCAGAACTGCAGGAGGAGAGGACACAGGCCAGCAGAAAGTTAGGATTCATGAGTGGGTGTTTATAGGAAGGTCTTAGGAGAAGGGAAGGTTACAGGATAGCATGGCTATTTGCTGTGTTACTGTGTTTTAATCTGCTTGCTGTTGCATTGAAATGGACTTACTGGTTTTGGAGTACAATTACGCTATGCTGAACTGGGGTTATTGGTTCTGGGATTTGATCCTCCATTGTCTAAATAAATATTTTACTTCTTCTGCCTTCTATACAAATTGTCTCTTATACTTTGTGATTCCAGAATATATAAGCATATTCATGGTCACCTTCAGTATTATGAATCTTGCCTTATTGATACACAATAAGCAGCTGATGTTTTACCAGTTATTTAAATATGACCTTATTTGTATGGAAAGTGGTTTGTAATTCTATTCGTATAGTTCTTGGGTTTGTTTTGGCAGGGAGACTCTCAAATATTTTATAATGTCTACAGTAATTTTAAATGGAATCTCTCTTTCTATATCTTACTGCTGGGATTTTTTTAGTAATATATAGAACTGCTGATGATTTCTGTGGATTTTTTTGATTCCTGCATTTTTTTTAAGTTGTGAATAATTTCAAGTAGGTTTTTTTTTTAAATTTGATTTTCTAGGATTCTCTAAGTATATCATCATGTCATCTGCAAAGACTGATAACCTAGTTTCTTCTTTGCCTATTCTAGTTCCTTCAATATCTTTTCCTTATCTTATTGCTAAGTTAACATTTCTTGTACCATGTTGAATAACAGTGGTGATAATGGCTATCTTTTTTCACCCCCAATCTTATTGGAAATTCATCTAGCTTACCCCCATTATAAATAATGCTTACTCGTGGTTTTAGGTAGATGCTACGTGTAACAACAATGCTACTCGCAGCTGCTGTGGAGGTATAAAGCCAATAACACCACAGGAGGACTGCTAGCACAGCTTCTTTGATCTGCTTTTCTAAGGAAAGCAACTTTAGAAGGTTTATAATCTCACTTTAATTAAACATACATATAGCATTCACTTAGTTCAAGGGAAAAAGTCAGCGCCCTGAACTTCACAGAAAACACAAACAGAAATTACAACCAAACTTATATATACAGAGCAAATAACACAAATCAGCAGGCAAGGCTTCTAACTGTCCACTCATAGAAATATATACATAGAGAGAAACAACAACGTCTGGGTTTCCAAAGCCAGGGAATTCCTTAATGGGTACCAAGAGTCTCACCTGGCCAAATCACATGAACAGTCTTCCAATGAGTGAGCCCTAAAGGAAAATGTGAACCACAGAGTGTGTGTGTGTGTGTATATGTATATATACACACACAGTTCTTCAGGGTCAGCCCACAGAGGGCATGTAACTCAAACTCATATGATTTAGGCTTTCTTGTGACTTAAGCAGGTCATCAAAGACTCTTGATTCAAACAGAGGCAAGACTCAATCAAAGGCACTTCATTGCCTTAGTGCTGAGAAGCACTCCAAAAGAATCCATTTATTCCTATGTGCTCTAGTGTTTTTAACAGGAATGGGTATTGTATTTTGTCAGTGTTGTTTGTTCTCTTTTTGATATGATGAATTATGCTGATGATTTTGCTAATATTGAACCAGCCCTGAACTCCTCACATAGATCTTACCTGATCAAGATGTATTATTATCGTGACAAGTTCCTGTAATTTTTTTGTTAATATTTTATTTCATTTTTTTGCCTCTATAATCATTAAGGAAATTGGTCTATAATTTTCTTTCTCTATTTTGACACTTCCTGGTTTAGGTAACAGTACCACATTTGAATCATAAAAACATTTTTTTAAGACTTATACTTCATCCATTTTCCCAAATAGTCTATATAATGTTGGAATCAATTGTTCTTTAAATGTTTGGTAGAATTCATTAATAAATCCATCTGTCCTTGGAAATTTTTTTCCTGGGGAGTTCATTGATGACTTGTTCAATTTATTTTTTCTAAGATGGAGTTATTTAAGTATCTCATTTCCTTTTCTGTTATTCTGGGCAATTTATATTTTTGTAAATATTCATCTACTTCCCTAAGATTATCAACTTCATGGGCATCCAGTTGGGCAAAATAGCTATTAATTATTGTTTTAATTTCCTCTTCATTTGTGGTGACTTTACCCTTTTCAGTTTTGATACCGGTAATTTGGTTTTCTGCTTTCTTTTTTTTAATCAAATTGACCAAAAGTTTATCAATTTTACTGTTTTTTTTCATAAATCCAACTCTTACTTGTATTTATTAATTCAGTAGTTTTCTTACTTTAAATTTCATTATCTCCTTTTTTTTTCAGTATTCCTAATTTGGTATTTAATTGAGGATTTTTACCTTGTTCTTTTTCTAACTTTTTCAGTTGCATGCCCAATTCATTGATCTCCTCTTTCTCTATTTTATTCATGTAAGCATTTGGAGATATAAAATTTCCCTTAAAACCACTTTCTCTGCATCCCATAAGTTCTGGTATATTATCTCATTATTGTCATTCTTTTGAATGAAACTATTGATTATTTCTCTGATTTGTTGTTTGACCCACTTATTAATTAGGATTAGATTATTAGGTTTCCAATTAATTTTTAGTGTATCTTTCCAGGGCTCTTTATTACACATATTTTTTATTGCATTATAATCTGAAAAGGATGCATTTAATATTTCTGCCTTTCTGCACTAGATTGTGAGGATTTTGTACTCTAGTACATGGTGAATTTTTGTGTTTGCACCATGTACCACTGAGAAAAATATCATTTTCTATTCCCATTCAATTTTCTCCAGAGGTCTATCAATTTTATTCACATCCTTAACTTCTTTCTTGTTTATTTTGAGGTCAAACTTATCAAGTTCAGAGAGGGGGATGTTGAGGTTCCCTACTAATATAATTTTGCCAATTATTTCTTCCTGTAACTCCCTTAACTTCTCCTCTAAGAATGTGGATGCTATACCACTTGGTGCATATATGTTTAGTAGTTATATTACTTCATTGTCTAGTATGCCTTTTTAGCAGGATATAGTTTCCTTCCTAATCTTATTTAATTAGATGTATTTTTGCTTTTACCATGTCTGAGATTAGGATTATTACCCCTGATATTTTTTTTTTAGTTCATCTGAAGCGTAGTATATTCTACTACAGCCTTTCACCTTTACCCTCTGTGTATCTCCCTGTTTCAAATGTGGTTCTTGTAAACAACATGCTGTAGGATTATGGCTTTTAATTCATTCTGCTATTTGCTTCCATTTTATGGGTGAGTTCATCACATTCACATTCACAGTTATGATTACTATTGGTGTCTTTTTCTCCATCCTATTTGCCACCCTGTCTATGCTTTTAGTTCTGCCTTCTCCCTTTCCCTCCTCAAAAGAGTTTTGCTTTTGACCACTGCCTCCCTCAATATTCCCTCTGTTCTATCAGCTCCCCTTCCTTTTCTTTCACTTTCCCTTTTCCTTTACTATTTCTTCCCTCTCTTCTACCCCCTCAACCTTTTCTTTCCCTTTTCCCCTCCTACTGCCTCTATGTGAGGGTAGATTTTTATACCTGAGTGTGTTATTCCCTCCTTGAACCAAATCCAATGAGAGTAAAGTTCAACAATGCTCATCTCCCTCTCTTCTTTTCCTCTGATATAATGTTTTTCTGCCTCTTTGTGTGATATAGTTTGCCCGTTTCTGTCTCCTTCTTTCCTCTGATCCCATACAATCCCTTTTCCCCCTTTAACTAGCTTTTTTTTTTAATCATCACCTCAGTTAATTTATACCCACACCCTCTTTCTATGTATATCCCTTTAAATGTCATAATAAAAATATGATTCTCAAGATTTACATGTATCATCTTCCTATGTAGGGATGTAAACAGTTTGCCCTTATCGAATAACATTTTTTTATTTCTTTCCTGTTTGCGTTTTTTATGCCTCCCTTGAGTTTTGTATTTGAAGATCAGATTTTCCACTGAGGTCTGGTCTTTTCATCAGGAAGGTCTGGAAATCTCCTATTTCATTGAATGTCCATCTCCTTTCTTGAAAGATTATGCTCAATTTTGCTGGGTAGTTAGTTGATCCTTGGTTGTAATCTAAGCTCTTTTGCTTTACACAATATCATATTCCAAGCCCTCCAATCCTTTAATGTAGAAGCTGCAAGGTCCTGCCTGACCCTGAGTCTTGTTCCTTGATATTTGAATTGTTTTTTTCTGGCTGCTTACAGTATTTTCTTTTTGACCTGATAATTCTGGAATTTGACTACAACATTCCTTGTAGTTTTCAATTTGGGATTTCTTTCAGGTGAATTCTTTTGATGACTATTTTACCTTCTGATTCTAGGACCTTCTGACAGTTTTCTTTGTGATTTCTTGGAAGATACTGTCCAGGCTCTTTTTTTTCATTCCGACTTTCCATTCAACCAATAATTATTAAATTATCTCTCCTGGACTGATTTTCCAGGTCAGTTGTTTTTTGAATGAGGCATTTTATGTTTTCTTCTATTTTTTTTTATTCTTTTGATTTTCTCAACTAAACTCTTTATATGCATTATCTAATTTGTTCCTTTAATCAATCCTGTGAAGTAGCTAATACAAGTATTCTTTCCTCATTGTATGGATGAAAAAAAAACTGACAGAGATTTAATGCTTGGTTCTTAGACACTGTGCTCTCCTTTGGGAAGAGTTAGAGAATAAGGGATAAAGAGAACTATAATTCCACTGGTATCGAAACTGATAGAATAGGCATCTCCCTTTACTAACACAGATGGCAACTTTTTCTGTAACCTTGAGTCTTCAAGAATTACTTTGAATGATTTCAGACATTAAGGGACTTTTATACACATGTGCTGGGAATAAAAATACAAAACTAAGACAGAACCTGACAAGGAGAAGACTCAATTCTCTTGGAAATGAGGGTAGAATTCTTTGTTTTTCACTGTATCATTAACAAAGCATATTTTGTATTACTGTGATCAAGGCATAAGGATTGTCCGAGTAGCTTTTATTTTCTTATACTTTGAATCCACTTAATAGTTCAAGGATGAAAAATATACAGTAGTCACAATGTTTTCATCATAATCATAATAACTAACAATTGTTATTATAAATGGGGGGCCTAGAAGGCCACATGTGGTCTCAAGTCCTCAGGTTCCCCACCCCTGTTATAAAGAATATAAACTACAGTGTGTATGTGTGTGTGTGTGTGTGTGTGTGTGTGTGTGTGTGTGAGAGAGAGAGAGAGAGAGAGAGAGTCTGGACAAATGAGATAGCCTTTTTGCACCTCAGATAACTCCCAAGGATCTAGCTACCATTATGTAATAGAGTACTTGTAATCTGCCTTGTTGAAGGGAATTTGCACTCTGAAAATTATCTACTCCAATGAAATCTCAGATCCTTCACATTTGTGCATGTAGAACAATTGTAATGCATAATTCTTCAGACTTAGACTCCTTGTATTTCACAAACTGATCATTAAAGTTGGCATTTCCCACCTACATTCTGTTTTTGCATGGTCTTTTGTTTTACATCCCCCAACTCCTTAAATAGAATGTGTTGCAAAGGAAATCGATTTGTCACCCATAATTAGGACTTTAAACCTATTGTCACTTGGTCACTTAAAATCTCCCTGTGCTTCTGGTTTTATTGGTTTTATGCCATCCCTCAAGCAGCTATCTCCCTTTGATATTTTACAAAATAATTACCTAACCATATGTTGTAACATACTTCTCCTTTATACATCTCCTTTCCCTAAAATAATCTTTTTACAACAAAATGACTTCTCAGAGGTTCTAAAAAAACACTAAATATTCTTTTTAAATGTGTTTGTTGCACTATAGGAATTCCCCTAGCATAAGGTTCATATCAGATTTCTTCTTCCTCATCATCACTGTCCTCCTCATAAAATAGCAATAACCATAGACCTGACAAGGAATTCCCTGAGCTAGAGCTCTATAATATCACCAGAGCAGTGAATCCCAAACCTTTATGCATCAGATGGTTCTTTTTGAGGACCCTCCCCAACCTTTCTCCTGCCAAACTCCCATACAAGAAAAAAAAAAACAACTATTTTGTGAGAACCTAACAAAAAAAGATGAATGGAAAGAGAACTGAATAAGTTAATTTTGGTTTAAAACTTCATTCCATGTTTGACATAATTGGGATGAGAGAGTATGCTGGGAACCACAACTAAACTAGAGAATTATGAACAACATATAATCAAGGACAGATAAACCAATGTGGCCAGCTTTAAGGAATAATTAAAAGTTAGTAAAAAAATGAAAAGCAACTGTACAAGTGGACAAGATGTTTCCTTAATATAGAGGTCATGGAAGGTAAAGGAACTTTTGGAACAAGAAGCGCATTATCCCTAGATCTAGGACAATACCCATGTGGATAATATTTTCAGATTCATTACATAGGAATTGGTCTCCTCTCTCCTGATATAAGATTTCAGGACCTACTTAAGAGACAGAGGTTCCCCCATTGAGGACTCAACTAGCCAGTTCCAGCTGGACAACACAGCTCCATCCTTCCTTCCCTCCTTCATTCCTTCCCTCCTTTTCTCCTCTCCCTCTAACCAGACGGGGAATCATACCCTTACTTAAAGGTGTTTTTACCAAAGGAATATAAATTTTGCTCACTGAAACCACACAAGATATCTTGGGATTTACATCCTAGATTTTTTTTTAAGGACCAAGCCTTAAATCCCAATCACTCTGGCTCTCCTGGATTAGACAACAATAAGCCCCAGCCAAAAACTTATTTGGCCATTGTTTGATGGCTCAGAGTTAGTGTAAATAGTAATTGTGTCCTTTTTTGTCAAGAAACCCACAGGGTCTTCTCCTCCCAGATTAATTTATTTGTTTGTTTGACTACCTAAAAGAGGCCATTCTTTGCCTCATTTCATACTTAGCCTTAATCACTGAATAAACATTGCCTCAAACAAACTGAGACCTGAGAAAGACTTTCCCTTAGAAAGCAATCACCAAAACTATTTGGTACTGGCTAACAAATAGAGTGGTGGATGAGTGGAATAGATTAGGTATACAAGATGGTGGTCAATGACTAGAGTAATCTACTGTTTGATAAACATAAACACTCCAGCTTCTGGGATAAGAACTCACTATTTGACAAAAAACTCCTGGGAAAACTGAAAAATAGTATGACAGAAACTAGTCATAGACCAACATCTTACAACATGTACCAAGATGAGGTCAAAATGGGTACAGGATTCAGACACAAATGGCAATAGCATAAGAAAATTAGAAGAACCATGAGTGGTTTACCCGTCAGATCTATGGAGAAAGGAAGAATTTATGAGCAAACAGGAGATAAAGAACATGCAAAATTGATTTTGGTTTCATTAAATTAAAAAGATTTTGCATAAACAAAACCAAAGCAACCAAGTTTAGGAGGGAAGCTGAAAGGTAGGAAACAATTGTCACAGGCAATGTCTTTCATAAAGGCCTTACTTCTAAAATATATAGAGAACTGAGTCAAAGTTGTAAGAATGCAAGTCATTCCCCAATTGATAAAAGGTCAGGGAACCATATGAAGAGATCAGGGAACTATTTGTTTTAGGGGTGCTTGAGACCCCAAAATACCAGCATGCATGGGTCCTGCTCGAATGAATTCAACTCAAGTCTTCTCACAACCAAAGAGAAACAAAGTTTATTACAGGTTCACTATATTGGGTTGTCTTAAGTAATTTTACCCTTTGTGACCCTCATTTTCACAAGCAGGCCAGATTCCATCTGAAGTAGATAGAATTTGAGTATCTTGGTGGAGGCAAGATGAAACTTATATACACAAAGATTGAAGGAGGGATCTAGGCTGGTCCTGGGGTGATGGGAGGAGGGGTTTAGGGAGAGTCTTGAGGAAGAGCTTGATGTGACTGGGATGAGGTCAAACTCCAGGAACCAAGAGAACGGGATTGAGGGTGGTTAGTAGCTGAAGGCTACCTGGAGATAACAGACAATGTAGGGCTAGGCTAGTTTAAGTGTAACAGATGTTGGCATAGATACTTTGATTGGCTCTAGGGTGGAAACTAGCTAGACAATGGAGGGCTAGGCTAGGTTAGAGTAACCTAGCCTAGAGATTTGAGCCTAGCAATAATGAAAGGCTTATAGCCTCAGGCAAATGCCTCATCTAGTAGGAAGATTCGAGGGGAGTTCAAGGGGGTTCCCACAATCTAAACCTCATCAAAATGATATGAAGAGACATTTTTCAGAGGAAGAAATCAAAGTTAGTTATAATCATATAAAAAATAATGCTTTAAATCACTATTGATTAGAGAAATGTAAATTAAAACAACTCTGAGGTGACACCTCACACCTATCGGTTTGGCTAACTTGACAGAAAAGGAAAATGATAAATGTTGGAGAAGATGTGGGAAAACTGTAACACTAATTCATTGTTGGTGGAGCTGTGAACTGATCCAATGATACTGAAGAGCAATTTGGAATTAGGCCCAAATTTGCATACCCTTTGATGCAGCAATACCACTACTAGGTCTATATCCCAAAGAGATAATAAAAAAGGGAAAAGGACCCACATGTACAAAAAGTATTTATAGCAGTTCTTTCTATGTTGGCAAAGAATCGGAAATTGAGGGCATGTCCATGAAGAGAATGGCTGAACAAGTCGTGGTATATGAATGTAATGGAATACAATTGTTCTCTAAGAAATGAGGAGGCTGTGAGTTTCAGAAAAAAACCTAGAAAGACTTAACATGGATTGATTTTGAGTGAAATGAGCGGAAGTGGGAGAACATTGTACACAGCAACAGTAACATTGTTCTATGACCAACTCTGATAGATTTAGCTCTTCTCAGCAAGGCAATGATCTAAGACAACTCCAAAAGACTCAAGATGGAATAGGCTATGCACATGCAAAGAAAGAACTATGAGGACTGAATGCAGATTGAAGCATGCTATTCTCTCTCTCTCTCTCTCTCTCTCTCTCTCTCTCTCTCTCTCTCTCTTTCTCTCTCTCTTTCTTTCTTTTTCTTTCTCATGGTTTTCCCCTTTTGTTCTGATTCTTCTTTCTCAACTTGACAAATGTGGAAATATGTTTAATATAGTTGTACATGTAAAACCTATATCAGATTGCATGCCAACTTGAGGAAGGCTGAGGGAAGAGAGGGAGAAAAAAATTGGAACTCAAAATCTTAAAAAACTCAATGTTAATAACTATCTTTACATGTAATTGGAAAAAAAAATACTATTAATGAAAAAAAAAAAAGATCTTAGCATATAAAGGCCAAGTTCTCCAACTGCATCTGGGGCCATCTCCAGTGGTCATTGTTTGGACTGCGATGGCTCAGAGTCAGTGTAAATAGCAATTGTGTAGTTTTTTGGCAAGAAACCCAGAAGGTCTTACCCAGCCAGATTAATTAATTTGTTTGTTTAACTTATGTAAAGACCCAGATGCCTCCAGAGGAAAGAGTGAGATCCATCACTTTGCATAGCCTTGCCTCACTAAAATCCAATTCACTTGCAAATCATAGCACCACCTTCCCAATGCCATTGTCCTCCTAGAGAGTAAAGGACAAAACAACTAAAGACAGGAGAGATGAAGGACTGGGGAAGGAATGTAGGAGGAATGGTATAGGAATATGTTCTAGAAATATAGATTGATTTTATTGAATGTTTTACTCCCTATATGAGGCTATTTTGGATTTTTCTAATATTTAGTATTTTCCAAACCTGAAATTATTTTGTATTTATTTGAATCTTATTACATGTTGTTTCTGTGCATACCCCCTTCCCCCAAAGAAATTCTTTGAGTGCAGTGACTAATTGTTTCTTTGTTCCTCTCTCTCCTCCTCCTTCTCTCTGTCTCTTTCTATTTCTCTCTGTCTCTTTTTCTCTCTCTCTCTGTCTCTCTCTCTCTCTTTCTCTCTCTCTCTTTCGTTATTCACAATTATAAGCCTGGGAGCACAGCAGGCAATTAATAAGTGCTTTTTGAAATGAATTGTACCATGATAGAGTCTGTTTCTTTTTTGAATATGTCGTTTTAAAATTTTGAATATATTGAATTTCAAATATATTGAATATATAATTTCCTATCCCTGAGATTTCTTCTGCTTCCTTCTAAAGATTCTGAACCTGAAACCATACCACTATTTATCATTTGTGCATTTCTTATAGCAATGACATGCTTCCTTCCAAAGGAGCTTTTATGTAATCCATGCTACTGGAACAACATTTTGAAAAATCCTCGTCATGAAGGAATGGGTTATTCTGTATTCAAGTGAAGACCAGATTATCACTTGTCATAGAATGCCATCCAAGGAATACTTGAAGAGGAATCAGGTGGCCTAGAGGGCTGCTTAAGCTCTTTTCCAACACTCTGCTTCTGTGATTTTGTGATCTTGTGAAATACATAAAAGACAACTGTACAGAAAGTTCTAATACCATGGATTGTGAAGGTTTTTTTTCTTTTCTTTTTCTTTCCCCTTTACATCATACTTTCATTATCTACAGGGTCAGGATCTTTATTGAAACCTTGAAGGACAAAATAAATATTGAGCAAGAAAGAAGAGACAATATCATAAGCCTCTGAGGGATTTGTACCCTTTGTACAGGGCCACACCTTAAAAGTGATGTTTTTGACTCTGGTATAATTCATGTCAGAGTGACTGATGCTACTTCTAGTTTGACTAATTACCTCATCCCTCTAACTTAATCCCGTCTTTCCCTCCTGGGCCATTTGAGAAAATGAAAATATCACTTAACAGCCCTGGCTTACTGGGAATAAATATTTATTAAGTGCCTACTATGAGCTAGACACTGTGCCAAGAACTTTATAGATGTCACATTTGATACTCACAATAAATCTGTGTGGTATTTATTTGCTCCATTTTATAGTTGAGGATACTATAGTTTATAGTTGAGGCAGACAATAAAAGTGACTTGCCCAAGGTCATGCAGCTAGCATCAGAGGTTGGATTTGAACTCAGATGTTTCTGGCTCTAGTCTCAGTAGTCTATGCACAATATGCCTCCTGTTGAGGGGGAAAAACCCAGGGATTCAAGAATCAAATTAGTTTTACCTATCCTTATGGACTCTAACTGCTTAGGATGGGATCCTGAGGGTGAAGCACCTTTACAGACTCTAACTGTTTATGGTCACTCCAGTACTGGAGAGGGTCGGGGCCATCTGGAAAGAATTCATGATCTCAAAGATTCTTTAAGTCAAGATGGCAAAAATTTATTACACTTTACAGTGGTCAAGATTTCTCAAGGAACCTGCAACCTTACATGGGTGCAGGGAAAGTTTAAATAGGAGATTTTGGGGTGAAACTTGTCAATTAGGTGCTTTGGGGTGGGATTAGGGAGTGGTTAAGGAGTGGTCAGTTCTTAAAGGAATATGCACTTTTTGTATCTACTGCACAGGTATCTTACCCAGAGTTCACTGGGAAATAGCCCAAGTGGGGGCCAGGGGGTGTGGTTTTGACTATGAAAGGTCACTAAATCAACCATCAATCAAGGCTGGCTGGAGATATCCAGTTTGCTTCCATCAAATGTCTTATTAGATAAGATGAATGTAAGGGAGTATACATTTGACTATGTCTAGGATACATATCAGGAAGGTCAGTAAGTAGTAAATATTGTTATGTCCCAGTACACAGACAATTAACACATATACAGGGAGTCAGACAAGTAAATTCTATATATGCAGTTGGCCACAGTATCAGGAGGAGTGATGAGTGTTTTGCTAAGGCATGCTGCCCTTGAACTGGAGAGAGACTGCTTGGGCCAATGCTTTAAAGCTAGGGAGAGATGTAATTTTAGAACTGGGGCTAGGAACAGGCACCCAAGCAGAGGCTAAGGAGAAACGTTATGTTAGAATTAGAGTCCAAGCGCAAGCACTAAGCACCCCATCACCACCTACCCAACTCTATTATGTTAATGATATTATGCTTTCATTATGCTAATATAGATATCAGTATTCTAAAAATGGCTAATAGCTAACATCTTACACAAGACAGACTGATGATGGCAGGTTGCCATAGGTCACATGATAACCAAGAGAGTGAGCAATGGCAACCTTACATTTTTTGTTGGCCCCCAAAATTTTTTGGCAGGCCACAAACTGCTGTAGATGATGTATTGTATAGGACTGTTATAGACCATTGACAAATATTTATCTTGATACATAATTGAAGAAATCCACAGGAAGCAATGTCCATTTTGATAAACACTGAGAAAATTAAGGGGAAAAAACGGAGCCCTGAGGACCTCCTACAATCACAGAAAAAAATGGTTCAATATCTAGGCACTCAAAATTTCTGTGAAATGAGCAAGAATGAAAGACAGAAAGTAGAAGAGACATGCTCTGGAATCTCAGGTATGATGAAATGGTGCTTAAAAGAAATGAGAAAATAAGGGAGTGTGATAAAAGTGCATATGTCTCTCTTACTATCTTTCTATCTCTCATCTATATTTCCATGTAGTTAAGTTAGGTGAATGGGAATTGAATTTAAATATCTGTAGAAATATACTTATATGTATTTATATTTAACTATATCTATCTGGACAGATATTTATATAGGTAAATAAATACACACATATACGTACATATATATTTAAATCAAACCCACATTTATAGCTTTAGTCACTGTTTATGTACTAAGAATTCAGCATAGGTAAGATAGCAAATAGAGCACCGGGGATAACTGTATACATAAATACATTTTAAATCAGTGCTAAAGCAAACAAAACACCAACCATAAACTTGGCAAATAGCTTTCCATATCAACAGGATATCTGTACCCCTCAGGAACTTCAATGGTAAATCAGAAATAAAGTCTGTTCCAAAATGTGACTGGAATAATAAGATAAGCTATCAAACATTTCGAGAATATCAGTTGCTCATTTTGTTAATAAAATTTATGAAAAGAAACAGACAAGAGTCACATAGTATGAGAAAGCAAGGATGATTTGTAATCTGCCAAGCTAAGAGAACATCTAGATAGTAAAATCATTGTCTCTTTAAGCATTATAACTACATAGAAGTTAAAGTTGTGATGATTGAAGTCAACCAAAAATTGCTCAACTTTCATTTAATTTTTTATTATTCTTTTTGTCCATACCAGTACCTATTTTAGTTCATTATAATGTTAGTGGATTACATCTTTTCACCAATTATGAATTCCTTTAAAATCCTCCACTTTTCTCCCTCCATGTGCTATTCCCTCATGACATTCAAGACATGCACTGTTAGTCACCCCCTTTTCTCGTATGAGATAATCCAAAGACTCTGATACCTATGAAGACTCAATTCATTAATAATACATTCCCTTTCTTCTCTGCTCTTCTAATCATGACCCCATTTACCTCCATAACTGCCTTCAACATTCCACCTTCATGAAAACAAATATCCATCATGCCCATCCCGTTAATCTCACTACCATTCTGTCTTTCATGCTTTGCATTTTCCCAATTACTCACTTTATCTCTCTAAGGAAAAAAAGAAACAGAACCAGTTAGATTTGTAGGTAAATTCTACCAACACTTAAAGAAAAGTAGTTGTAATACTGTATAAGTTGCTTTAACAATAAGTAAAAGAAGAATCTTACCAAATTCTTTTATGACACAAATATTTTGACACCTAAACCATGGAGTCAAAAAAATTAAAAGAAAACTATAAACAAATTTCCCTAATGAATACTGATGAAAAAATAAATAGAATACTAGCAAGGAGATTAGAGCATTACATCAACAAAATCATCACTATTATTCTGGATTTATACTAGGCCAATTGAGCTCAATATTAGATAAGCACAATTTGTCATATTAATAGTAAAAGCAACAAAATCATATGATTTTTCCAAAAGATACAGAAAAATGTGTTTTTTTGATAAAACAAAAAAAGTCTTGTTTAAAAAAATTCTCTAGAAAGCATAGGAATAAAGGGGGATTTTCTTAAACTTACAAATATTATCCATTTAAAACCTAGAGGAAAAAATGTGTAATGGAGACAATAAGATCAGGGGTGAATTAATCATGTCTATTATCACCATTACTATTCAATATTGTACTAGAAATGATAATGAGATAAGGAAAAATATATTGAAGGAATGAGCATAAACAATAAAGAAACAAAATTATCACACTGTACAAATGATATAATGGTTTCCTGAGAGAACCCTAAGAAGTCAAATAAAAAAAAAACTTATCAAAGCATGTTGCACCTTTTGCAAAGTTGAAGGATATAACATAAACCTACACAAATCATCAGAATATCTATATATTACCAACAAAATTCACTGTGAAGAAATAGAAAGAGAAATTCCATTTAAAATCATTACAGACAGTATAAAATACGAGGCTTCTATATTAAATAAGATAAAACCCTCATGGAAACCACAGTGCTGTATGGGAATAAGACACAAACATAGAAAACTATTATATACTATACCATACAAGATAAACAATTTAGTGAGTTATAGATAAAAAGTACCTGAGGTTGAAGGGTTGGGTGGGGAGCGGGAAGTGGGCAATGATTATTAGGAGGAACACATAGAATGTAATATGAGGCATTTGAGGTGGAATTTAAAGGTTGTTTAGTGATCCACCAGCTGGGAGAAGAACAAATTAAAGATGTATGACTAAATAATATTTTATTTTAGTTTATTTTTCTTTCTTTTTTGTTTGCTCTTATTGTTATTTATTTGTTTGTTCACTTACTTATTTTTTAGCATTGAAGAAAGGCTAAATAATGTTTTGAGCAAAACAACTTATATAGCTACTGGCAGAGGACACCTGACTCCTATGAAGAAGAAAACAAACAAACAAACAACTCTATTCTAAATAAAATTATTTCTAAAAGCAAAAAGAAAATCTACATTGCATAGAATTTAAGTGGCAGTTGAAATTATCTCTATATTGTTTATTTTTTTTTCTTTTGGAATTTATAAACTAGAGTTCTCTGAATGTGTGACCTTTGACATACAAGAGCAATTCCGTGGCAGTTGAACAACAATTTATGTATTTTTCTAAACAGAAGGATGACTAGTTCTTTTGCTTTCCAAATACAAGAATAGTATTCTTGGATAAAAAACTCGTGCTTCAACCAAAAGAATAATGGAACAGGAAACAGATGTAATACCATAGTAAATGGCTACAGTTTTCTACAACAGTTATTTCAAACTTTGATGAGTCATGATACTATTTCAATCTGTGATGCTCTCTGTTTTTCCTACTGACAAGTTGTATGTATATGTACATACATATACATATATACAAATACACACATAAATACACACACATATATATATACATATATACATACACATACATATATACATATATATACATACACATATATATATGTGTATGCATGCATGCATGTATGCTGTATAACACAATTATTTTAGCGACCAAAAGTTCTCCTTGAACCTAGGACTCATCGTGTATGTGTGTGTATGTATTCATGTACGCATGTATGTTTGTATATATGCCTGCTTGAATATGCATGTATATATGTGTGTATGTGGGCATGCATATGGGTGTATATGTGCATGTATATACACAAGTGTATGGGTGTGCATGTATGCACATGCATCTATGCATATATTTATGTGCATTAAATGTATTGTATGTATGCATATGCATATATATATATACATTGTGTGTGTGTGTGTGTGTGTGTGTGTGTGTGTATCAGTGAACAATAGAATACTACAGTTTCCAGAGGTTTTAAGATTTTGAAGTGAGGATTACCCAAAGGTTAATGGAGAGGTTCATGGTGGGTGTTAGCAGATTGTACTACCTTACAAACAAGGAAGGATACAAAAGAAGTGGCATAGTGTGTATCATCAGTTACACGTATGACCCCTAAATTAAAATAAAATTGGTCAGGCATATGGCAAGACATGATCAATAACTGATAACTGTTGTGATCAATTGATATATATGCATATTGTTAAGAAAATTAAAAGACTATTCCTACCTACCATAATTTTGGGGGGATCCTTTGACATGTATGTATGTTAAGATATGGACAAAAGATGAAAGTGAAAACTCTTAGAAATGTTGTCATCTGCATCATTGAAGGGAGTACTCACATAAACGAGTTCACAGATCCATGGGAACATTGCAATAAATGTAAATTATTGTTAATAATTTCCTCATATGGGTACTTGTCAAAATGATTAGCATTATTTTGTATTGCTAAAACACAAACTAAACCTCAGTACATATACCTATTTAGCCATCCATGGGTAATATATGCACATATATAGATATACTCATACCAGATTTTTTTTTATTCCATATGCTATCCTACTTTAATTGTGTAATGTTTTCCCAACAGTCTGCTTTCTAATTAAGATGGAGTTTAACTTCATCTTCATGAATGAAAGTTTATAAGTTGCTGAATGAAAAAAAAAATTATCTCTTTAGAATTCCATCCACTCACTCATTCAATTTTAAACAAATGTTTATTAAGTGTCTACCATGAACCAGGCACTGAGATCTTTAGGTGGTAGGGATACAATGACAAAAAAAAATCTCCTCAGTAATGGCTTTAATAGATCAACTTAGTATTTATATATTATCTTTGATACTCTCAACAAAATATTAGTAACTGTGAGCAATATATGAAAAATAGAAACTGAATGAATTTCCAAGGACTTTCTTATGATTTTGTAGAAATTCTGAATTTACAAAGAGTGTTTGTCAAGGCAGCTAGGTAGGTAGTTCAGAGGAAAGAGCACTGGCCTTGGAGTTGATAGAACCTCATTTCAAAATTTGGCCTCAGGGACTTATTTGCTATGTGACTCTAGGCAAGTCACAACCCCAATTGCCTGGAAGGAGAGAGAGAGAGAGAGAGAGAGAGAGAGAGAGAGAGAGAGAGAGAGAGAGAGAAAGAGAGAGAAAAAGAGGGACACAGAGAAAGACAGACAGAGAGACACAGAGACAGAGACAGAGACAGAGAGACAGAGAGAGAAAGCATGACACAGTCAATACATGATTGATCTCAGAGTCTAGAATAAAGGTTTTTAAGTCTTAACTTTGACATATACTATCTTTACGAATCATTTTTTTTAAATTTATTTTTGACATGTTTGGTTTTCAGCATTGATTTTCACAGGCGTTTGAATTACAAATTTTCTCCCCATTTCCTCCCCCGCCCCACTCCAAGATGGCATACGCTCTGGTTGCCCTGTTCCCCAGTCTGCCCTCCCCTCCGTCGCCCCATTCCCCTCCCATCCCCCTTTCCCTTCCTCTCTTGTAGGGCAAGATAAATCTCTATGCCCCATTGCCTGTGCATCTTATTTTCTAGTTGCATAAAAAAAAAA
>CM053623.1:343393556-343411929 GCA_028646595.1 Phalanger gymnotis
ATTTTTAGCAAGTAATTGACTTGTTTTTCATGGTTTTCCCACATCATTCTCATTTCTCTTCCTAATTTTTCCTCTACTTCTCTAATTTGCTTTTTCAAATCCTTTTTGAGCTCTTCCATGGCCTGAGACCAGCTCATGTTTTCCTTGGAGGCTTTTGATGTAGGCTCTTTGACTTTGTTGACTTCTTCTGGCTGTATGTTTTGGTCTTCTTTGTCACCAAAGAAAGATTCCAAAGTCTGAGACTGAATATGAGTGTGTTTTCGTTGCCTGGCCATGTTCCCAGCCAACTTACTTGACCCTCGAGTTTTTCATTGGGCTATGACTGCTTGTAGAGTTAGAGAGTACTTTGTTGCAAGCTTGAGGGGCTGCACTGTTGTTTTCAGAGCTATTTCTACACAACTACCTCTGCCAGACCAGCGCTACTCCTCCCCCAAGAACTGCCACCACAGTTTGGACCTAGATCTAAGCTGGTTCTGCACTCCTTCTCAGATCCTCCACTTAATTCCTCCCACCAGGTGGACCTGGGGCCAGAAGCAACTGCGGCTGTAGCTCTGTAAGCAGACACAGAGCTGCATCACCTCTGCTGCCCCCCTCTCCCCAAGTGGCTGAACCAGGAACTCCTTGCACTCTTTCACTGCAGCTTTTCTCACTAACCTTCTCTGTTGTCTTTGGTGTTCGTGGGTTGAGAATTCTGGTAACTGCCACAGCTCACTGATTCAGGATGCTAGGGAGTGTTCCACCTGGCTCTTGGTCTGGTTCATCCAAGCGCAGCTCATGCTGGGCTCTGCTCCACTCTGCTCCCAGTTCTGTGCGATAAACCTTACGCCATGACCATCCAGGCTGTCCTGGGCTTGTACTCTGCTTCCATTTGCTATTTTGTTGATTCTTCAGTTCTCGAATTTGTTTAGAGCCATTTTTCATAGGTGTTTGGAGGGACCTGGCAGGAGCTCATTCAAGTCCCTGTTTTCCAGCTGCCACCTTGGCCGCACCCCCCCCACTCTAATAACTATTAAATTATCTGTCTTGGATCTATTTTCCAAGTCAGTTGTTTTTCTTTATTATTATCATTATCATTATTATTATCATCATCAATATTATTATCATTATCATTATTATCATCATTATTACTATTTTATTTTCAGTTTTACCTTGCAAAATTCACTTACTCAAGTTTTTCAGTTTCAAATTTTCTCTTCCTACCTCTCCTTCCCCTTCCCCACCTAAGAGAGCATTCAATTCAACACGTGCTCTACATATACCTCACACCAAACATATTGTCACAATAGTCAAGTTGTAAAGAAGTATAAAGAATTGAATGAACCACAAGAAAGAAGAAATAAAACAGAAACAAAAGCAAAAACATAAAAAGAGAGAGACCAAATATTTTGCTTCAATCTGCATTCAGACTCAGTAATTCTTTGTCTGGATGTGAATCACTTTTTCTGTCGTGGATCTTTTGGAGCTGTCTTAGAACCTTGCATTGCTAATAGCCAGTCTATCAAAGTTAGTCATCAAAGATAACATGTGTCTATAATTGTGTATAATGTTCTCCTGATTCTGCTCCCCTCATTCAGCATCAGATCATGTGAGTTTTCCAGGTTACTATGAAGTCCTTCTGCTCCTCATTTCTTATAGCACAAAAGTATTCCATTACATTCATATACCACAACTTGTTTGGCCATTTGCCAGTTGATGGGCATCCCTTAAATTTCCAATTCTTTGCCACCACAAAAAGAGGTGCTATAAATATTTTTGTACATACAGGTCCTTTTACAACTTGTAAGATTTCTTTGGAATACAGTCCTGGAAGTGGTATTTCCGGGTCAAAGGATATGAACATTTTTGTAGCCCTTTGTGCAAAGTTCCAAATGGCTCTCCAGAAAGGTTGGATCAGTTAACAGCTGAACCAACAACGCATTCATGTTCCAATTTTCCCACATCCCCTTCGGCTTGAATGATTTTCCTGTTTTGTCGTGTTAGCCAATTTGACAGGTGAGATGTAGTACCTAAAAGTTCTTTTTATTTGCATTTCCCCAACCAGTAGTGATTTGGAGCATTTTTCATATGACTATAGATACCTTTAATTTCTTCCTCTGAAAGCTGCCTGTTCATATCCTTTGACCATTTCTCAGTTGGGGAATGACTTTTATTCCAATAAATTTGGCTTATTTCCCTGTATATTTTAGAGATGAGGACTTTATCAGAGACACTGGTTGTAAATATTCTTTCCCTGTTTTCTGCTTCCTTCCTAAGCTTGGTTGCATTGGCCATGTTTGTACAAAAACTTTTCAATTAAATGTAATCAAAATTATCCATTTTGCATTACATAATGCTCTCTATCTTATGTTTGGTCATAAATTCTTCTCTTCTCCATAAATGTGAGATGTAAACTATTTCTTGCTCTCCTAGATTGCTTATAATATTAGTCTTTATATCAAAATTGTGAACCCATTTTGACTTTTTGGTATATGGTATGAGATATTGGTCTATGCCCAGTTTCTGCCATACTATTTTACAGTTTTTCCAGCAGTTTTTGTCAAACAGTGAGTTTTTATCCCAGAATCTGGAGTCTTTGAGTTTATCAAAAACTAGATTATTATAGTCATTGACTACTGTGTCTTGGGTACCTAACCTATTCCACTAATCCATCACTCTGTTACTTAGCCTGTACCAAGTAGTTTTGATGATTACTGCTTTAAAATACAGTTTAAGATCTGGTATGGCTAGGCCACCTTCCTTGGCATTTCTTTTCATGAATTCACTTGATATTCTGGACCTTTTGTTCTTCCAGATGAATTTTGTTATCATTTTTTTTCTAGCTCTATAAAATATTTTTGGTAGTTTAATTTGTATGGCACTAAATAAGTAAATTCATTTAGGTAAAATTGTCATTCCTATTATGTTAGTTCAGTCTAATTATGAGCAACTGATGTTTTCTATCAAATATTTGGCTCTGCCTTTATTTGTGTGAAAAGTGTTTTCTAATTGTGTTCATATAGTTCCTGGGTTTCTTTTGGCAAGTAGACTCCCAAATATTTTATAGTGTCTATATTAACTTTAACTGGAATTTCTCTTTCTCTCTCTTCCTCTTGAGCTTCATTAGAAATATATAGGAATGCCAAGGATTTATCTGGGTTTATTTTATATGCTACTACTTTGCTAAAGTTATTTATTATTTCAAGTACTTTTATACTTGATTCTCTATGATTCTCTAAGTAAATAATCATATAATCTGCAAAGAGTGATACCTTACTTTGTCTTTTGCCTATCCTAATTCCTTCAATTTCTTTTTTTTTCTCTTATTGCTAAAGCTAACATTTCTAGAACCATATTGCATAACAGTGGTGATAAAGGACATCCTTGTTTCACCTCCGATCTTTTTGGAAATACATCTAGCTCAGCAGCATTACGTAATGATTGTTGATGGTTTTAGATAGATATTATTTATCATTTTAAGGAAGGTTCCATTTATTCCTATGCTCTCTAGTGTTTTTAATAGGAATAAGTGTTATGTTTTGTCGAAACTTTTTTTCTGCGTCTATTGAGATAATTATGTTTTCTGCTAGTTTTGTTGCTGGTATGATCAATTATGCTGATAGTTTTCCAAATATTGAACCAGCCTTGCATTCCTAGAATAAATCCTACCTAGTCATAGAATATTAATCTCATGATAAGTTGCTGTAATCTTTTTGCTTGTATTTTATTTAATTTTTTTCATCTATATCCATTAGGGAAATTGGTCTATAAGTTTCTTTCTCTGTTTTGACTCTTCTTGGTTTACATGTCAATACCATATTTTTGACATAAGAAGAATTTGGTAGGACTCTTTCTTCACTCATTCTCCCAAATAGTCTATAAATTATTGGAATTATTTGTTCTTTAAATGTTTGATAGAATTCACTTGTAAATCAATCTGGCCCTAAAGATTTTTTTTTTCCCCTAGGGAATTCATTGATGGCTTTTTCAATTTCTTTTTCTGATATGGAATTATTTAAATATTTTACTGCCTCTTCTGTTAGTCTCAGCAATTTATATTTTTGTAAATATTCATTCATTTCTTTAAGATTGTCAAATGCATGGAGATATAGTTGGGCAAAATAATTGCTAATTATTATTTTAATTTCTTCTTCATTGGAGGGGAATTAACTCTTTTAATTTTTGATGCTGGTAATTTGGTTCTCTTATTTTTTTAAACAAATCGACCAAAGGTTTATCAATTTGATTGGGTTTTTTTTCATAAAAGCAGCTCTCAGTTTTATTTATTAGTTCAATTGTTTTCTTAATTTCTATTTTATTTACTTCTCCTTTGGTTTTCAGCATGTCTAATTTGCTATTGAACTGGGGATTTTCAATTTGTTCTTTTTCCATCTTTTTCAGTTGCATGCCCAGTTCACTGATCTCCTTTTTCTCCATTTTATTCATGTCAGCATTCAGAGACATAAAACTTCCCCTAAGAACCATTTTTGTTGCATCACATGAGTTTTGGTTTATTGTCTCATTATTATCATTCACTTGAATAAAGTTATTCATCGTTTCTATAATTTCTTCTTTGACCCACTCATTCCTTATGATTAGATTATTTAGTTTCTAATTAATTTTAATCTATCTTTCCATTGACCTTTTTTACATGTACTTTTTATTGTATCATGATTGAAAAGGATGCATTGAATATTTCTGCCATTCCGCACTGAACTATGAGGTTTTCTTGCCTTAGCACCTGGTCAATTTTTGTATATGTGTCTTGTATCATTGAGAAAAAGGTCTATTCTTTTTATCTCCATTCAGTTTTCTCCAAAGGACTGTCATATCTATCATTTCTAAAATTCTATTTACCTCCTCAACTTCTTTCTTGTCTATTTTGAGGTTAGAGTTATCAAATTCAAGAGTGGGAATTTAAGGTCCCCCTCTAGTGTAGTTTTGCTGTCTATTTCTCCCAATAACTCCCTTAACTTCTCCTCTAAGAATATGGATGCTGTACCACTTGGTCCATATATGTAAAGTAATGATATTACTTCATTGGCCATGGTGTCTTTTAGCAGGATATAGTTTCCTTTCTTCTCACTTTTAATTAGTTCTATCTTTGTTTTCGCTTTGTTGGAGATTAGGTTTGCTACCCCTACTTTTTCTTTTTTTCTTTAGCTGAAGCGTAATATATTCTGCTCCAGCCTTTTACCTTTACCCTAGGTGTATCCCCCTCTTTCAAATGTGTTTCTTGTAAACAATATATTGTAGGATTATGTTTTTTAATCCATTCTGCTATCTGACTCCATTTTATGGGAGAATTCATCCCATCCACATTCACAGTTATGATTACTATCTGTGCCTTTCTCTCCATCCTATTCTTCCTGTACCATTTATGTTTTTATTTCTCCCTTCTCCCTTCCCCCCGAAAGTTTTGCTTCTGACCACTGCCTCCCTTAATTTTCCCTTCCCGTCAGCCTTCCTCATTTATCTTACTGTTTTCCCTTATTACTTATTCCCTCCCTCCTAACCACCTCCCCCCACCTTTGCTTTCCCCTTTCCCCTCCTACAGCCTGTAGGACAACTTAGATTTCTATACTTAACAGAGTGTGCTATTCCCTCTTTGAATCAAATCCAAGGAGTAAAGCTGAAACAATGCTTATCTCTCTCCCTTCTTTCTCTCCAATATAATATGTTTTTGTGCCTTTTCATGTGATATATTTTACCTTTTCCTGCCTCCTCCTTTCCTCTTCTCCCATTAAAATCCCTTTGTACCAATTAGGTAAGTGTTTCATCATCACAACAGTTAATTTATAGCCACACCCTCAATTTACATTTATCCCTTTTAAGTGTCATAATATATATATATACAATTCTCAAGATTAAGAAGTATCATCCTTCAACACAGGAATGTAAAGTTTGGCCTTATTGAATAACAAGATTTTTTTTCCTGTTTACCTTTTCATGCCTCTCTTAAGTTCTGTATTGGAAAATCAAATTTTACATTGAGCTCTGGTCTTTTCATTAGCAAGGTCTGGAAATCCCTTATTTCATCAATGTCCACGTATTTACCTGAAAGATTATGCTCAATTTTGCTGGGTAGTTTATACTTGGTTGTAGTCCAAGCTCCTCTGCCTTTTGGAATATCATCTTCCAAGCCCTCTGATCTTTTAATATAGAAGCTGCAACATCCTGTGTGGCCCTGACTATAGATCCTCAATATTTGAATTTTTTTTGGCTGCTTGTAATATTATAAAATCCCAATTTGGGATCTCTTTCAGTAAGTAACCAGTGGATTCTTATGATGATTCTTTTGCTCTCTGGTTCTAAGACCTCAGCAGTTTTCCTTAAAGATTTCTTGGAAGATATCTTCCTCTGAGTTTGTTTCTTGGTTTTCCCTGCAACATAGTAGCTTTCTATGGCCATATTCTGTTGCTGTTGTTGTCTGTAGTGGTAATGGTGGTGGTTGATTGGTTGTTGATGTTGTTGTTTGCTGAGTTTTCTAGCCTATTTTTTTTTTTTACTTTGCACTTTATAGTAAACATGGGCTCTGCTCACTTTGAGGCAAAGAGTCACTATGCCAATCTTCAGACTTTTCCACAGTAATGTTTTCAGAGCTGGTTCTGTGGGTCTACAAATGTTTCATACTTCCAAAGTATTATGATCCAAGGAGTGTTATGGTCACTGTTTTTACTGAGGAAGTACGCCTGGTTTCCTGGCATTCTGTCACAAAGAATGCCAACAGTTATCAGTTTCTTGATAGAAGTTTCTTCATTTTTAAAGAAATTTAAATTCCCTCAACCAATCAAAAGGTGAATTAAGAATTTGAGTTCCCACAATATGACAATCACTGTCTTATGCAGTGGAGAGGGAAAGAAAGGATGAAAAACTAGTTAGTCCCTTCCTTCAAGGATTTGGTGTTATGATGTTAAAGACTATGCTTATAAATGTAAACATAAAACATAAAATGTAAAACATAAAATAACTACGAGATGGATGTATGGGGAGAAACCAGGAGAAAGAGAAACTAGAAAAGATCTCAAATTGGAGATCTATGAGCTAAACTTTGAAGGATATGTGTGATTCTAAGAGTTTCAGAAATGCAATAGAGCTTGTGCAAAAGTATGGAAATATGAAATGGAAGTTTATATATTGGGAACAGCAACAAAGCTAATTTGACTAGACCTTAGAGTATTTCAAGGGGAATGACATAACAATAATCCTAGGAAGAAGGTTGGAAATAGATTGTGGGGGAGAGGGGACTTTATATGAAAAAGCTTTTTATTTGATCTTAAAAGTAATGGGAGTAGTAATTAAAGTTTATTAAATCAAAGTATGCCGATCATATCTAAGGCTAGGAATATCAGTTTAGCCACTTGTGTTTGACAAATTAGGAGGGGAAAATATATGGAGATCAATTAAGAACCTACTCCAAAGCTACAGGAAAGGATTTATAAAGGTACGATCTAGAATAACATCTAAGTGAGTAGGAGAGAATAAATATGGAGAACGTTAAAGCATTAGAATTGCAATGTTTTTTTCTACTCATTGGATATGTGGTATGAAAGAATGAGAAAGGTCTTATTAATCAAATTCCTTTAAAAATCAATTCACAAGACTGGGTACCAGGATCCTTGCCATTGTTATTATTCCTTCACATCTCACTAAATAGTCTTTGAGGAAATATAGATCACTGTGATTTGTAAGATGGAATGAGAACTCATGGCAAGGGAATCACAGATCCTTAAATGAAGCCATCAAAGGAAGTTTAATAGTCCCTTAAAATGCTGATATCAAGTTCAGAGAGAATAAACCCCATCTTATACTTCTTTCTGATTTTTGGCTTTTTATTTTTATTTCATTATATGAATTAAAATGTAACTTAGCTAATTTCAAAGTTAAATGCATTTCATTCATCTAAAAAATCCTAAGGTTAAATTTCATAATAAATGAAAATGATTTCTCTTGAAGAAGCCTGCTTATTTTTATAGAAGCCAGAAGAATTCCATCTTTGGCATTTTCATCCTTAGTCCAAGTTAACATTTCTAGTCTGAATCCATGCAAAAAATTAAAGGCATCAGACCAATCTGAAATATTAATGCATATTCCAAAAGTTGATTGGGGATTTGAGCACAACCAAAGTTTTATTTTATGGAAAAAGCCCCACATGTGTTCAGCTCAAATGGATTATAAATGAATTTATTCACTGTAGTTGAGAAGGACAGAAATTGGAAGTGGGAACAAGTTGGAAAATGATCAAAGTGGTGTCCCTGTGACTATGAACCTTTCATATAAATTTCACTTTCCAACTTACAATTATATTTTATCCCAGTTCAAGAAGCTGCCCTTCTAGAGACTTGCCACTGTAGTGGCTAGCAACAGCCTGAAGCACTGTGGTAAGCTGGAGCTCTTGACGGCCATCAACCTTTAACTGCATTACGAGGAGCAGCACATGGAGCTATATATCAGTACAGCAAGATTCATGACCTCAAGGATGACCATGAACATGCCTGAATGGTTGAGAATCACAAAGTATGAAAAATTCTCTATGTAGAAGGATATAGAAGGCAGAGGAAGTATAAATTTTATTTAGACTCCAGAGGATCAAACCCGTGAACCAATACCCCCAATTCAAAATAGTAGCAATTATATTCCAAAACTAGTAAGCCTATCTCAATGTACTTAACAAGAAGATTATAACACAGTATTATAGCAAGGAACCAAGCCATCCTGTAACCTCTCCCACCTCCTCTCTGCTAGGGCTTGTAAACAATTACTCACAAATCCTAACTCTCTGCTCAGCACTGTCTTCTGTAGCTCTGCCAATGCTGGTTCTCTCGATGTCTATTCTTCAGGACCCTCTTGATGTCTGCTGCCTCAATGTCTTCCTCTCAATCTTGCTACTCTCAATTCTGCTGCTCTCAGTTCTGTTCCTTTTCAATTCTCTTCTCCTTTTCCATTCTCCTCCTTTTCAATTCTGTGCTTCTTCAATTCTGTACTTTCCTTTTATATAGTCCTAGATGGCATCTAATTGACTAGAACTCAGATCTCTGATTGACTGAATTCATGATTGACTAGAACTCAGAGCATATACCATTCCCTCTAGTCTTAGCCACTTCCTTTAATGTCCTGAGGGCTTCATGGCCACATCAGCTTAGCACCTAGAAAGTAGGGGCTTTAGGCCTACTTACAAAGATATCATCAAGCTTTCCTACCTAGGCCCACCTGAGGCCTATTGAATGGGTGGGAAAGATATTCAGCCACATTAATACTACAAGCTGCTGACCAAACTCATGAAGAAAGTCCACTTCCCATTCACGTCACCTAGGACCTCATCTACTAAGTGCAGACTGTGGACTTCAGGAGGACCAATTACATTTGGATGAAGCTGCTGCTCAAGGCCAGCAACTACCAAAAGATATCCCACATGAAGCTTGATATTCACTGGCATTTGCTTCAACAGAATGCACCTGGCCACCTTGAGAGGAGTCCTGGGGCAACAGCTAGTGCTCAACAATGAGCTGACGATTTACGATGAGAAGTTCAAGTGGAAATCCTTGGCCTCCATGGGTGCCTCTCACTACCAGGAAGGAATTGCTCTTATTGGAAAATTCTTGTATGTTGTAGGTGGCCAGAGTGATGATGATAGCAAAAGCAAAATCAGGATGGTTCTTCTAGTTTGAGCCTGTCTCCAATAAATGTATACAAGTTGTGCTTCTCAATGAAAAGAACACTTTTTTCCCACCTGAATGACCTCAAGGGCCACCTTTATTCCATCAGTGGCCATAATGCTGCCAGCAAACTGGCCACCTTGGAATGCTATAACCCCAAGAAGAATGAATGGAACTCTGTGGTCATGATGAGGGAGTTTTATTGTGGCCTTTCAGGCACCATCTACTAGCAGTTGATTTTTATTTAGGGAGGAATGCCTCATGCCACTTTCCAAAAGGAGTTCATGTGTTCACCTGAACACAGACAAATGGACTCAGAAGGCTCCTACAACCACTGAGAGGGAAGTACACTGCATGTGTTCTGTTGAAGAAAAGCTCTACATGATCAGAGTAAACTACTTTAAAGGAATCAGTGATTATGATGATGTTCTGAGTTGTGAATTGTATCTATTGGTCCTTCCAGCAGTCTCTTATTGCTACTATGTGAAAAAAGCAAAGGAATATTGGCCTTGCTGTGTTTGAAGGTAGAGTCTGCATGGTGGGTGGGTACTCTTGGACTAACCATTCTGCATTAGTAATAGTCTAGATGTGTGATCCATAAAAGGATGAGTGGCACAAAGATATTGACCTACCTTGTAGTATCCAAGCTTTTAATCTGATAATTTTCCACCAGTGGAAAACGCTGGGCCTGCTTTTGGAAAGTCATCTCTTTCTGCTCCTTAAATCTATTCTATCGATTCACTTTAATGTGGTCTTATCTGGATCTGTGTCTGTACATGTTCTTTATTGTTGTTCTTTATTTGTTCTAAGTTAGGCTTAGCCTACAACAATTGGTACAAGGACTAAAAATGATATTGTTTGTGATATTTGCAGGTTGTAGAATGCTAATTTATGGTTAATGAAAGGACCCTGCATATGTATTCACCAGAATTGAATGTTTAACCAAGAAAAATGAATAGTATTCTCTCTCTTAGATGTTTCACATCTGTACATCCTTACTTTGCATGGCTGTATGTTCAGTGGGAGTCTTATAGGTGATTCTACTAGGAGGAAGTCTAATTAGTTACCTTGCCACCAGGATGTATTTTATTTATAGCCATGTTCTATATGCTTCAGGTGGGGAGGATTTCCATTTTGTTTTGTAACTGTAAGTTGTTTAAAGGAGATAGTCTGAGATGAGCTGCTTCCCTCTGTTCAGAATATTTTGGCCATCTCCCTCAGCCCACCTGACTAGATGAGCTATATCCCAAGCAAGACTCTGATGTCTTTGTACAGAGTATGACATCATTAGTATCATTATTGTCTCCCTCATGCAGGCACATGCAAGATAACAGTTCTTAATATTTGATAGTTAAAACAAATATTAATTAAAAAAACTTTTCCAACTCTATTTTTTTTAATTTATACCAACAGATTAATTGAGGTAATTAATTATTACTGAATTTAAGGAGATAGGAACAAAGAGCAATTTCAGCCTGAGAAACTAATTTTGTTATAGCCCTATTGTTTCTTCAGTTCTTGTGAATTCTCTCTGTTCTCCTTCGTCATTGAAGTAACTTACATAGGTCATGCTCTCTCCAGATTTGCTGTTAATAAGGTTACTTAGAACAAGATATACTTTCGTCAAGAAGGTGTCTGCTTCATGAATTCAAACTTCCATGTTTTATCTTTTATTCAATAAAACTTTTAAAGGAAAACAAAATTTAAAGAAAAATATATACAATTACATTTGGTCTTAAAGGTTTCTGAGAGTTTTCTATAAATCATTGACACCAAAACACTGTTAGAGATATTTTATGATATTTAATTTATAAATATTTAATAATTTTTCTAGTCAATTCACCACCTATTTACTATAGATGCATTGCACTTCAATTTTTTAATTAAAATTGACCTTTTTAACAAATTGTATACTTTTGTCTTTGCCTTTCCATAGATATGAAATATGGATTAACCTCGCTCATTTTTTGGGCAAGGCTCTCAAATTTCAATTTATTGTGAGACATGGTATTGTATGTTGTATTAACCCTAATTTCTGTTAAATATTTTCCAATTTTCCCTGTCGTTCTTAATAAATAGGAAGATAATTCTTAAGTATTTTTTGTTTGAGCTTTATTGAACATAACCTTATTCAACATCATTATTTCTGATTCTCCCTGTTATAGAGTGCTTGTTTGATCTCCTTGTCTATTTTGAGCAAATGCCATGTTCTTTTGATGAATCTATTTTGTAGTTTGATGTCTAGAACTGTTATTTTCTCTTCATTCTTACTTTTTTCATTACATCTAGATATTATCCTCCTCCAACTAATTGTTATTATTTAGGTCTAATGTATTTCTATGGTACTCAATACATAAAAAAGCCATTAGATCTATACATTAACTGTGTTAGCCCAGCCATGAATACTGAATATTTCTCCATAATATTCATTATTTCCATAAAGATCATTTTTCCTCCTTAAAGAATTGAATCTATAGAAGTTTCGAATGTGTTTTGGTACACTGATTCCAAAATATTTTATCCATTTTGCAATTATTTTGAATAGGATTTCCATTTCTATCTTTGTCAACTTTTTTAAATATAAAGTTTTGTTCATTTTTCAAAATTTATTTTATATCCTTCAATTTTATTTTAACTTTTGTCTTACTTTTTTTGCTCATTCCTTCAAGCAAAAATTCTTTTCTTCTCTTTACCTATCTTTATACTTTTAATTTTTTTTATCATTTCATATTGCTATTTCTCATAAGTTTTAAAAGTATGTCAAATATTCATTAAAAGGTAAGCATTTTGATCTTATTCCTGCATTTTGGGAGAAACATTTAGACTATTTATTCCCATCTCATGTGTTGCTTACTTATAGTTTTAAATAAATAGATTCTATAGTATTAAGAAAGTTCTCTTCAGGGCAGCTAGGTGGCACAGTGAGTAGAGCACCAGCCCTAGAGTCAGGAAGACCTGAGTTGAAATCCAGCCCCAGACACTTGAAACACTCACTGGTTGTGTGACCTTGGGAAAGTCACTTAACCCCATTTGCCCTGCCTTCCCCTCTCAAAAAAAAAAACACAAACAAAAAAAAACAAAAAAAAAGATCTCATTGTACTTGTATATTGCTCTGCCCCCCCCCCTTTAGGATGAATGAGTATTGTACTTGTTGAAAGTTATTTCTACAACTAGTGAATGACTTTCATTTTGATGAGAAATGCTTTTTGTAGGGTTGATAAGTTAAGAAAGGTATTATGTCACAAATAAAGACTAATTCTTTGGGGATTATTTAGAATTACTCTGAAAAACCAATATTGTTATATTCTATACTATGAAATAGATATAATCTATAGTTTACTTGGTTTAGTAGTTCATAAACTGTGGTTGTGAACTATGTTTAATACATTTCCAATTTAGGCCATGCTTTATTAATGGCGAGAAAAGAAAAGAGTCTAAGAGGAGTACAAAAGTAAATTGTCCTTTAGAGAAACCTGATAATACACATGTGGATGACTCAAAACCTTTTAAAGACAACACAGAAGCAAACATAAAGTAATATGTTTACCAGTAACTAAAACAACCCAACTAAGGAAATTCAGCTTAACAATTAGAAGGTAATCAGATCATCACAGGAGATCAACTAGGACAGGTAAAATGAATGAACAATGAAGGCATTAGAAAATTTTCTTACTTTCAATGATGCATATCTATCCCATTCATTTCAGGGATCATACTGATTTCTTTTAAGAAGGAATAAATGCAATTTTCCAGATGCTCATGTTTATGGCTTGCTAAGATTTGTAAATAAGAGGACCAGGATTCACAATCTTGTATTTTTTTCAGGGCCACCATGAACAAAATAATGATCTGATCTGAAGTTATAAACTCTTCTAAAGTGGTATTATATCTTCAGGGAATACCTTCAAGCATCCAGTGGACAAACTACTTTTTCCATCATCCAGTCTTAGTATCCCAGGACATTGAATGCATAGTTGAAATTTCCTCCTTTTTTAATTATGGAAGATGAACATTTATGAGTTATGGAAAGATTGAATGTAAACTTTTGAGATGAATAGTCAGCTGTTCTTGAAATATTTTTCTTTATGTCTTCATTGTCTTGTATATAATGTGTCTTTATTTCATTTGACTTCATTTCACTTTTATTGAATTAAACTATGCCAACAGTTGCAGCAATCTCCAAAGCATAATGATTCATTCTTTCATTAAGAGCTGGTTCTGTGATTCAAAGGTCATTCAGAAATAGTTTTGGATGATAATCTAGTAATGTTTGCACTAAAACTCTACCTGACAAACCTCAAAATCTGTTATCATATCTGACACATAAAATGTATACAAAATTTATACAAATCAAACAGTAAAAATGCTCTAGAAGAATTCTATGTGTAATTAAGCATTGTGCCATTAAGAGCGTATGTGAGAAGGGGTCAATTTTTTATTTTGAAAATCATATAAATATCAAATGGCTCTCTAGATGAATGGAAATAACCAGGAAAACCATTTTTTTTAATATGAAAGGTGACAGTGATGTTTATCAATGAAATCCATTCCACACCAGGAGTATCCCACATCAATGAAATCAAATGCCTGAAAAATGGTGACAACAAAAAGTTCAACTATAATTGGAACAGAAGAGAGCAATGAGCAGAAGCATGATTTGTCATTTTTAAGGTGTCAATTTTATAGTGTTTATTTTGTGATGCTGTATGGCCCCAAGTCATAGGATATCACTGTTTCTACAGAAATCAAGTTGAAGGTCACTCAAGTGACAAAGTTAAGGATCATTGCGACTGCATGAATTACAAAATATTACATTCCAAGAATTGTGTGAGAGATCTGGCATAAATGATGCAGGGAGATGTGTGAACAGCAAAAAAATAATTTGGGTTAGTCACACAGTGAGAGCAAAGGATTATCAGTGGACAGTCTATATGTCTCTAAGTTATCAATGTAATGGCGAGAATATGAAAAGGAATATCACTGGTATGTTTGAGGGACTGTCATGGAATGATTTCTGTGACAATACGGATGAGTTACACAGGATGAGAAGGCATGGATCAGTTGGGAAGTGCACCGTTAAGGAAAGATCCACCGGAGCACCAAAGCAATTGCTTCAAATTGTGAACATTTGATTGAAATAACAATGATAACGAATAAGACTGGATTTTGGAGTAGATTAATTTTCTGCTGAACGAAAAGAAAATTGTTTTACGTGATCAGTTCCTTAACTGTTTAATCAATATTTTGTAGTCATCATGGAGCATAGTACTGGAATGAGTATTCAAGAAACATAACTGGAAAGCAGCAATCCTTCATAGGAAGCAATTGATACATCTTCTTTAAGACAATGACTGGGTTACATTTGCAAGTAAGGCTGAAGAATTGGGAACTAAAATGAAAACATTTTAGTTGCTGTAGCAACAAGTTGGGCTAGGAAAAAACCTTTGAAAGGAAAAAAAATATGCAAATGCATATTGAGAATTGTTTGTAAGTGCATAGATACATCTGCTTTGGTCAGGAAATAAATGAAGATGAAATATTTTAAGTGGAACATACCAGGCAAAGTATTCAGGCATGGGTTATTGTAGTCGAATAACGATGTCTTTTCAAGATAACAAACTTTCAATGAAGAAGAAAAAAATAACCTTTGACTTTATTATTTTCAAAATGAATATTATTCTAAAGAACAATATTCATCCTGTGATGCTATATAGTCATAAATAATGAAACATTACGATCTCTGAAGAATCGAAATTGCAAGTGATTCAAAGGGCAATGGAAAATTACATAGTGCATATAAGTAGTTGTTGACATATTACTGGCAATGATGTACAGTAAAAGAATAAAAATATGGTGAATTTTTTTATGAATAGAAAAAGGAAATGGACCAATCATATAGAAGAATGAGAGATAAGAATTAGACAATTTATTTTTTTTCCTTGTTACACCAAATTCTGGTGATTTTTGTTGGTGTGGGAATTCACTAATCATTCTTCAACCTATCTATGAAATAATACTCTGAAAGGTAAAGTGGTTTGCCAATGGCAAGCACTAATAATTGCTGGAGAGGCAGCTAGTGGCTCAATAGATAGATCACTGGGCCTGGAATCATAAAGACATGAGTTCAATTCCAGCCTCTGACACTTTCGAACTGTGTGAACCTAGGCAAGCCACTTAACCTCTGAGTGCCTGACAAAATGGATCTATTGGATCTGCTACAGAGGGAAATGACAAACCACTCCAGCATCTTACGCAAAAAACCACAAATGGGGGTCATAAAGAGTCAGACAAGACTGAAACGACTGAACAACATTAATTTCTGGCAGTAGAATTTGAACTCTGTTCTTATTGATTTCTACCAGCACTTTACACAATATGCTGAGCTTCCTCTCTGTGCTTTAATAATATAAAATATCACTTAAAAGATTAGAAATTATGACCATTAAACTTTCAAAGGAATAGCAGCACATAATAAATGGAAAGTTGCCTTTATAATCAAGAGTTGGGTTCAAGATCTGCTTCTGAAACATGTTGGCATTGTAGACTTGGGCAAGCCACTTAAACTCTTAGTGCCCTAGACCACTGTTCAAGACTGAGTTTCAGAATAGGTGCTGACTTTCAATTCAAGTTGTTGGATAAAGTGCAGTCTTATAAATTAAAAGGCAATATCACAGGGAGCATAATTGAGAAGCCAATATTTATTTTAAGAAGGTTGGAACAAAAACATTAATCAAAAAAGATAACAGAAGTAAAACATAACACAGAAGACCTTTTTAAAATGCAATAAAATACCTCCACCTCCATAGAAAGCTGATATTTGATGTATATGGGGAAATGAGGTCAATATGGGAATTTCCTGACACTTAAAACAAGGGAAAAGAAAGGATGTCCAATTTCTCCAAATAGTTAAGATGTGAACTTATCTACATAAAGGATGGGAAAAAAAACAAAATGCATGTTAATTAGAACAATGTAATGTGAAATAAGACATTGATTAGCCATCAAATCTAAGCTTGGTTAATACAAAACATTAAAATGTTAATAGACTATAATTGGATAAAGTAAAATATTAATCAAAAACTCCATGAATTATTCAATATATTGATTTTCCCTAAGCAATAGAGAACAAATATGTCTAGGAATGTTTTTTTAATTGATTTTAACAAATTACAGGCAGATGATATAATCTCCAATTATCTACAACACAATTCTTAATATCATCATTAATAGGAAAATAACATACTTGTCTTTAATATATAAAAAATAAACACATGTGAGTTATGCATTTTCTTCTTTGGGATAAGGAGTCCTCAACATAATGTGTTTATTATACATTAATTAATATATTCTAATACAATGGTTGCATAAAGAGAATCTGCCTGCCAATTCACTTATATGTGATGAGTTTAAAGAGAGAGAAATTAATGTTTTCAAAGTGATTAGCTTATTGACAGGTTCTAAAGTATAAATATGTCCTTCGGTATGGCAGAAGACTATACTGTTTAATAATTATTATTTTTATCTTTGATTGTAAATTATTCTTAAGCCAATGAGTTGTAAGATATATTATTCAGGATGATTACCATACTCAGGAGAATAAGTAATTTTAATAATACTTTTTTTAGGATTTTAGAATTTCAAACTACCTCATATGAATTATCTCAAGAACCTCCTAATAATCAAGAGGTAGATCCTCTAATTACCTCTATTTTACAGCTGATAAAATCGAGGCTTCAATAAGCCAAGTGCCTTGTCCAGGAACACATGCCTAGTGAATTTATACACAGGTCTTCCTGACTCCAGGACCAGTGGTTTATCAACTGTCCCAATCTTTTTCTATAATTGGTTATAATACCTGATATTATTCATGTTTATACTTAAGGATTAAAATTTAAAACCAGTTCAAGTCAATCCAGCTCAGCAAGTGATTTATTTTCTAGTAATAACCACCATTTATGCACTTCTTTAAAGTCTACACAGAACTTTAAATATGGAACACCTTTAACTGTCTTACTACCCCTTCGAATTGCATTCATATTCATAGGTTGGCTGCTTTCAGATTCTATGGGTATTGAGCAAGTACCCACTCCTAAAATTATAGTTCCCAAGTCCCCAGGTGTATTTTCAGCCAATAAACTCAACTGTACTTAGGGAGAAAATATGAATATGGAATAACGAACAGCACCTACAACAAATACCCTCCCACAAACACCCTCTCACAAATACACATAAAACCATAGTGTACTGTTTCATCTCTGAAAAAAATGAGTTGAAATAGTGGTGAGGAAAGTATAGAGAGAATTCATACGACAAGGCAACTGAAAACTCTGGTAATGAAGGTCCTGGAAGAACTTTCTCTCTTTGAGAATTCCTTTGTTCTTCTCTATTCCTTTGTTGCCAGCATTAGGTTCCTCTTCAATCCATAGTCTTCTCTTTTCTCTGCTGTTTTGTGCTTTAAGTAACAATCTTACTGTATACATTTCTGTTTATCTCTGCTTCTTCCACTATACTTTATACTCTCCAACTTCTGCACAGGCAGTCTCCTGTTAAAAGAGCTAAATGTCATGATTTATGTGGAGATGGAGGGGGAAGGAAAGCAGAAATCCCCTGTGCCCTCTGCATAGGTCTGTTCAGTCAGACAGCTTCTGTTGGTGAGCACTCTCCTGAATGATTTTTCCCCCAAGGCTTAGTTGGTTAAAGTCCTGCAAAGGTGAATTCTTTTTTTTTCCATTTTTTTTTTT
>CM053623.1:343412429-343428109 GCA_028646595.1 Phalanger gymnotis
AAAAAAAATTGGAGAAATATTAGTTTTTCATAGATAGGTAAGGATATACAAGAAAAATGATGATTTTACCTAACCTAATTTATATATTTAATGCCATCCTAAATAAGTTACTAAAATTATATTATTGAATTAGGAAAAAAATAACAAAATTCATTAGGAAGTGCAAATGGTTAAGAATATCAAAGGCAATAATGAAAAAAATGTAAAGGGAGGAGGTTTGGCAGTACCAGATATTAAAATATAAGGTGGTGTTTATGAAAACAAATCTGGTATTGGATAAGAAATAATAAGGTAGATCAGTGGGATAGAGTGGATATGAAATTTACAGCAGCAAATCAATATAGTAATCTTGTATTTGACAACTGTAAAAACTTAAAGTTTGGGATGAAAATTCATTATTTGGGAAAAATTTGGGGGAAAACTGGAAAGCAGTCTGGTAAAAACTGGGCATAGAACAATATCTTACACTATTTACCAAGATAGGGTCAAAATGGATAGATATATGACCTAGATATAAAGAGAGATAATACAAGAAAGATTGAAGAATATGGAACCTATCAGACCTATGAATAGGTGAAAACTTTGTGAATAAACAAGAGATAGAGACCAGTGTGAAGTGTAAAATGGATAATGTTGATTATTATTATTATTATTAAATTTAAAAATTTTGTACAAATAAAACAAATTGAGTAAAGATCATAATGAAAGAAGCAAATTGGAGAAAATTTTATAGACTTTCTCAGATAAAGGACTCATATCTCAAATAAAGAATTTTGTCAAATCTATAAGTGTATCAGCAATTCCCTAATTGATAAATGGTCAAAGGATATGAATAGGCACTTTTCTGATGAAGAAATCAAAAGAATTTATAGCTGTATGAAAAAAATGCTCTGTCATTATCGATTAGAGAAATATAAATTAAAACAACCTTAATATATCATTCTATACCTATCAGATCATCTAAAATGATTGAAGAGGGAAGAGACAAATATTGGAGATGATGTGGAAAAAAAATAGGACCACTAATTCACTGTTCGTGCAATTGTGAACTGATCCAACCATTTTGGAGAGCAATATGAAATTATGCCCAAAAAGTTATTAAACTGTCTATATCCTTTGACCTAGAAAGAACACTGCTAAGAATATTCTCAAAGATGATTAGGGAAAAAGAAAAGAACTTACATGTTCTAAAATATTTATAGTAGTTCTCTTTGTGGTGGAAAAGAACTGGCAATTGCAGGGACGCCCATAAATTGAGGAATGGCTGAACAAATTGTGGAATATGGTTGTGATGTAATACATGTAATATAACTGCGATGTCCTATAAGAAATGATGAGCTCAATAATCTTATAAAAATCTGAATAGACTCGCATGAAAGAAGGAAGACCAAAAGGAGCAGAGCAAAGAGAACATTGTATACAGCAAGAATAACATTATCTTAAGAACAACTTTGAGCAACTGTGTCATTTTATCTGTCATAAATACTCAAATTAACTGCAAAAGAAATATGAAGGATGATGCTATATACATCCAAAGAACTCATAAATAGAAGTATATATAGAATGATTTTACATATACAAACATATTTGTTTCTAATGGTAGCCTTCCCTAAGGTGTTGGGGTGGGGAGAGGGAAGAAAAAAATGGGAAAAATGTTACATTATAACTTCATAATATATTTCAAAGGAACAGCAAGTTGTACCCAGTAGATTGGCAGTTTCATGCGCAATCATCTTTATTTTTTATTCTACTATGTTATGGAAATTGTTGCTTTATTTCTTAAGTTCAAAAAATAAATATTATAAAAGAAAATGAGAATATTTCTATTGTCCTACTTCAGATCATCATTGTCATGGTGCAATGAGATAAAGTAGTTAAAGAGCTTGGCATACTTTAAAGAATTATATAATTATTAGCTATATCAGAGCTTCATGATGACAATGACATGATATAAATATATACATATACATGTACATATTCATATGTGTAGGTATATATGTACATACACCTATGTGTATAAAAATGTTTTGTAAAATCCTTTATTCCTCTTCATATCACAAAATACACACGTACGTGTATATATGTATATATTTATACATGTGTATGCATACACACATGTGTATCACTTACACATATCACATCGCATGCATATATACATGTATTATGCATCATATCAACCTACACACACTCATAATTATATAATGCACATTCACTTCTGGAAATATATTTGTATGCACACATATGCAAAACATATATGCATGTATTGAATATACATATAAACGTTGTTGTATGCATGCATGTGTATACAAATGTTTTTTGCATATTTACACATGCATGTTTGTGTATGCATATATTTTACAAAGTGTTTAATTCCCTTTAAGCTCACAACAACCCTGTGTAGTAGATGCTTTGATGATCTATTTCACAGATGAGGAAAGTAAGGCAGATAGCAATTAAATTACTTGCCCATTGATCACGCAACTAGTATCTGAGACTTTGAACCCACCTTTATGACCCTAACCCCTCACTACACCATGTCAGTATGAGGTGGAGTACGAAAAGAGCTAAACGTCATTTGAGCCACTTACCTGCTATTACCAGGGAATATGCTGTGTCTAAAAATAAGATACCGCTGCTGCTGCTTCTGAAGCTACTGCTGCTGCTGCTGTTGCTGCTATTACTGGAAATACCTCTCCCCTAAAGTAGTCAGCTCTACATATTCTAACAGATTCCTTCATTAATATATGAATTGTTATGTTCTTCTGAATGCTAACACCTGGGGATAAAGTTTGTATATATTGTACACATCACAACTCTCAGAATAATGGTTTTAAAAGTCCTCTTCATAATTATTTGATAAAAATGCAATCATATTTGCTAGAGGGAGATTTTTTTTAAATAGCACTTATTGGTCATTCAAATATTCACTTTTATTTCATTCAAAACCATATTTGAAAATTTAAGTTCAATTGTGATGTGTGTAAAAATAATGATAAAAGTGCTTAGTATACATAGAATGTCTTTTATCTATAATTAGCTTCCCTGATATTAATGGAAAAAATGTAGAATGAGAACAAAAATGTTATTAATATGAGTAGCTTTCATTTTTACTTAATGCAGCATAAATATTAAGTCAAATTAATCACATCTCTATTTTAGAATATAGTTTTGCTAGTGTCTTTTGTGAAATGCTGTGTAAATAGTTACAGTAACTCCTTTTTCTCTTACTTATATGATATCAAGCTTTTAATCCATGTATTATTGAAGATGGCCTTATGATTCAATAGTCTGAAGGGAACTCACCTCATTTCAAATGAAGAATGCATGAAATTATTTGTAATTAATAGTGACACTGAAGTTACTGTAGAGTTATAATTAGGATTGCTTCCTTTGGATCTCTTTACTAAAAAGCTGTCAGTACATTATGATTAAAGGTCAAGGGGAAAGCTGAGGTAGGTTAAAAAAGATAAAGGAGAAAAAAGGAGAAGGAGAACAGCATGATAATTGGGTCAATCATCCTCATATTTTCATGGCAAAACAGTTCCCTTATATCTACTTATGCTTTTCAGAATAAAATATTTTGTGCTTGAATTACTTCAAGTTATAAAGATTAATTAAGGAACATTGATGTGAAAATGATTTTTCTTGCTTCAATTCTTTACTATCTTTCCATCTATAAAAATATATGAAAAGTAATATAATTATGAATAGACCTACATTTATAATCACACTTATTCTATATTAATTATTCCATAAACCTTTATATTCAAAATCCTTACTTCAGAGTTGGAACCTGATGTAGCCATTGTTGGAAAGAATTTTGGAACTATGCTTCAAAAGGATTAAATTCTTTATAATCTTTGACTCAGTTATGCTGCTACTAGTTATATGCCCTAAGGAGATAAAAGAATGAGGAAAGAGACCCATCTATGTGAAAAGAGGACCTATGTGTACAGAAAAAGTTGCTAAGAGTTCTATCTGCGGTGGTAAAAATTTGAAATAAAGGTGGTAACCATTAATTGAGGAAACACTGAACAAAGTATTATATGTGAAAGTGATAGAATATAATAGTGCTGTAAAAAGTGATGAAGGGAATCATTTCAGAAAAAAAAAACTTGTAGGAAGAGATGCAAAATGAAGCAAGAAGAATCAGAGCGATTTATATAACAACAAAAAAGTTGAAATTCTTATGAATTCTGAAAACAATGACCAACCACAAATCCAAAGGAATCATGATTAAACAAGGAACCTGTCTCCAGATGAGGGTATACGAGGTGATAGATTAAGAGTATAGATTGAAGCATATTTTCTTTTCTTCATACCTCACATAGCTAATTTAAAAAGCTGTGTGGCTTAAACATACATATTTTTAAACACAGTTTGTAATTCTTACCTTTTCACTGGGTAGGAGAATTTAAGCTAGGAGACAGAAAACTAAAAATAAAACCGAATTTGGAAAAAAAAAAACAACCCAACATTCTCAACTTAATTTACTATATGTTTCTTCCAAGGATGGGCTTTATTACACGAAGCATTTCAAAATGCCTTTATTGGAAATATCATTTTTTTAGACACATCAAAAATGATAAAAGCATTTTTGTCTTCCAAGGAGTCAATTGCCTTTGGGGAATTCAGCATAATAGAACCTGAAGCTTGAAGGAACCTGAGAAGACATCAAGACAAACTAGCTTATTTGCAGATAAACAAACAGGAAGCTTAAATTAGTAGTCAAAAGTTCAACAAACTGTGAATAGAAAACATAAAATTTGAATCCAAGCCTTGGGATTACAAGTCCAATTTCCTCTTCTGACTCTTTTTGCTTGCTAGAACAAATCAAAGGCAAAAATCAAATCTGGTGAAAGAGGACGTGTGCAATAAAAACAGAATTGAATGTTTAGGTAAAGAAAAATTGTGGCTCATATTAAAGGAATAGGAATTATTGCATCTCTTTTTTTTCCTTTTTTGCCAGGAAGTCGTCCTCATGAATTGGCTCTGTAAAGGGTTTAGAGTAATTCCACATGCATATGGCATTTTCAACATTGTTGGAACACAAAGTGCCAAACTTTATATGCTGGCAAATTTTAAGGATAACATTAATTTGAGTGTACACATGCTGGTGTCATTTAAAAAATGTTTCCTTATCTTATAATCTTGCCACTCATATTTCAATTCAATAAACTATTATTAATTACCTAATACATTCAAGGTTCTATGTAAGGCAATCAGGATACAAAAACAGAGAAATTAAAAATGGTTTAGAATCTTGCATAGCTCATCTTCTTCTAGAAGACACAATATATAAAAAAGATTTTAAAAAGATTATGATGTAACTTGAGGAGGAGGGAAAGATAATTTACTAGCCCAATCAGAAAAAGCTGTAGGAAATTGTTCCTGTACACATATGCATTGAGAATACAAAATGAGAAGCTATAATAACATTTATCATATTTTAGCAGAATCCTAAAGGGGATAGATGAGTAATCATAACTTCAGATAAATGAAAAGTAAAAAGAATATATATGTATATACATATACACTTATGTATACACACATACATATACATAGATATACATATACATAGATATGTTTCTATGTGTGTATATATACAATATATGTATCCACACACACACACACACACACACACACACACATATATACTGTTAAGAATGACAAACAGGAACAGTGACCTATGTGAGCTGATTTTATTCTAGGATTTGGCTTCCAGTCCCACATTACTGGTACTGGCAATGGATTGCAACCACTCTTGTTTCCAGAACACTAGCTGGGTTCGGGTGCATTTGAGGATCTCTCCTGACTTTCCTGGTGCTGGCTCCTCTCCCTGCCTTGACTGGCACCTGCATTTATCTGAAAATTTCACTTTCAACTCTTAGGATACCAAACCCTATCCTTGATGTCCTTGAATGGTTTGCCTCTCTCTACCCTGGACTCAACTGGCACAGAATTCTGCACCCCCATGCTGACCACCCATTTTCAATCTATTCTTGGCCTTTGAAATGGACTCATCATCCCGGTTCAGCAGGAAGCAGCTACTGAAGACAATTAACTTCACCCCTTTTTACCAGAAAGATTCCTCCTGTCTAGTTGTTGAGTGGAGAAATGATATAGATACAAACAGTGCACTGAGTTAAAAATAATATTAAGGGTTGAGTTTGTGGAGCCCCTAGTTTATTCTCTAACATGAAGGCATCCTAAAATATCTTCCTATTATCTTGAAATACCATAAAACTTCCCCCTTATCCTGGACCACAAAATTCCTTTTCTCCCTCATCTTGGGTCCTAAATTTCCTGTTTCCCTTATCCTGTCCTTATATAAACAAGCCACTGTCCCTCTGTAAATTGCTAGTCCTTCTTTCAGGGCTAGCCTGCTGCTTTTGCATCAGTAAAGCTCCCAATGGCTACCAAAAAAAGAAAGACAAACAGAAACAAACACTATATTTAAAAGTGCCATGTATAATGATATCAATATTAAACATATATGCTTTGAATGTCATTGCATTTGAATGTTTAAATGATAACATAAAAAATCCAAAGTTTAAGGTAATAATTATATGTAGCTTTTACATGCTACTTTCAAATATTTTTGGTTCCAAATGCAATGTTTTTAAACTAAATTTTATATACATGAAGTAATTATTGACTGGTAATCTCAAGGAGCCTGCAACAAATGGATAAAAAGTAAAAGTAACATAAATAAAACATTGATTTTTAGAAACAAGATGGGAAGGTGATATTCCCATGATTAAAGAATGGAAAAATAATGGATTAGCATAGGATAAAGGAAATTTTAAAAAGTTATGTAGACTATTGTGGTTATATAAATTTAAAAATAGGAATGGAAAATCATATTAAAACAGGAAAAAAGAGAAATAGTAGGGAAATGTGAGTAATTAGAAATTATTGTAACATTAGGAGGAATTCATGTTCATGGAATACATGGAATTCTATTCATGGAATTCATCATACATGCATTCAGTTATTGAAAGTTAGGTTAGTGTATTGTGGTATATGGATGCAGAGACATATAATTGTATAATATGGAATGGTGAATGAAAACATTTCAAGAGGGTTAGGCTACTCGTTAAATTTACATGAAGTGCTATGGATTAAACAATACAGAAAGAATACAAATATAATAATAGTTATGTACAACATAAAATATTATTTACAAATAGTAAACTTCAGTGGACCCCTATTACCTCTAGGATCAACTCTGAAAAAAACCCTCTGTTTGGCTTTTAAAACCTGTCAAGATACTATTAGGAGACACCCTTTTTTCCAGAGCTAAGGCCTAGGAAGCAAGCTGTTCCCTGAGCTTGACATAACAACAATCCTTTGTACTTACTCTCTGGATGATTTTTGCCACAGCAAAATCTCAGAATTGTTTCACGTAATTATTGTATTGCATTGACCAGCCCTAGGTGTCTTCTGAGCTCAGACAAGGATCTGCTATGTTCTGGTCATGAAGCCCTGATATGAATCAAACTTGTGTCATTGTTGCCGCTACCCTTCATTATCAGGGATGCAGCTCACTCTGCAGCCATTGGTATAAGTATTGAGATAAACACACCCTAAAGTGGATTGCCCCATTAGGGGTGGGGGTTAGCACATGAATAGTCCCTCCTTCCTTGCAAGCCATTTCCCTCACTTCAAAATGAAACTTCACTTTGATTCTTGACTCTCCCATTTCCAGCCTGCTCTGTTTGTCTCCATACATCCATAGGTTAGAAGCCAGTTCAGTCCAGTTGATGTTAGTAATTAGTAAGTTAGTATCTTAGTAATAGTAATATTATCTTAGTAATAGTAAGTTAGATCTTAGTAATCTGACCTCTTACTTCCTTTTTAAGGTTATTATACCTTACATGCCCCAAATGCATTTTATTCCAGTGACACTAGCTTCTTTGCCAGGAATCTTTAAAAGAAAATGTAGTGTTTCCCCTCCTCTTTCTTTCTAGTTTCCTCCTACTTCATTTTCATCATTTTTGACTATTTTGGTCACTGGAGTTAGGTAGAAAATCATTTTAAATAGTATATATTAAAAAAACAAAGTCAATTTAATATAAACACAGTGAGACATTGATTTTCAATTATTAGAGAAAAAGTTTGCAAGTTACATGTGGTTTTTTTAATAAAAATTTATAATGTCCCTTATTTTTATTGTGTTTATGAAAAAATACGTGGAATGCCTTATTTTATTACTTCTTGCATGAATATTTAGAATCCAAAGAAGTGTTAGTACTATAAAAAATTATTCTGAAGGTAATAATTGAGCATAAATTGAAAATAGAGAATACCATTCTTTAAGGGAAAAATTATGTTTCAACTTTTTCAGTATTTTAATGTGAAAGTGAAAATACCCTTTGCATTTAATTAAGTGCTATAATAGAATCTTCAAAGAAGTTAAGTGCTTTTCATTCCAAAAAAAATAGAACTTATTTGTCTCCTAAACAGATGAGAAGCAATTCTACCTTTATGAAAGTGTCATATCCTCATAATCTTGATTTTTTCCTTGACAGATTATTGTTCAGACCTACTCACAATCTCAGCACAAAGCAAAATTCTATTGGCCATTATAATAGAATAGATATTTATGTATATTTTCATTGCTGAAGAACTAAAACATATGTATTTAAAAAGATTTTTAATTCAATCTTTTCTACTCAATCTACTCTACTCTTAAGACTGTAGATCTTTTAATAGGCAAATTATTAAAAATTTGATATACTGGGCACATTTTCCATGTATCCTTACTTCTATCCTGTGCAATAATATAAACAAATTCTTCATTTCTAAGAGAATTATGAATATGACTGCAATATTTTTGTAATATCTATAATTGGGGAAAAGATTCATTTTAGCTTAAAACAAAATTCTCTCTTTTATCTCATGCCACTAATAAAGTTTTGTTAGATGTTTTTCCATATGACCTTGGGTACTTAAAGTTTTGATAGAAGAAAACAGGTTCTGGAAAATCCTGTCTAGCTGGAAAACCTTTGAGTAGTTATCTAGAAAGATGATTTCTTTCTTTCATCTGAGAATCATGCTGGCAAAGTTCAAATGGTTCCCTTGTCATAAAATTGGCCAGACAGTAATTAGCTTTTTGCCCATATCAATTCATGAAAGTTTATATTAAGGAACTGAATGCTTTATTTTTTGCATTAATGGAGGAAATACAATGATGTAATAACAATCTTTTTATGTGTAGAAGATATCACATATTGTGACAAAAAGGAGCAATTAGATAAACATATCCAGTTATGTTTCTATGTATAGACAAGATAGAAATTTGCCAAAACAAAACAGGAAGTAAATCAAATAAGGTAAGAGAATAAAAATCCAAAGAAGGATAAAGAAAAATGTTTCATCCCTCTCTCTTCCAGAGGGGAAAAGTCAGAAAATAAACTGGAAAAAATGAGTTGAAGTAAAAAAAAGTCTAAATACAATGTATAATAAAGAAGAAAGAAATTAGCATGGTATTAAAGAAAGTCAAGTAACATTTCTAAAATAAATTAATATTAATGAGGTAATGAGGCTTCTCTTCAAATATCAAAATCACTTAAAAGAGAGCTAGTCATTTGGGAGATACAAGGGGACCTTCTTTGCAGAAAAGATATTCTTCACTCTCCTATCATATAGATTGGGCCAACCTTTACTATTGCCTGCATAGCTGGAACAAGCTGTCTTTACAACTACCAAACTTGGTCAGACTCTCTCTCTCTCTTTCCAACCACATCTAGAAAACTGAGGTCCTGTTCACTCACAGCACGGCCACCATGAACTATGCTAGCTTGAGGAAAGCTCCTTCCCCCAACTTCTCGCTCTTTACCCCACTGTGGCCTTGAGAAATGGGTTTGGAGTTTTGGTCTAGATTGTCTCATCTGTCCTTTTCAGTTCTAGGGACAGACGGTGGAGTTCCCAGACCTCGAAATTCATGTCATAGTTACCTTGGAAGCAGTATTTCAAGACAGAAATGATTGCCACTAAGCAAAAAACCCTGAGAATCCAGGGTTCTTGGACTCTAAATCTGGGATCTTTGAACTTGAAGTTTGATATGACCTTGCTATTCAGAAAATGAGTTATGAATCTAATGCCCCCCCACCATCCCTAGATATTGAGGTAATATAAACAGGGTAGGAGAGTATATATGTTCTCTCAAGTATTGAAAAGGGATTTTGTATATTTCTAGCTATACATTTGAATTAAATGTTCCTCTATAAAAAATAATCTTACTGTTAAGTGGCCAAATTAAATTGGGGCCTAAGGGGGGCCTAAAATTCAAGAACAAAGTTGCTAAGAGTTTGAGCCTCATAGGTTGAACACAAACACTAAACTTCCTTTAGGTTACTGGAGAAACCTGGGGAAGGGAAGAAATGTAGCATACCCGGCTATCAGGAAGTGGTGGCTGGGGCAGTCATTGTTTCAGCAATAATAATTTATGTAATAGGAGAAGATAAGACCACAGAAATGAGGCTGAAAGTACTGTGAGAAACTAAAGAACAGCTTATAGGCTTAATAAAAATACATGAAAGGCAGAAGAAATAAGATGGCTTTGTGAAAGGTAAAATCTACACCAGATAATTTTCATCATCTTAAAATGAGCATGGATTTTGTTAAAGTAAAAAAAAAAAGGAAAGGATACATATCATTAAAAATAAGACCCATACAAAGTCTGCAGAGAAATTAATTAAAATAATAAAACTATTAATAACAATGAAGAAACATTATGGTGAATGCTCTAGGGAAAGGGAACAATGTAACAAAATAACCACAAATAGAAGCCAAGAAGTAATAGGAAGAGCATGTAATAAGACAGGAAATTACCTGGCTCTACTAAATTCCCTTCCAAATAGCTCAATGCCTCAAATTGAATTGTAGAGGAGCAGAAATAGTAAATGTTGGGTGCAAAGTAAAAACAAGGGAGGGGGTAAAGTTGTTTGGCCTAAGACAACTTAGTAGGATGTTAGGAAAGACCTGACCTAGGGGGTGATAATTTGACCATTGTGTGGTCACAGATGTGTGGGCTCTGCTCATGGGTCTAAGATGGAGAGTACTGGCTGTGTTCACCTGCATAGAAGTCCCCTATTTCAGTTCCAGTTCAAAGAGATGAACTAATGCTTCTGGCTACAGGAAAACAGAAGCCAGTAGTATGTTTCTTTGACCACAGGGAGAGAGACGATTTGTGGTGGCAGCAGTGTGGAGCAGGATGTGTTTTGCTCATGTCTTAGGGGTGGAGAGGAGTACTGAGGTCACTCATAAACCACAGTATTAGCCAGAAGAGCAGTGACTATACCCAGTCTTCGATCAAAGCACTTTGATAGAACCAAAAAGACAAAGAGCCGCAGACAGAGCTGTGAAAACAGCACAAGAAATATCTGACACCTGGGACATTATCTCCCACATTCCAGGAGTAGGGCCTTACCTTAACAAAAAGTTAATAGCCAAAAAATTGGCCTTTAAAAATAACTAAACGATAGAGAAAGTTAAGCATAGAAAATCACTGTGATAGAAAAGAGGGCTGAAACTCAGAAGAAGACAATGAAGTCAAAACAACTACTTCTAAAACTTTGAATTAAAAATATAAAATGGTCACAAACCCCAAAAGAATTATTGGAAGAGTTTTAAAAGGACTTTAAAAGTCCAGTAAGAGAGGTAGTGAAAAATTTGGAAAAGAAATGAGTAATTTAAGAAAATTATGGACAATTGAAAAAAAAGAGGCCCAAAAACTTACTGGGAAAATAAGCAAATAGAGGAAAAATAAGACCATAGAAGGTTACTTTCTTGGCGAAAAAGGTATTTTCTTATATCCTTAGAGATGAGGAAGATCCAGGCATGCAGCCAGAGGAAGACAACAAGGTCAAGGCTCCTATATCCAAACCCTCCAAGAAAAATATGAAATGGTCTCAGGCCATGGAAGAGCTCAAAAAGGATTTGGAAAATCAAGTAAGAAAATTAGAGGAAAAATGGGAAGAGAAATGAGAGCAATGCAAGAAAATTATGAAAAACAAGTCAAGAGCTTGCTAAAGGAGGCCCCCCCCAAATGTTGAAGAAAATGACACCTTTCAAAATAGACTGACCTAAAAGACCAAAGAGGTCCAAAAAAGCCAATCATGAGAAGAATGCCTTAAAATATAGAATTGGCCAAATGGAAAAAGAGGTCTAAAAACTCACTGAAGTAAATAATTCATTAAAACCTGGAATGGAGCAAATAGAAGCTAATGACTTTGTGAGAAATTAAGAAATCATAAAACAAAACCAAAAGAATGAAAAAAATAGAAAACAATGTGAAATATCTCTTTGGAAAAACAACCAACCTGGAAAATAGATGTAGGAGAGATAATTTAAAAATTATTAGAATGCCGGAAAATCATGACAAAAAAAAGAGCCTAGATATTATCTTTCAAGAAATTATTTATATAGTATATGTGTATATATGTGAATATACACATGTGCATATATATATATGTACACACACATATGTGTGTATGTGTTCATATATGCCTATATGTATGTATTTGTGTACATAATGTACTATGTGTGTCTGTGTGTATATGTATGTATGTGTATGCATGTACATGTGTGTGTTTGTATGTGTGTGTGTGTGTGTGTATGTAGACAGAGGGCACAGGGTGAGCTGAATGTGAAGGAATGATACCTAAAAAATGAAATTAAGTGTTGAGAGGAATGTACTGGGAGAAAGAGAAAGGCAGGGATAAAATGTAGTCGATCATCTGACGCAAAAGAAGTGAGAAAGAGATTTTATAGTGGAGGGGAGGTGGAGGGAGGTGGAAGGGAATAAGTGAGCCTTACTCCCACTGGATTTGGTTTAAGGAGGAAATAACATACCCAATCCACCGGTGGGTGGGTGGAGAAGAAGGAAGGGAGACAATGTGGAACTAAAGGCTTCAAAAATGAATATTAAAATTGTTTTTACATGCACCTGAGAAATAAAATATACAGGCAATGAGGTATAGAAATCTATCTTGCCTTACAGGAAAATAGAAGGGAATAGGATGGGGGGGGGTGCAGGTAATAGAAAGGAGGGCAGATTGGAGAAAGGGTTAATCAAAATGTCCTGGGGTAGGGGGAGGGGAGAGATGGGGATAAAATTTGGAATTTAGAATCCTGTGGAAGTGAATGCTGAAACTGAAAGTAAATAAATTTAGTTTTTAAAAAATCATGAACAGACTTGCATGAAATAATGCAGAGTAAGATGAGCAAAACCAAGAGAACACTGCATATGCTAGCAGTAATATTGATCAAAGAGTAACTGTGAATGACTAAGCTATTCTGAGTAATATGATCATTTAAATCAAGTATGAAGGACTTTTGAAGTAATATGTTATATACTTCCAGAGAAAGAAGTAATATCAGGAAATATATTTTGCTTGCACTTACATACAAACATACATACATACATACATACATACATACATACTTACACTCAACATATAGTTGACCTTCTCTAATGTGGACTTGGGAGGGACAGAGGGAGACCACTCAAAATATTAACAAAAATGAATGAATGAATGAATGAATGAAAAAATTTAAAAGATGATAGAATAACCACCACCCCTTTTCCCTGTGATTTAAAAAAAAAAACTTAATAAAAGATAAGGCAGAGTATAAAGAGCGTTTTGAAATGCAAAGCCAACAAACCAAAAAAAAGAGGGATACAAAAAGATGAATGTGTTAAAAGAGAAAAAAACATTTGTGATGCCTCAGATTTGCAAGGTTCATGTAGGAGACTGTGGTCTTCCCTTGTGGCCTTCACTTCCCTTGGAAGTCCTACTATATCTACATATATTTGAGAGAATAAAGAAAGAACGGTGATGATCTAAACAATTATAATATGAAATATGACCTGTATTACATAATTATGTGTTTCAGATAAGATCAATACATTTTAATAAGAATTGTAGTGTCAGGAAAAATCCTGTTAACATTGGTGGTTGGTGTGATCTGGTTTTCTTTTCCTTCTGTGAAGTGAATTTGTGAATTTAGTACTTCAGCTTCACGTGTCACATTGTTTATCTTCTATCTCATGAAGCATGACAAGAAAAAAAAAACATCATTCTTTTACAAAGCTGCTTCCCAAAATCTACCTTAGATACTCACAAGTTTGGATAGGTAGATCTTTGTATACCCCACCACCACCACACATATAACATCTATGTATTACATATATATGTATGTTTAAGATCAATAATATGGTTCATGATTTCCCTTTCAGGTCATTTTTTTTTTGCTTTTCCAAGTGTACATTAGCTGTTCATAGGAGAAATTGAGATGAGGAAGAATCTACTTCCCACTTATTGTACTTCAGGGAGCAAATGTGAAAAAAATAATTAACAGGGAATTCAAAAAATGAGTAAGCTATTCTGACAATTTTCTTCTTTAGACCATAGTGAAGGCCACATCCATTGACAAGACAATATCAGTGTGTGTGTGGGGGGGGGGACCAAGAAGGTGGTGGCAAAGCAAGGACTGACTTAAGCTCTACCCAAATCCCTCCAAACACCTGTAAAAAATGGCTCTGAACAAATTCTAGAGCTGCAAAACCCATAAAATAGCACAGGGAAACAGGTCTCCAGCCCAGGAAAGCCTGGATGGTCACCAGGAAGGGTCTATAGCATGGTTCTGGGAATGAAGCACAGCACAATGTGGGCCACACCAGGACAGATCATACCTGGAGTTAGCCAGATGAAACAGGCCTTAGGGCCATGAATCATTTAGCTGAGGCAGTTACCAGCTTCTCTCTTTGTGGCTTCTCAACCCACAAAGGCCAAAGAGCACGTTAGTGGGAAGGTGTGGGAGCGTGTTCAGAGCAGTCTGGCCACCAACCCTGGGGGTGGCAGAGGTGGTGTAGCAATGACAGTGGCAGCAGCAGGAATCTCCTGACGCTGCTTCCAGAGCTCCTGCATCAGCTGCTTCCCGAATCCCTGGCTCAAATGGTGGGAGGAATCTAGCAGCAGATCAGAGTGGATGTGCAAGGAGTGCTTTGTAGGCACAAAGGCAGGTTCTCTTGCTGTGCCATGCTTGAATCTGTATTGTGGTCCTGGTTGGAAGTTCTTGGGGGAAGAGAAGTGCTGCTATGACAGAGCCTGGGCTGATGGTAGAGTAGAAATAGCTTAGACCCTAAAACTTGGGACAAAGTACTCTCAACTCTACAAGCAGTCATACCCTGACAAAAAATCTCAAGGGTCAAGTAGTTGGCTGGGAACATGAACAGGCAGCAAAAACAAACTCAAACTCTAGATTCCCTTTTTGATGACAAGATCAAAACATACAGCCAGAAGAGGTCAACAAAGTCAAAGAGCCTACATCAAAAGCCTCCAAGAAAAATATGAATTGGTCTCAGGCCATGGAAGAGCTCAAAAAGGATTTGGAAAAGCAACTCAGAGAAGTAGAGGAAAAATTGGGAAGAGAAATGAGAGTGATGCAAGAAAACCATGAAAAACAAGTCAATGACTTACTAAAGGATATCCAAAAAAATACTGAAGAAAATAACACCTTAAAGAATAGACTAACCCATATAGCCAAAGAGCTCCAAAAAGCCAATAAGGAAAATAATGCCTTGAAAGGCAGAATTAGCCAAATGGAAAAGGAGGTCCAAAAGACCACTGAAGAAAATACTAGGTTAAAAATTAGATTGGAGCAGGTGA
>CM053623.1:343428609-343441389 GCA_028646595.1 Phalanger gymnotis
GAGGGGAGTGGGATGACAGAAGGGAGGGCTAACTGGGGAACAGGGCAACCAGAGTATACACCATCTTGGAGCATGGGGAGTAGAAATAGGGAGAAAATTTGTAATTCAAACTCTTGTGAAAATCTATGCTGAAAACTAAATATATTAAATAAAAAAAATTTTAAAGAAAGAGATGAGGAGAGTGGAACTTGTAGGCCATGGTGTCTAAGTGCCCTCGTGCCCAGGAGAGAGAGCTGTGATGAAAGGAAGCAGGAAAAGAAATGAACCCCCAATTAGTCAGAGAGCTGGGGCCAAGATTGTCATAGCTGAAAACTCTGTGCTCCAAGAAGAACCACAACTTGGAGAGGAAACCTGTGTTGTCTTTTAATTAAAATGTGAATCAGGTGGACTATGATGGTTTCCATGTGAAGAAATTCAACCCTAGGTTCTTGCCCCAATGAGGAAGGTGGCTCACAACAGAAAATGTGGGTTTAATTGACATCTTAATAATCTAAAGCCAGAAAGAATAGTGTTGAAAATAAGGACTGTATAGTACCTTGTGGGAAGGTAGAGAAAGTTTTCTTGATGCTCAGTAGTCTTAGGTATATGTCCATTCTGCACTTTTTTTGTTTGGGTAAAGAAAAGCTAGCCAATATTTGATGTTTTTTTTTTTTTTTACCCTCAGCACTTATCAAAAAGCTAAAGGCCCTTTTAGAGTCAGCAAAATGAGCTGGATACTGATGATTCCCACGATTTCCATAGGCAGGGGCACAAATCTTGTGAAATTAAATGCAGGTCCATAAAAAAAAAAGATTCAGCTCACTGCTACTTCCATCACAATGCCTGTCCTGATTCCCCGGTTGCTAGTGATATCTGTCCTTAAAAATGTATCTTATTTCTATGTTTTGTATTTACTTAACTGCCAATATGTTATTGTTTCCATTGCTAACTAAAATATAAATTCCTGAATGGATAGGGTTATTATAGATTTGCTGGGGTTTTTATTGTTATTGTTTTTGTTTGTTTGTTTGTTTTTTAGCTTCTTCTTAGTTAGTCGGAACTGAGTCAGAATTTATAAGAAACAAAAAAACGTTGGATGTCATCTAGTAAAACTTTTAGCCTTACTGATTAGTAAGCTAAAGGACTGGAAATATTAAATGACTTGTTCAAGGTCACAGGAATGCTAAGTGCCAGAGACAGGATTTGAACTCTGGCCTTCTGATTAGTTTCTCATGCTACTCCCATTAGGTTATGATACCTTCTAAACTCATCTGCTTCTCATAGATATAAATATTTCACATTCTGTAGAGTTAACTCTGAAAATGAATTGGGATAAGTTCTTTTTGAAGCATTTCATAGTGACAAAATAATATAGTGACAAAAATAAATTGATAAAATCTTAAAGTTATGAATATTGATGGCATATTTCATAGACAACAGCTCTATTTAATTTTATGGTCTTAAAAATCTTTCTGAAATTTACAAGATTCAGAATTGATTTATATTTATTACATAGTTGGCAAACACATTTTATAGTTAAATTAGAAATGATAGAAAACATATTACATGGAAAAGATTGATTTCTATTCTTCAAGTGAGCATAGATTTTAAAAATTCAATGTAAATGTTTAATGAATGGTGAGTTTCCATAATCTGAAATTTCTCTTTAATTCTAGTTTGCCTGCTTCAAGGATAAAGATTATTCATGAATGTTTTTCTCTTGATTTAACCTATTTCTTTCTTGTCAATTATTCTATTTGTAAAATATTTATCAAAGAATAACAATAACCATTATAATAACTCACATTTATACAGAGCCAACTATTTGCTAGGCATTATGCTAAGCACTTCAGAATTATTATCTCATTCAATCCTCACAACAACCCTGAGAGGTAGGTAGTATTATTATCCACATTTTACAGATGAAGAAGTGGAGGCAAACAGAGGACAAGTTGCCTTTGGCGACACACCCAGTGTCTGAAGCCATATTCGACCTCAAGACTTCCTGATTCCAGGCCCAGAGCTCTAATCCTCCTTAACCCCACAAAGCCTTCTTCAACAAATAAAAGCAGAGCCTCTCTCCACTGTCTCAAGGTCTTAATGATTAAAAACAAAACAGCTTAATAAAATCCTATATTAATTATCTCCTCAGCTCTTAGAAGTTATTATATCTTCATCATGTAATATTCGTAGCATAGCTGTGCCGTTGTATAATCCTCTTCCTAGGAGGCAAATTCTTTGAAAGAAATGTCCTTTTCCCATAAAATTTATGCCTTTCTGTGGGCAGTAGGAGTTTAAATGTTCTTGATTGACCGATTGAAGTTGGTTTTTCAGTCATTCAACGTAGTGTCTAATCAGAGCAACTAAATCAACCTGGAACCAGGGTTATTGTCTCCTTACATTTGGCCAATTCTGTCCTTAAACAGATGCTTTTCCATAAATTGGAGCATTTCAAAGTTCATAATTCTTGTGTCTTGTAGTAGGAGGTTGGAAGCTTGGGGTATTGGAAGGGAAGGGAGGTAGCTCTCTACTGTCTCTCTTGGTTGCAGCTAATCAAGTTACGAAAGATGAGATTTTCAGGTCCCTCAAGAGTCAATTGCATGCCTCAGTGGTATGCAGGCCTTTAAAGATGAAGGGAAGGGAATGAGCATTTTTTAAAAATAAAATGTCTACTATTTGTCAGACAGTGTGCTAAGCTCTATACAAATATTATCTTATTTGATCTTAACTCTTCAGTCATTAGAGGGAAGCAGAGGGATGTGGTGTGGAAGATGAAGTAATGCCTATGAGATTAGCACCTTGGTGATGGGATTCTCAATGTCTTGGCCCAGGGGAGACTCTAGAGAGCCCAAACTGAGACATGGGGAGGATAATGTGGAGTGAGTGGTAAGGAAAAGAGACATGAGCCACTGGAAGACATCAGAGTGGAAGACCCAAAACCCTAAATCCAAAAAAGATTGATCCACCACTTTTATAGATTATTTACTCACAGAGGGCAAAAACTCTGTCATTTAAATTTACTTTTCTTGGCAAATAGTACAATATGATGGTAACATGACGATTATTAATAATAATTCTGTCCATGGCAAAGATTTTTTTTCTTTTCTCATTTTGTATTTAAATTTAAAATAAAATTTAAAATTACAAAAGAGTCTTGATTAATGTTAATGTTTCCAAAGTGAAAAAATAAAGAATATATAATTTTATGTCTATATAGACAGATACATGTTTATACCTATATATACACATACATACATAATATTCATACATATACATACATATACACACATGCATATATGCACATGCAAACATACACCTACACATATACATATGCACACATATACACACATACACATACACATAAAATACAAATGTACATATACATATACATATACATATGCATGTACATCACTTTGAGTGAGATAATATCCACTCCATGAATAGGTCTTTTTAAGAAGTGAGTTAAAAGATGGCTCCTATAATTCAAAAAATCACCAGAATCAAACTGGGAGGGGAAGGTCTTCAGGATTGCTGGCCAAAAGAGAATAGTTACTATTTACATTCACTCTGAGTCAGGAGGAACCAAAAAACAACCATTAAATGCTGCTTGGTCATGGGTCTATTGTCCAATCCGCTGCCTTAGCTTAGCTTAAAAGTCATCTTGATTGATATGTGGTCACTAGACACAGATGATTCTGCAGGAGAAAGTGACACTGGTGACTTTGAACAGCATCCCTCACTCAAATCAAAGTCAATTTCAAGTCATGTCATCAACTTCCTGATGTCATGGTCCTCTTCAAGAATGAATGATAAGCCACCACCGCAGAACCATATATAATCTTTTTACTCTATCTAGTTTCCTTATTTTATAAATTTGTGTGTATTAGGTATGTATGTATGTACGTATGTATGCTATAAGCAAACCTGATATAATGGAAAGATTATGGCAGTGGGAAAGAATATGGCAGTATATGCATGTGCATGTGTATATCTGCACACATTTATACATGTGCATACAGGCACACACTTATACATATGTGTGTATCTATGTATTTGTATACACACAATAAGCAAACCTAGTTTACTGAAAAAATTATGGCAGTGGGGATCAGAGGACCTGCTTTAAAGTCTTGGGAAAATCATTTCATCTTTCTCAACATCAGTTTCCTTATTATTAAGATAATTTTTTTTTAAAAAAAGGATCACAATGGAAGTGAAAGCTTTTGAAAGAATTTCCTAAATAAATTAGTAATTGGACAAATAAATAAATGGGTGGAAAACCAAACAAGCAAATAAATGAATAGATAATTATAAACAATAAATGGCCACATGAGCAATTAGGTAAATGAATAGTATATTTGTGAACCGCAGTTAAGGATCCCTGTACTAAAGGATCCTTAAGGTAGGGATAACTCTAAATCTTATGATTTGGTATATGAAAATCCAGATCCTTCCTATATCAAATATTGAAACTTCTCATCATTCCTCATTTTTATCATTTAAAAGCCTTCACAGTCCAACCCATATTTACCTTTCTGTCCTTAGTCAACATTACTCTCTTTCATAAACTATAATGTCGAGAAAATAGCCTGTTTGTTCTTATACTTGAAATTCCATTCCAGTTTATATGCCTTTACAAAGGTTGTCACTCACATTTCAAATACACTGCTTTTTCACCTCTGACTCTTAGTATCCTGAATTTATTCTAAAGCTCAGTTAAGTTACCACTTTATCTAGAAACTTTCCTGTAATTCTCATCTACTACAGACTTATCCTTAGACCAATTTTACTTATTTTAATATCTATTTTGTTTTTTTCACTTGTACATCGTGTCTTTTCCAAGAGAAAGGAAGCAGATCCAAGGCAGAGATTATTTCATTTGTATCTTTGCACCTCTCGCACTTAACTAATAGTGCTTAACCAAAAGTAGGTGATTTATTGCTTTACTAGTGACTCTTCATGAGGCAACCACATGTCTAAAATGGACTTTTCCTTTTGGAATAATCATCAACTTTGCTAAATGATTCATTGTGAAATCCCTGTTAAATAGGAAACTGAAATAGAGTGTTCAAGACATGAGTTCACCTATGAGAATTCAATTTACACAGAAGTTTACTAGAGTATATGTAGTGCCTGAAGTAAGATACACCTATATTGGATCATCTCCAGCATAATGGAATTCTTATGTTATATTCTAAGGGTGTTTAAAATAAATGATTTAAAACTTTGTGTTAGTTTCGTCTTAGACATATGAGCCCATGGAAAGCTATTAATTGTAAATTAAAATCTTAATGAATGAAATGCTTGAATTAATCAAAGAGGGAAAGAAATGATTCTCTAAGCGGTATTACTTACTGTAGCAGAGAAAGTGCTTACAATTTGCAGTCTGTACACATGATATAGTTAATACATATAGTTTTACATGAGATGAGGTATTTAAAATATCCTCATTTTAAAGTGTCACCAAATTGTGGTAGTACATTTGGGAACTGAGAGGGATAAAAGATCCCTGGAATGGGGCATGCTGTTTATTATTGTATGTTTTTCATCTTCAGTGAATATTAGTCACAAATGTGCATGTATGTTTACACACATATATAATATATAGCCATGTACATATGTGCATACACACATACATAGACACACTTATAGGTGTGTATAGGTATATAATGTAGAAATATATTGTATAGTATATAGATATACTTGCATTTATGTGTATATGTGTATGTATATATATATTTAGTGTATGTTATATAAATTTGTATACACACTCATATGTGTATGTGTGTAAATATGTATTTATGTGAAAAATAAATCACTTGGACCCCTTACTCTATTTCAATCAGTATCCATCAATTTGATGAGATTCCATAGGGGTCATCATTATAAATTCCATATATTAGGCTCCAGAACTGTAAACCAAAGATTGTAAATTCACTTGTTCAATCACATGAAGCTAACTAGAGGTCCTCCAGCCTTGTTTTACCTTGTTATGGTGACCAAGCCCTGAGTGGCCGACGTGACTAAATGACATGGAAAATTCCCCAAAGTTTTGTAGCTCTGGACCATTCTCTTTTTGCCCAATATGAACAAGTGACCATCTTATGACCATCTTATCACCACTTAGTCAGTGGAGATGCCCTATGCTTCACCCAACCCGAGGTCCCCTCACTGACTTCCCATTTCTAGCTGATGCATCATTTTTTGGCCCATGAAGTAAGATCTATCAACCAATGGGATTCTGTACTTTGTATAGCCTCTTTAGAATGTTCAGGTATCAAACATCAAGCCTGTAATGCCAATCTATAAGTGAAAGATATTTCCTGCCCATTGTATAGGCCTCAGGTGAAGCCAACAAAGCGAGGCCTGATTAGAGGCAGGTCCACACCTTTGTGATGACCATCAGGGATTTAAGACTCTTCCCACCTCCTCAATAGACCTTAGGTGGGGCCAACAAAGGGAGGCCTGATAGGAGGCAGGCCCACACTCTTTCACTAAATAGGTGTGAGGCCCTAGGCCCCACCTTTTTGCTAAGTAGTCTCTGAGCCCTCAGGGCCCAGAATAAGGTACATAAACTCAGAGGTTAGTGGTTTGCCTTTGGGGCTCTCACTCGCTGGAAGAGTGTATTATGATTTGACCAATTTGACCAGTACTCTGGGTAGCCACTGGAGCCCTCCAGCTTTGAAAACCCAGATGTTGGTGCCTCTGGTAACTATGTAATTCTTTGGTCAGACAGATAGAGGACCACCTGTTGATCTCTGTGTGTTATTTTCTCTGTTTATATAATGTATGTTTGTAGTTTTTGTTTGTATTTGCTCTGAAGTTCAGGGTGCTGACTTTTTCCCCCTGAACTAAGTGAATGGTATATGTATATTTAATTAAAGTAAGATTGTTAACCCTTTAAAGTTGCTTTCCTTAGAAAAGCAGATCAAAAAACCTGTGCTAGCAGCCCTCCTGTGTGCTAGTCTTGTTGGTCTTGCACCCCCACAGCAGCTGCTAGCAACATTGTTGTTACAAGCCTTATAAAAATTAGGCTCTGGAAGAAGGAGGTTACCTCAGATTGTGAGAAAGATCTGAAATCTATTTTATTAGAGGGAACCCTCTAATTGGCTCAGACTTCTTCTTCAGTCTCTTTTATTGAGGTTGGACAATTTGTATTCCCAAGTGTATGTCTTATATACACAATCAATAATTCTAATGGGATTTTCTTATCTTAGAAAAGCATATCTGATGGTACAGCTTAGGGTAGTGCATCATAGTTTGGATTTATGTTTACGGCTCTTTCTTGTAGATTTGCCAGCTATATGACAACGCACCAAAGTTTTGATAAATTGCCAATCCCTATGCTTTATAGATGATGAAATCTGCTTTCGTAGTAATGTCTGCTAATCTTGCTATTAGGAAAAAAAAAAGTCATCATTTGAAAAATAGCCAAAGTAAAAAATGTGCTTTCTCAAATGAAAAACAAACAAACAAAAAACCTTAAAATACTACATAACTGTCATTTTTGGAGATATCATTGCTTTATTGAGTGCTCATGAAAGGGGCTCGGGAAGCATTCACCACTGGCCATCATTGGGATCAAATGCTTCTGGAGGGAGCATAGTATCAAATAAAGGACACTGTATATGATTTTTTGGAGTCCTGGGCTAAGGTTCCATTTGTATGAATTACCTTTAGTAAGTAGCATCATCTCTTTGAGTCCCAAATTCCACACCAATAAAAAATGGATAAGAACTCTCAGGTTACCTGTCTACCTCCCTGAGTTGATTTAAGACCAAATGAGTAATTGCATTTAACGCACAATATAAAATCTTAATATAGATTCGAATTATCTTATTAGTGTAGAGTCAAAAGGAAGAAAAGTAAAGGGACAGAAGTGCTGCATTCTGAATGAAAGGATGAGTGTTCAAATCCTGGCATTTTCAGCTTATGTAATTTTGGTCAGTTCGAATTAGGTAGCTAGATGTCTCAGTGGATAGAATTCTGGGCCTCAAGTCAGGAAGACCTGAATTTAAATATCACCTTAGGGTGGAGTAAAGATGGCAAAGGGAGGGATGTGACTGAGCTCTCCCCTTAATCCCACCAAATACCTTTAAAAATTATTCTAAGCAAATTCTAGAGTGGCAGAACCCACATAAAGATAGAGCGAAACGATTTTCCAGGCCAAGACAACTTGGAAAGTTGGCAGTACAGCTCTGTTGCAGGAGGGTGAGAGAAGAGCACAAGCAAAACCAGGGGCAGACCTGGCCCCAGCAAACCAGGAGCCACTGAATCAACAAGGGTAGCAGAGATAACTTCATAGAGTAGAAAGATTATCACAGTGGGAATCAGAGGACCCAGGATGGATTATGTATATATATATGTGTGTGTGTGTACACACATATATACATATAAATACACACATATGTTTATGTATGTATAGTATGTATATGTATGTATATATTCATATATATGTATATATAAATAAACACATGTCTATTATATATAAGTATAAATTACATATGGTATCCATCCCCAGAGAAAGAACTAATGGTGTCTGAATACAGAGTGAAATGAATTTTTTAATTTTCTTTTTCTTTAGGTTTTTTTAATCTACGTTTTCTTTCAGAACAGGATTATTATGAAAACATTTTGTGTGACTACACATGTGTAACCTATATTGGATTGCTTGTCTTCTCAGTAAGGGGTTGGGTGTGGGAAAAGAGGAAGGGAGAGAATTTGGAACTTTGAAAAACAAATGTTAAAAATTGTTTTTTCATGTAACTGGGGGAAAATAAAATACTAAATAAATTTAAACCAAACAAATGCATAAATAAATCCAAACTCAGATACTGAGTATGTATGTGACAAGTCAATTAACCTCTGTTTGCCTTGGAGGCAGCTTTGTGTCTCAGTGGATTTGGCTTTGGGCCTGGAGCCTAAAAGACCTGAATTCAAATGTGGACTCAGATACCTACTATCTCCGTGACCCTGGATAAATCACTTAATCCCTGTTTGCCTTAATCCACTGGAGAAGAAAATGGCAAACCATTTCAGGATCTTTACCAAAAAACCTCATGGATGGTATCAGTATGCTATGGCTCATGGGATCACAGAGAGTCAGAAACTACTTAACAACTGAACACCAACTACAGCCTTGATCAGAACAGTCTCCCTCTCTGAGTTTCAGTTTCTTCATCTGTAAAAATTGGCATTTGGGCTAGATTGTTTCTGGAATCCAGTTCTAAATTGATAATCCCATGATTTGAACTCTGTTAATTACACGCCTACCTCCCAATGCTACAGTGATAATGCAATCATATAAATTCTACATACTGCCCTTCATAGTGCTGAAATCCAATAGAAATGTACCCTATTATTAATGTCCAATTCTTTATTAGGAAGGAGGAACTAGGAACTGGAGGAGGACTTCAGTCCAGTGGTTTCTAAAGACCTAATGGGACACATGGTTCCTCAAGACTATGCCAGCAGATATCATCTTCTAACAGTTCCTACAAATCTGAAAACAATGAAAGTACAGGTAACTGCCTGTCCATAGTTTACCAGCATCATTTCCAGAGACCCGATCACCATGTGATTAATTTTATTTTCTACAAACACTTATGAAACAAACAACAAAGGCACAAAAGAGTGTTGATTTGCCTCAAGGGAAAAATACGCACATCTATGAAATTACAAATCTTTTGAAGAAATGCTGACAGTATGATCACTGTTGATTATAAATTGCTAGGGCAGAGTAAATCCTACCTGAAAAGTCCTATTGGTCACCTAAGAATACAAAGGCCTAATTTTCCATATTTGAGACTTTGGGGATATAGTCCACATCTTTTCCTTCTTGCCTCCAAAGTAATTTTCTCCTGGTGCATAATGTTATCATTTGTTTCATCCTCATAATGCTAGTCCTATTTGGATAGTTAGATGCATAGGCAGTTATCAATAGATAGAACAATTATTAAGTTATTACTTTGAAGGCACTGTGTTAAGTGCCGGCAATGAAAATATAAGCAAGATGACACCTGCCCTCAAGAAATGTTCATTATGATGAAAGAAGTAGTAAGTAAGGGGGAGTTGACAAGGGGAGGAAAGGTGGTAACTGCAGCAAAGAATCTTCTGGAGATGGTTCAGATGCTGTAGAAGTCTAGATTTGGACAAAATAAGGCCAAAGCTGTCATAGCTAGGCCAAAGATGATTTGACTGGTGGAATCTAGTTTTACAGTAAAAAGGAAATTGAGATGAATGTGGAAAATTAATGGAAAAAATGTAATGATAGACTGAAAAATCTTAAATGCTAGGTTAAAGATTTTGAACTTTACTGGTTAGACAAAGTGACTCTCCCTTACTGAATGACTCTTAGCAAGGGAGATGTGATGACTTGTCAATGAGATTGTAAGGGGGCTCTTGATTAGATAAATCTTGAACTGGAAAGTCTCTGAGGGACCTTTCAACAGATGTTGTGTGTTTTTTTCACTAAAGATCTTTCGAAAGCAATCTATGCATAAAGAAAATCAGTCTAGGAGTACATTGCAAAGGTGAGTGAATGAATGAATATATCTATATCTATAACTCTATCTATATTTCCCTTATCTATAGACAAGCCAAGATCACATAGTAAAGGAAGCATTCCTGATGAACTCTCCCAATGTTCCCCTCTAAACCAGCTTTAAAGTAATGTGACAAATAGAATTCTAAAGTGCCTCCCCAAATAGCCATAACATTTCATATGGCTTTTATTATTAAAAGTGTTCCTTACATTAAGCCTAAATTTAACTCTCTTTAACTTTCACCCATTGCTCATAAGTTTGTTCTCTGAGACCAAACAGACCAAGTTTCATTTTTCTTTCATATGATAGCACTTCAAATATTTTAAGGCAGTTATTATGTCCACCATTTGTCTGGATATTTACTTCTCTTGTCTATGCAGGTGTGAGCCACATATGTCATGGACTCAAAACCCTAAACTTTCTTTGTTGCCTTCTCAGTGATGTTTTCCAGTTTATTGCTGGCCTTATTAAAACAAAGCATTAAGAAATGAACAAAATACAATGAAGTATAAACAAAAATTAATATTTGGGGCAGAATACAGAAAGATACAGCTTCGAAGAACTGGGAGGTGACAATCTCAGAGTACTCCACTTTGGTCAGGTGAAAATAGAACTTCCTTTGCCTCTTCTTTCAACTTTGCCATCTAAAGAAGTAAGAAGACAGGTTCTTCTGCCCACCATTCAGCCACAGGTACTTTGGTTGAGGTCAGAATTGAGAGAGTGGTTCAGGTGTGAAAGAAGTCCCTTAGACAATATTCCTTTAACCAGTGTGTGATTTATTACATGAAAGCTTCACAGGCCTGAGATTAGCAAGGAGCTAAACAAAAGCCCAGATATTTGGAAGGATCAGGTTTATATAGACAGAAAGCCTGGAATGTTCAGGATGATGTTATTTTAAAATTTTATGGTGGTCAAAGATTAAGGACAAGGGAGAATTTTTGACACAGGATGAGGGGGAAAAGACTTTAAGACATCCTGAAGTTACAAAATCTCAATTTACCGGATGGGCTACAGAATGAACCCTAAACCCCCTTCAGGAGGGTCTTCATAAAGTACTGGGAGAACAACCCTTAATATGTTTTTTTTTTAATCCTGTAATAATTTATTTATTTTTAAAATTTATTCATTTAACTTATTTAATATTTTTAGTTTTCAGCATTGATTTTCACAACAGTTGGAATTACAAATTTTCTCCCCATTTCTACCCTCCCATACACACCAAGATGGCATATATTGTGGTTGCCCCATTACCCAGTCAGCCCTCTCTTCAGTCACCCCACTCCTCCCAGCCCTTTTTCCCTTACCTTGTTGTAGGGCAAGATAGTTTTCTATGCCCCGTTGCCTGTGCATCTTATTTCATAGTTGCATGCAAAAACTTTTTTTTGAACATCTGTTTTTAAAATTTTGTTTTCAAATTTGTCTCCCCTCTTCCCTCCCCACTCACCCTCCCTAAGAAGCCAAGCCATTCAACATAGAGTATGTAAAACCCTTCCACAGTACTCATGTTGTGAAAGACTAGCTATTTTGCTCCTTCCTATCCTATCCCCTTTTATTCAATTTTCTCCCTTGACCCTGTCTCTTTTCAAAAATGTTTGCTTTTGGTTACATCCTCCCTCTATCTGCCCTCCCTTCAATTGTCCCCACTTTTTTCTCTCCTTTCTCCTTCTTTCCTGTGGGGTAAGATATCCAAATGAGTGTGTATGCTATTCCCTCCTCATGTTAAATCCAATGAGAGCAAGATTCACTCATTCCCCCTCACCTGCCCCCTCTTCCCTTCCTACAGAACTGCTTTTTCTTGCCACTTTTATGTGAGATAATTTACCTCATTCTATCTCTCCTTTTCTCCCTATCTCAATATATTCCTCTCTTATCCCTTAATTTGATTTCATTTTTTAGATATCATCCCTTCATATTCAACTCACCCTGTCACCTCTGTCTATATATGTATGTATGTATGTATGTATATTCCCTTCAGCTACCCTAATACTGAGATCTCATGAATTATACATATGATCTTTCCATGTAGGAATGTAAACAAAACAGTTCAACTTTAGTAAGTCCCTTATGATTTCTCTTTCTTCTTTACTTTTGCATGCTTCTAGTGATTCTTGTGTTTGAAAGTCAAATTTTCTATTCAGCTCTGGTCTTTTCACTGAGAAAGCTTGAAAGTCTTCTAATTTATTGAAAATCCATATTTTGCCTTAGAGCATGCTACTCAGTTTTGCTGGGTAGGTGATTCTTGGTTTTAATCTTAGCT
>CM053623.1:343441489-343464158 GCA_028646595.1 Phalanger gymnotis
GAGGTGATTGGTGGATTCTTTCAATTTCTATTTTACCCACTGGCTCTAGAATATCAGGGCAGTTCTCCTTGATGATTTCTTGAAAGATGATATCTAGGCTCTTTTTTTGATCATGGCTTTCAGGTAGTCCAGTAATTTTTAAATTCTCTCTCCTGGATCTATTTTCCAGGTCATTGGTTTTTCCAATGAGATATTTCACATTCTCTTCCATTGTTTCATTCTTGTGATTCTGTTTGATAATATCTTGTTTTCCCATCAAGTCACTAGCTTCCACCTGCTCCAGGCTAATTTTTAAGGTAGTATTTTCTTCAGTGGTCTTTTGGACCTCCTTTTCCATTTGGCTAATTCTGCCTTTCAAGACATTCTTCTCCTCATTGGCTTTTTGGAGCTCTTTTGCCATTTTACTTAGTCTATTTTTTAAGGTATTATTTTCTTCAGTATTTTTTGGGTCTCCTTTAGCAAGTCATTGACTTGTTTTTCATGGTTTTCTTGCATCACTCTCATTTGTCTCCCTAATTTTTCCTCTACTTCTCTAATTTCCTTTTCCAAATCCTAGCTCTTCCATGGCCTGAGACCAGTTCATGTTTTTCTTGGAGGCTTTTGATATAGGCTCTTTGACTTTGTTGACTTCTTCAGGCTGTATGTTTTGGTCTTCCTTGTCACCAAAGAAAGATTCCAAAGTCTGAGTCTGAATCTGAGTCCATTTTCACTTCCTGGCCATGTTCCCAGCCAACTTACTTGACCCTTGAGTTTTTTGTCAGTGTACGACTGCTTGTAGAGTATAGAGTACTTTTTCCCAAGCTTGATTGACTGTGCTGTGTTTTCAGAGCTATTTCTACACAGCAAGCTCTGCCACACCAGTCCTTCTCCCTCCCTAAGAACCGACAACCAGGACCGGACTCAGATCTAAGCTGACTCTGCACTCCTGCTCAGATGTGCCACTTAATTCCTCCCACCAGGTGGTCCTGGGGCTGGAGCAACTGCAGCTGTAGCTCTGTATGCAGCCTCATAGCTGCATCACCTCGGCTACCCAGGGGAGGTGGCCAAACCACAAACTCCCTTCATTCTGTCCCAGCAGTTTTTCCCACTAACCTTCTCTGTTTCCTTTGATGTTTGTGGGTTGAGAAGTCTGGTAACTGCCAAAGTTCACTGATTCAGGGCACTAGGGCCTCTTCTGCCCATCTCCCAGTCTGATTGGTCCAGGCGCGGCTCATGCTTCATCTGTTCAACTCCTCTCCCAGTTCCATGTAATAGACCTTACCCAATCAAGGCTGTCCTGTGCTGGAGACCTCCTTGCTTCTGCTATTTTGTGGGTTCTGCAGTTCTAGAATTTGTTCAGCGACATTTTTTATAGATGTTTGGAGGGTCCTGGGGGAGAGCCCAGGCAAGTCCCTGCTTTTTAGTTGCCATCTTTAATCGCCTTTAATATGTTTTTAATCTTTAGGGCACTGTATGCTATATTCACATCAATTGCCACATGAACTTAGCAGATAAAATTTTACCCCTGACTGCCTTTTTCACTTTGTTTTTCCTTTCCTTAATAAGTGACTGAATATCACCTTCGACATGGATGTGATAAGATTTGGAAACGATCTTATGATATCAAGAGTTCCTGAAGTCCTGTATCAAATGAGTCAGAGTGACTAATTGCAAGGGAAAATCTTGTGCCAGAGAGGATAGCCACCAAAATTGCATTGGTCCTGCCTTTCCCACTTTCCCAGGAGATATGTTCCAGGAATTGTTTGAGTGGTGCTCAGCTGAGGTGAAATGTTAAATGCCTTGCCAGATATTAAGGAAATATCTTTACAATAAGTATCAACCTCCTGAGTGGGCATAACAATAGTTAAAATGTTACTAAATATTATTTTAAGTTTTATTGTTAATGAGTATGTGATTTTATTGTGGGTGCATTTTAGAATTTCTGCTTTCGTGTGGGAAATGAATATCTGTCCAAAACCTGATTTATATTGTATTGAATATCGTTCTACTAATCCTTTGGGGAAAATCTTAGCCTTAAGTCTAAACCCAGTCTAAAAAATCTCAGGTCGATAGGGTAGATTTTTAACAAGCTGATGTTTGTAATAAGGACCCTAGCTTCCCTTCTATTAGGGGTCAGGCTTCCCAGGACTGAATCTGAAAGGACTATATGTCAAGACCCAAAGTAGCTAGATTTCCTCCCTTCAGTGGAAAAAGGTAATGGGTGGATTATCCCAGCCCCTGTGGTTCTAGCAATAGCTTGATAATGTTTGATTAGGAGAAAAGGTGAAACTTTTCTAATAACAATAGCCAAAGTGTGAGATACCATGGTGTAGTGGATAGAGGGCTGATTTTGGTTCCAGGAGTACATGGGTTTAAGTCTTTTCTCAGAAACATTCTAGTTGGGGGACCCTGAGTATATCACTTAACTCTCTTCTCAGTGCTCTATTAGAAGTGTCAAATTTGCTACCCACTGGTCCCAGCAGATGACAAAACTTTGAATGTAGCCAAAATCAAATCAAAATGTAATTGAGAAGTATTTAACAAATTGAATTAAAAGGCAACATAACATACAATGCTAATTTGTGGTTTTCTACATCACGATGAAGTTGCAGAATTCTATTTGAACCTGACACCTCTGCCTAGGAAACAACCTAAGGCTATATATAAACTGCTGGTGCCACTGTTTGTTGGTAAAAAGGGAATTTATTTATCCTGGAGATTTCCATATCGATGAAATAACAGGTTCTCATCCTCCTACCTGTTCATATTCAAAATTAGAATGGGTTGCTTCGGCAAGCAGTTAGTTATATTTCTTTGGAGTTCTTTATGTGAAGGCTGGCTAAATGATCACTTGCTGGACAGGTAGTAAAAGAGATTCTATTTCAGATATTGGTTGGACAAGATGGTCTTCATGTCCTTTTCCAATACTCATCATTTAGAGTTCTTTGACTCATCACTGCCACTAACTCTCTATCTAGAGAGGGAGTCTGCCCACGGTCTTGTCTCTCAACTCTTTTCCCCAGATTGACTATACTGACACTTTAGACATTTTGGACATGGAAAAAACTTGGCACCAACATCCTGGCCACAAACTCTGGTTTTTGAAGCTGATTTCATCCTTATTCTCTGTGTTAGAAAACTGAACTTTCTTTATTTAGAAAGCAAACACACATGAAGCTCAGAATTGCACATTTTCTCTCTGTGGAGAATGTTTTTTAAGTTCTTTCTAAAATTTATTCAAATTTAAAGTTGTCATAAATAAAATCTGTTCACCTTATTGTGGACCTAGGAATTGGGAGTGTTTTAGAGAAATTTCATTTAACTTATAATTCTCAGGACAAATTGGTACTTTATTTTTATTGAATATATGTGTTTTAATTATTAATTCCTCTATCGCATTGAATGGGAGGTTTCAGGGTAAATTATCTGTGTGTTACTTTTGGAAATAACTGTATGCCTTCCTAGGAGAGACCATGTCATTCAACCACTTTTGAAGTCTAAGGGTGCTGGGAACCCTGAAGTGCAAGGGTACAGGGTGCAGGTCTGCCTGGAAAGAATTTGACCAGTCAAACCTTCTTTCAATGCAAGTAGCAAGTTTATAATGACACCAGTTGAGGTGGCAAGATTCCTAGTGAGTCTGTGCTATTTGTGATGCCAATACAAGTGTGGTAGATTTTTAAGAATCTGAGCCTTTGATGAGAATGAAATAGATATTTTTATACAGAAATATTGTGGGAAGACCTGGATGGGATCTAGGAGTGGCAAGTAGCCTGGGATTGTCCAGAAGTAACAGAGAAAGGGGTCTTTGTGGGAATAAGGAGTGTGAAGTAAGCTAATTAAGTAATCAAGGTGGACTGGAGTGGGCCAGGTTCCTTGGGTGGAGGCACCAGTTATATGGGCTTCTGACTGCGTTGCTTTCAAAAATATGGTGTTTTCCTTTCAGGGGTTCAGATCCCATCCCCATCATTTCCTCATTTCGGCCACCAAAATATGTTGCAGTTTGGACTGCTAGGAACCCTGAAATGCAAGGATACAGGGCACAGGTGTGCCTTGAAAGAATTCAACCACTCAAGTCTTCTTTCAATCAACACCACTACCCCTCTCCCCATATGCAAGGGTATAAATTTGACACTAGGTTTACTAACCATGGTGTTAAACAAAGGTAATAAAATTACCCTGATTTCTCCAAATTTAAAATAAGGTCAATTTCTGCAATTTAAGATTTTTTTTATTAAAACAAAAAACTGTCTGAAATTGTCATATAAGCATATAGTTAGGATTATAGACATTTATGTTGTTGTTTTTGTGGTTGTTAGAGTTCATCTTCAAACTTTTATGGTGCTTTTTTTTAAGAGAGACCATTCCAAATACAGTGAACCTCAGGCAAAATTTTAAGGTCCAAATTTTCTTTTTGTTCAATATCTCTTTTCTACTTGCTAACTTCCTAACTTGAGGTTAACTGGCTAGATTTTTTTCTCAAACACCATGCCTTAAACCCAATTCACTCTGGCTCTCATTCATTAGACAACAATAGGTCCCTCCCCAAGAACCAATTAGTGGTTGATTTTTTGGTCCCTCCTGGCTCAGAGTGAATGTCAATAGTAACTGTTTCTGTTTGGGCCAGAAAATTTCTTCCTTTGGTAGGGGCAAGTTCTAGAGGTCAAATGGAATGAACATACTGTGTAAGGTGTGATTTATGCTACTACTTTTACAACACATTTACAGATCTAATTATGTGTTCAAAGCATGGACTTGAGAGAAAGCAATAAATGAAGCAAGAGAAAAAGAAGGCAAAGGAAGGGAAGTAATAAAGAAAATGGAGAATAAAGCCACAGATACGGAATGAGCCACATTGCTATATAAAAAAGGTATTTGTATATATGCATATGTGTGTTGGGGGAGGGTAGAGAGAGAGATAGAGAGAGAGACAGAGAGACAGAGAGAGACAAAGAGAGACAGATAGAGAGACAGAGAGAGATAAAGAGAGAGAAGCCATTGTGGTGGAGTTGCTGAGTTTATTCACTGCCAATCGTTTCACAGAGGACCATAAAGGTGGGACTATAACATCTCTGTCATGTAAAAGAATCTACAGAAAGAGATCTGTTGGTAAATTTGCAATCACCGAGGTACTCAAAAATAGTTTCTATAAGAATAACACGGAGCTCAATTATGCTTCAAGTTTTCAAAACCCTCTTTTAAATAGATATTTCATTTTCTGTATCCTCCCATAGAGTATATTCATATAAATATTCACATTGAGGTTTTCCTATGTCATTTTGTGTCAAATGTAGGTGGTTGTCTATGATGTCCTCAGCAACAAGTTCATAGAAAGAACTTTGAAGTTGAGTACTAGAAATTAAAATTAATAGCATTAAAAATAATCTAATTTTTTCATTAGATATATGAGAAAACTGAGTCCCAGAGATCTTAAGTGGACCACATTAATAGTATCATGTAATAGTGATTTATTTTAACTTCAGAACAAGATATTAAGAGTTTTGTAGTTGTCCATTGATCATGGTGGTCAGATGTCTTAGTCTTAGGGATGAAGTCTAATCTACTCCAGCCATATAATTCAAACTCTACACAAATTATGAATCCTATCTACAAACAACATTTGCACTGACTAGGAGTATAGATAGTAATATTAAGCATTAAGAAGTTTTTTCTTTGTTTCTTTCCAGCTTGGTTTTGGATAATTTGAGGAAATAAAACCAACGTAATGTGGAGGAAAAAAAAACATAAAGGACTGAAGATAGGTGAACTTAGAATCAGGAAGCGCAGAGTTCAAATTTCAACTCAGACACTTGCTAACTATGGAATGATGGCAAATAATTTATTAATTGAACCTTGAAGAAATATTGTGAGTATTAGATTTAAAACAAAGAAAAGATGGCAAATTTACATCAATAGAAAAAATGAATAATAATTTTATAAAGTTTTTTCTAAAATGAAAGTTTTTGATTATTGAAAGTAACACAGCAGGGGTGGAGCCAAGATGGCAGGAGGAAAGCAGGGACTTGCATGAGCTCCCCACCACATCCCTCCAAAAATCTATAAAAAAATGGCTCTGAACAAATTCTAAAACTGCAGAACCCACAAAATAGCAGAGGGAATCAGGGATCCAGCCCAGGACAGCCTGGATGGTCACTGGATGAGGTCTATCACACACAGAGCGGAGGGGAATGGAGCTCAGCGTGGTCGGAGGCAGAACCAACCAGACCCGGAGCCAAGCAGAACAGGCCCTAGGGCCCTGAATCAGTGATCTGTGGCACTTACCAGACTTCTCAACCCACCAACACCAAAGACAACAGAGAAAGTTAGTGGGAAAAGCTGCAGGGAACAGAGTTTGAGGTTTGGCCACCACCCCAGGGGCAGCAGGGGTGGTGCAGCTACAGAACTACAGCAGCAGTTACTTTCAGCCCCAGGCCCACCTGGTGGGAGGAATTAAGTGGCACATCTGAGCAGGAGTGCAAAGCCTGCTTAAGATTTTCATCAGGTCTGAGTTGGTGTTTCTTGAGGAAGGAGGAATGCTGGTGTGGCAGAGCTGGCTGTATAAAAATAGCTCTGAAATAGCTCAGAGGGCACAGGAGTTGAATGTGAATGGATGATATCTAAAAATATAAAATCAAATTAAGGGATCAGTGGAATATATTGATAGAGGGAGAAAGGGAGAGATAAAATGGGATAAATTATCTCGCATTAAAGTGCCAAGAAAAAATGGTTCTCCAGGAAGGGAAGAGGGGGCAGGTGAGGAGGAATGAGTAAATCTTGCTGTCTTCAGATTTGACCAGAAGAGGGAATACCATACCCACCCAATTTGTTATCTTACCCCACAGGAAAGAAGGAGGAATAAGATAAAAAATGGGAGACAATAGAAAGGAAGGCAGACGAGGGAGGAGGTAATCAAAAACAAACACTTTTGAAAAGGAACAGGGTCAAGGGAGAAAACTCAATAACGGGAGATAGGTTAGGAAGGAGCAAAACATAGTTAATCTTTCACAACATGAGTATTGTGGAAGAGTTTTACATAATGTGGCCTATGTTGAATGGCTTGCCTTCTTAGGGAAAGTGGGCAGAGAGGGAAGAGGGGAGAGAATTTGGAACTCAAAGTTTTAAAAACAGACATTCAAAAACAACAACAACAAAAAAGTTTTTGCATGCAACTAGGAAATAAGATACACAGGCAATGGGGCATAGAAATTTATCTTGCCCTACAGGAGAAGAAGGGAAATGGGGATGGGATGGGAGTGGGGTAACAGATGGGAGGGCTGACTAGGGAAATGGGGCAACAAGAATATATGCCATCTTGGAGTGGGTGGGAGGGTAGAAATGGGGAGAAAATTCGTAATTCAAACTCTTGTGAAAATCAATGCTGAAAACTAAATATATTAAATAAATTAAAGTAAAAAAAAGAAAGTAACACAGCAAGGTGAAATGCATGGTGAGAATATGTAAATGTCTTTATAAGACCTACCAGAATATTTTAATTTCATCAATATATTTAAATTCAGAAATGTATTTTTATGTACATAATAGTTTCTCTTTGATCAGCTTTAATTTAAACCTTCTAGATGTCCTTGGAGAGCTAATCAGGGAGGAAGAATTCTTCCACATTAGTATTTTTAAGTGACAAAAGATTTAGAACGTAATGAATATTATTTACTTAAAAAGAAAATAATTTCCCTTCTAAGATTACAGTGAGAGAAATCATTAACTACAACAAAAACTCCATAAGTCAGTTAAACATATATCTTATTTTATAATTTGTACTTCCTTTTAACAATCACAGATCCCTTGGCCAAAGATTACCTTGGAAATATGAAAAGAGCATGGAAAATGAAATAATTTTCCTATATATATATATTTATATATAAATTAACTGCCAATTTATTTGTTATTAATTAGTAATTTTGCATAATGTCCCATACTCACTTTGAATATATTCTTCCAGCATTGATAGATGGCTTTTTATAATCATTGCTTAAATTCTATGCATGGCTGAAACCTGGCATTAACCAAGTTTATCCTTTTGATAAATATATAACTTTATGTAATTCTTATACAAACTGTAGTATGACACTGGTGCTACAAGGAATCTTGCCTCATTTATAATAAGAGTAATAGTTGTAGTGGTAACAATGATATTATTTATAATTAGCAGTACTACATTATTATTAATAATTACATGTAATAGTATGTAACTATTTGGGAAACATTCCACATGTATTAGCTCATTTAGTTGTTATAACACTCAGGTGCAAAGATTGGATTTTTATTTCTTATGACAGATATATGAAGCATAAATTTACTAAAGGGAATGAGTAGACATCTTATTGGTCCATTATGACACTCACCATAGATGATTTTGTGAATAATAACTGCTATAAAACTCAGGAGAATCTCAGAGGTTCATTAAATTAGTAATTATTATTGTGGCCTTTGCAGACCACTTTATAGCTTACAATTGACTCATGGTTTATTGTTTTTTATATGCTTGTTTTTGACCAATGTTTAGACTATTTAAGTCTTCTCAAAGTGATTTTTGCTTCTTTCGTTGCATGTAGGGAAAAAAAGCAATGCCATTAAAGTGAAACTAAGCTTCAAATCATGCTTCTTGTGTTTCATATCTGTGTGACTTTGGATAAATCACAATCTCCTGGAGCCTCAGTTTCTGCATATGGAAAATAAGGGGATTGCATTGAATTGAATAGATGTTCCCTTGTGTCCCATTTGACTTTCTAGGTTAAGTATCATCTTACAGAGATGTATTCAGTTAGGGTGTCATTAACTCTTGTACCAACAAAGAAACCACAAAATTATTCAAAAATGAATTGACCCCTTCCAAACAAGATATGGAGAGCCTTACAAATATAAAATAGATAATTCTGATTATATAAAATTAAAAAAATTATATAAATTATATAAAATTTTAAAAAAAGTTTTTACGCAAAGAAAACCAATGCAAGCAAATTTAGAAGGAAGTCAGAAAACCAGGAAGGGGGAATTTGCAACAAATATCTCTGATAAAAGACTAATTTCTCAATTATATAGAGAACTAAGCCAAATGTATGTCATTCCTCAATTGATAGATTGTCAAAGGATATGAACAGACAATTTTCAGACAAGAAATCAAAGCTATCAATGTCATGTAACAAAATGTTCTAAATCACTACTGATTAGAAAAATGCAAATTAAAACACCTCTGAGGTATCCATCTCACACCTATCAGATTGGCTAACATGACAAAAAAGGGAATATATTAAATGGTGCAGAAGATGTGGGAAAACTGGGACACTACAGCACTGTTGGTGGAGTCATGAACTTATCCAACAATTCTGGAGAGCAATTTGGAACTATGCCCAAAGGGCTATAAAACTATGCATACCCTTTCATGCAGCAATACCACTTCTATGTCTGTAGACATAAAAAGGGCGAAAGGGACCTATTTACAAAAATTATTTAAAGCATTTCTCTTTGTTCTAAGAATTGGAAATTGACAGGATGCTGATAAATTGGGAAATGGCTGAACAAGTTGTTGTCTATGATTGAAATGTCAAGCAAGATGATTTCAGAGAAACCTAAAAAGACTTATATGAAGTGATGCTAAGTGAAAAAGCAGAACAAAGAGAACACTGTATAAAGCAACAACAATGTTTTAAAATGAAGAACTGTGAATGACAACTATTCTTCACAATACAAAGATCCAATACTATCCCAAAGGACTCGATGAAACATGCTATTTGCCACCAGAGAATTGTTTTTGTATGAATTAAGACTGAAGCATGGTATTTTCATTTTCTTTCTTTTTTTTTAAATGGGAAGTTCGAGATTTCTTGTAAAAATTGAAATATATGAAAATGTGTCATGTCATTGCACATGTATAATCCATATAAGATTGCTTACTTTTGGGGGGTGGGGATGAAGGAGGCCCCGGGAAAGAAGGAAAGAATTTGAAATGAAAACTTTTTTAAAATGTTAGCAATTGTTTTCTCAGGTAACTGAGAAACAATGAAATATTATTTAAACAAAATAATTGTCCCTCAGTTGAATGTTAACCTAATCTCACTTCACTTTATGATGACTTCAATATGGTATTCTTAGCAATTGTATATTTTGGACAACTTTGTATTCTCAGCTTCAAAGTCCATTTTTGCAACATGATATACAAGAAATCAAGCCCAATTCTGCTTTGGAAGCTTCAAATAAATACCATATATAAGGAACAGTCCTAAACATAGGGGATAAAATGGGGGAAAGTGAAACAGCATTTGCCTTAAAGGAATATTTATTGTCCTGGTGGGGGAGGGGGAATGTGAGGAGGGTATGGATCACTATGCACACATATAAGGAAAAATAAAGCATATGCAAAACTACACAAGTGAAATTGAATAAATAGAGCATCATTTAGGGGAATTAATTTGGCATAAGTGAAAAGGAAAGATCAGTATGAAACTAGAGATAAGGAGGCCAATTAGGACAGTATTGGAAAAGTCAGAGAAACAGGTTGTGGCAAAAACAGCAATGGATTTGGAATCTGAAGAATTGAGGTACAAATCCTAGCCTTTCCCTTGTTGACTTTGTTACTTTGGGAAAGTCACAACCTCTCAGAGTCTGTTTCTTCTTCAATAAATATAGGTGGTTTGATTAGATGACCTACAATGTATCTTCCAAAGAAAAGTGCATGAATCCAGGGAAATATAAAAAAGACTAGAAGAATATGAAGGGAATGAATGTCTGGAGCTCTTAGGAGTACATGGAAGAAATTTAGGAAGGAGAATTGAGATTCTAGAAGATTGTGTTTAAAGAAAGGAATTTCACAGTTCATGGAGGTAGAATAAATTCTGGGCATAAGATTGCCTATTGATCCACCTCACTAATGGCTGAAGTAAAATGGAAATAGAAGCCTTGAAGTTTGAAGATCTAATACTTTTCATATCATAGACATTGCAATAAAGGTGCACTGCTCTCTGATCAACGTTTTGACCTGACCTCTCACAAATACTCAATGTGGCATCGGGGGCATGAATTTTAATCCCAATTCTGTCATTTACTATTTGTAGGAAGATGCAAATATTTAAAAATTCCCAAGGGTCATTTTCCTTTATTGTACAAGGAAGGGGTTAGCATGGATGGGGTTTATTTTCTTTTTTGATCTAGAATTATGATTCTATGTTGCATAATTCCTGCTGGTTCATAGTCTTATCCATCTCCTTACCCTTGCTCTATCTCCTTGGAATTGTGAATCCTTGCAGTTCAGTAGATAAACTGCTTAATCTGGAGTCAGAAAAACCTGGGTCCAGATATCACCTCAGATACTTACTAGCTACATAATCTTGGATAAGTCACTTAACCACTGTCTGTCTTGGTTTCCACATCTGGCAAATGTGAATAATAATAGTACCTACCTCCTACAATTCATGTCAGGATCAAATGAAATAACATTTGTAATGTACTTTGCAAACCTTAAAGAGCTATACAAATTTTGTTTCTCAGTCATTTTTCATCCAAATCCAACTCTTTGTGACTCTGTTTGGGGTTTTCTTAGCAGAGATACTGGAATGTTTTGTCATTTCCTTCTCCAGCTCATTTTACAGATGAGGAAACTGAGACAAACAGGGTTAAGTGACTTGCCCAGGGTCACACAGCTAGTGTTTGAGGACAGATTTGAACTCAGGAAGATGAATCTTCTTTATTTCATGCCTGACACCCTATCCACTCTGACACCTAGGTAGGTAGCAAATTAGGTCTCAGACACATGCTAGCTCTGCAACCTTGGACAAGACACTTAACACTGTCTCAATTTCCTCATCTGTAAAATGAGCTGGGGAAGGAAATGGCAAACTACTCCAACATCTTTGTCATGAAAACCTCAAATGTGGTCATGAATAGTTGAACACAACTGAAACAATTGAACAGCGTGTAAATGCTAGGCATCATTATTAGCTATTTATGTTCCCCATGTTGCTGATGAAGAAACTAAAATCATTGGGGGAAATGAGCTCTACAAATTTTCAATACAGATCGGCAACTGTCTTTCGTTTTACCTCAATGGATTGACTACACAGAGTAGTTGTATGACTTTTCTAAGATCACACAGAGAGTATGCATCAAAGGAGGGACTTCAACTAAGGTATTCCTGAGTCTGAGGCCAGTTCTCTATCCACTACACCATCCTACCACTCTGTTGTATACATGATAGTTGTTACTAAATGTCTGTTGAGTTCCATCAAATCACTGGATTTGAGTTATGACTCTCTCACTTAATGATTGAGTAATCTTTGTCAAATCACTTATAAATTCATTTAGACAATGAAGTTGGTGCCACTTACATAACTACTTTGTAAGGTTATTGTGAGAATTCAATGAGATAATGGATATGAAATGCTTTGTGACCACAAAATATCCAAAGCTATGATTCTATGTGTTTAAAGCCATTGACCCAGAGCATGTGGTCATGTAGTTAGCAACAACATTTGACTAAAGGAACATATCATTTTGCTCACATGTAGCAATGCCACTCTTTCTATTTAACATGACTGGATGATTTTAAACACCACAAATGTACTCAATTTCAGTAGGCCATCTGTCAGGTTATCATAACTTCCATGTTTTAAACATTTTATGCCTAACTGAATTCAAATAAAGTCATTCATATTTTTATGAACCATGGCTCTCTTTTCTCTTTTCATTTTTAATTTTCATCTGCTCTTTTAACCACCTAAATGAACTAGCTAAAATAAGCCATGTAAAAACAGCTCTTAGGATCTTTCATTTTACCCCTGCCTTCCATAAAATTCTATGTTCAGGGTAGTAGGGAAGGCATATAATAGGAAAGTATAGTGTATTTGACAAAGCCTTATAAAGAGAATTCCATTTACCATAAATACTTGCAAGAAAGTTTTTTTAAGCTTATAATTCCTTTACTGAAACAGTTTTAAAAAATAACAATGTCGTGGGATTTTAATGAATTGAAGCAGAAAAGAAGTTTACAAATAACTTTTTTAAAATTAATAATAAATATGGAACAAAACATATTATCTTTGTCTTTATTCTATTTCACTTTTAAGAAGATAATAAAAGGGAACGTTAAGGGAATGAAAGTAATTCTTCAATTCCTTCTTTCTATCCATAAACATTTAAAAGGAAAATTGTTTTTCCTTATTTAAAAAAATTCCTGCTTATACTTATGATTACTCAGGACTGAATAATAGGCAACAATTGGGCAGAGAACAATACAAATGGGAATGGTATAGAGGATGCTCCATCCACATTGTGGTATAACCATTATGTATGGATAATATAAGATCATGCTGTTTCAATTTCTTATTCTTAAAACCATTTGACTAAGTAAAATAAAATGCAATCTTGAAGGCCCTTCTCATACCAGATGTTTCCTACATTTGAACACCCGGATTGTACAATACTCTAAAACATGGAGATAGTTTTTGTCAACAGTACACTGAATATTAACATAAAATGAGTCACAAAACCAGGAGAAAAGTACTCATCTAAAGAAGAAGGAGGATAGAAAGACAGATTTACCCAAAGGGAGACATAGAGACTGTAACAGAAACAGAGATGGAAGGACAGAGACATAGAGACAGACTGACAGAAAGATGTCTTATTGTTAATGAGATTCTCCAAATATTCTAATTATTAGAAAACATTTTCCAAATTTAATGAAACTCTAGAACAATAGAGCAGATATTCTGTGAATTCGGCACTAGTACATAAGAGATTATTCTAATTATACACCATGTTCACATGCTACCATTTGTTCAATGCCTTCCCCCATAAGAACATATTTTCAGGGTGTGGGATGGAGACAAGATGGTATCTGGAAAGCAGGGACTTGCTTAAGCTCCCCTTCCCTGGTCCCTTCAAACACCTATAAAAATGGCTCTGAACAAATTCTAGAGCTGCAGAACCCACTGAATAGCAAAGGGAAGCAGGGCTCTAGCCCAGGACAGCCTGAATAATTGCTGGGAAGGGTCTAGCATGTTGAGGTGGTAGTGGAGCAGAGCAGAGCCCAGCTTGGGCCTCACCAGGACCAACCAGACTGGAAGCTGGGGAGAATAGGCATAGCGGCATGAATCAGTGAACTGTGGCAGTTTCCAGACTTCTCAACCCACAAATGGCAAAGACAACAGAGCCGTTAGTGGGAAAAGCAGTTGTGACAGAGTGAAAAGATTTTGTGATTGGCCGCTGCACCACGGGCTGCAGAGGCGGTGCAGGTCTGAGGCTGCTTCTAGAGCTACAGCTGCAGTTGTCTCTGCCCCAGGCCCACGTGGTGAGAGGAATTAAGTGATGGATTAGAGCAGGAGAGCAAAGCCTGCTTTGCCCTGCCTGGACTGGTCCACAATCCTTGTTGGTGATTCTTGGGGGTGAAGAAGCACTGGTGTGGCAGATCTTTTTGTGTAGAAGTAGATCTGAAAATAGCAGGGCATCCCCTCAAGCTTGGGACAAAGTACTCCCTACTCTACAAGCAGTTGTACCCCAACAAAAAGCTCAAATGTCAAGTACTTGGCTGGGAACATGAACAGGCAGGAAAAAACAGTCTCAGATTCGGACTCAGACTTTGGAATACTTCTTTGGTGACAAAGAAGACCAAAACATATAGCCAGAAGAAGTCACCAAAGTCAAAGAGCCTACATCAAAAGTCTCCAAGAAAAACATGAACTGGTCTCAGGCCATGGAAGAGCTCAAAAAAGGATTTGGAAAAGGAAGTTAGAGAAATAGAGGAAAAATTGGGAAGAGAAATGAGAGTGATGCAAGAAAACCATGAAAAACTAGTCAATGATTTGCTAAGAAAAACCCAAAAGATAATGAAGAAAATAAAACCTTAAAAATAAACTAACTCAAATGGCAAAAGAGCTCCAAAAAGCCAATGAGGAGAAGAATGCCTTGAAAGGCAGAATTAGCCAAATGGAAAAGGAGGTCCAAAAGACCACTGAAGAAAATATTACCTTAAAAATTAGATTGGAGCAAATGGAAGCTAGTGACTTTATGAGACATCAAGATGTTATAAAATAGAACCAAAGGAACGAAAACATGGAAATCAATGTGAAGTATCTCATTGGAAAAACCACTGACATGGAAAATAGATTCAGGAGAGATATTTTAAAAATTATTGGACTACCTGAAAGCCATGATCAAAAAAAGAGCCTAGACATCATCTTTCAAGAAATTATCAAGGAAAATTGCCTTGATATTTTAGAGTCAGAGGGTAAAATAGAAATCGAAAGAATCCATCAACCACCTCCTGAAAAAGATCCCAAGAAGAAAACTTCTAGGAATATTGTTGCCAAATTCCAGAGCTCCCAGATCAAGGAGAAAATACTGCAAACAGCCAGAAAGAAACAATTTGAGTACTGTGGAAACACAATCAGGATAACACAAGATGTAGCAGCTTCTACCTTAAGGGATCAAAGGGCTTGGAATATAATTTTCTGGAGGTCAATGGAGCTAGGATTAGAACCAAGAATTACTAACCCAGTAAAACTGAGTATCATGCTCCAAGGCAAAACATAGATTTTCAATAAAATATTTGACTTTCAAGCTTTCTCAATGAAAAGATCAGAGCTGAATAGAAAATTTGACTTTCAAACACAAGAATCAAGAGAAGCATGAAAAGGTAAACAAGAAAGAGAAATCATAAGCGACTTACTGTTTTGTTTACATTCCTACATGGAAAGATGATATGTATAATTCATGAGAACTCAGCATTTGGGTAGCTGAAGGGGATATACATACAGATATACATAAATATATACACATATATACATATATGCATATATACATGTATGTATATATGCATATATGTATGTGTATATATACATATATTTAACTCACCCTGTGCCCTCTCTATATATATATATAAAGAGGGCACAGGGTGAGTTAAATATGAAGGAATGATATCTAAAAAAATAAAATGAAATTAAAGGATGAGAGAGGAATATATTGAGAGAGGGAAAAAGGGAGAGATAGAATGGGGTAAATTATCTCACGTAAAAGTGGCAAGAAAAAGCAGTTCATTGGAAGGGAAGGGGAGCACGTGGGGGGGGAATGAGTGAATCTTGCTCTCATCAGATTTGGCCTGAGGAGGGAATACCATATACCCTCAATTGGGTACCTTACACCCCCAGAAAGAAGGAGGAAGGGGATAAAAAATGAGGATGATAGAAAGGAAGGCAGATGGGGGGGGAGGAGGTAATCAAAAGCAAACATTTTTGAAAAGAGACAGGGTCAAAGGAGAAAACTGAATAAAGGGGGACAGGATAGGAGGTAGCAAAATATAGTTAGTCTTTCACAACATGAGTATTGTGGAAGGGTTTTCCATAATGATACACATGTGGCCTATGTTGAATTGCTTGCCTTCCTCGGGACTGGGGGAGGGAAAAGGGGAGAGAATTGGGAACTCAAAATTTTAAAGGCAGATGTTCAAAAAAAAGTGTTTTTGCATGCAACTGGGAAGTAAGATATACAGGCAATGGGGCATAGAAATTTATCTTGCCCTACTAGAAAGTACACAAAAGTGGATGGGGGAAGTGGGGTGACAGAAGGAAACACTGACTGGGGAAGGAACAATCAGAATATATGCCATCTTGGAGCTAGTGGAGGGTAGAAATGTGGAGAAAATTTGTAATTCAAAATCTTGTGGAAATCAATGCTGAAAACTAAAAATATTAAATAAATAATAAAAAAGAACATATTTTCCTTGAGGACAGGGACTGTTCTTTCCTTTTGCTTCTTATTTGTTTCACCAATGTTCATCATAGCTCCTGGCATATAAAAGCACTTAATAAATGCTGATGTGTAATCTGTGAGATGGAACTGGATGGGACTGGCCATCAAGTGAGTCCATATATACCTCTTTATGTTTATCTCTGTTTCTGTCTACATTTTTACCTCAGTCTCTATAATTGCATGATAATTAGAAAAGTATAGGAGACAGTCAATGAGCTGGGTCCACAATTGTATTGAGGAAAGAGAGAAGGCTAGATTAGTTTGGGGAAATTATTCAGTTTTCCAATGATGCAAAAATTTACAAAAATGTTTATCATTTAAATACAGGTATTATCCAAGTGATGGTTGATAGCTATAATTTCATGCACTAGTACAATTTCATAGGAATCAAAATTGTAAGTAACCAATGGGGCAATGAAAAGTAGAATGGTGGACATCAGTAAGGCTATATTAAGAACCTCTCACAAGCAGTCATGATAATCTTACTCATGCTCTAAATTCAAATTTCCCTTGAGCTCCCCTCACCCAATCATTCCATTCTTAAAGCAGAGGGTATAGGTTCTACTCCTATAAAAAAAAGGAGGGAGGAGATAAATAAATGTGATAGAAGTTTCAGTCTTAATAGCCTCTTAACACTCTCCTCCTTGTTACTTAAAGGTAGTATGTCTCCTAACAGTGTCTCTCAGAGTAGAGCTTATTTCAAGGCTCCAGTCATATACAGTCACATACATCTCAATCATGTCTCTCCCACACAACCCTTGAAACTTAGTTTCTCCTTTTCCAGTTCAAAAACTGTTTCTGAACATGCACATATTGCCCCTCCCTGCTGTCCCCAACCAAAGCTACCAACCACTTGACATACTTTCACAGATGACAAACTAATTCTTGTTTTATAAAGTAGTGTTTCATTTGACTTTGTCACCCTCTGAGTACTCACCTTTTCAATGTCCACATGAGCTCACTTATCTTTAATCACTCTTCCTTCAAACATACTTTGCTTCATAAAACTCCTGGGCTAGTTTGTAACTCCTTATTCTTTGCAAACACAGCAATGAGATAACATGCTAAAACTTCTTAAATAAGAGCAACATGAGATTAATAGCTGCAGATAGCTATATAATGCTGCTGTTCTCTCTTCATGGTTGTTTCCCTTCTGCAAGCATCTTCATGTTCTGTTACTTTACCAAAGAAGATTTTGACATGAGATGAAACATGAAAAACATAGATGAATGAAAAAGGAGAGAAGCCAATCATGTATACAGAATGAGAAGTAAAGAGACATCTCCATTGGTATCCATGGTAAAAGAAAATAACGAGATGACAGATAAAGTGTTGGGTGGATCTTCAATAGAAGATTGATGAAAAGAAATTGTCAAGAATCATACAGGATGGAAAGTCATTGAACTCAGATCTCCAATAGTTGAGGGCTAAAATTATGAGTCCATCAAAGTATCAAAATAAACAATTATTATGCCTATAATTAGAATATTAAAACATATTCTGGCCAACTCAATATTTTCTTATGTACATGAACACATATAATTAAATAACTTTTGATTCTGCATGTCAACTCATTTAAACAATCATTTACTAAGTACCTAATATGCATGAGACACTGTGCTAGGTATAGCAATATAAAAATAAAAAGGCAAGTGTTCTTTTTTAATTTATTTTTTATTTTTAGTTTACAACATTCAGTTGCACAAGTTTTTGTGTGACAAATTTTCTCTCCCTCCCGCTCTTCCCCCATCACCACCGAGATGGCACATAATCCAATATAGTTTCTACATATACCTTCACATTAAACTTACTTACACGATAGTCAAGTTGTAAAGAAGAATTGTAACCAATAGAATGAACCATGGAAAGAAGAAACAAAATGAAAAATGAAAAAAAAAAACAGAGAGCAAATAGTTTGCTTCCATCTGCATTCAGTCTCCATAATTCTTCCTCTGGGAGTGGATAGCTTTTTCCATCATCAGTCTTTTGGAGCTGTCTTAGAATTTTGTGTTGCTGACAAGAGCCGAGTCTATTAAAGTTAGTCATCACAGATACTATGTGTCTGCAATCTTGTATAATGTTCTCCTGGTTCTGCTCCCCTCACTCAGCATCAGATCACATAAGTCTTTTGAGGTTGTTATGAAGTGTGTTTGCTCATCATTTCTTATAGCACAATAGTATTTCATTGCATTCATATATGACAACTTGTTCAGCCATTCCCCAATTGATGAGCATCCCTTTGATTTCCAATTCTTTGTCACCACAAAAAGAGCAACTATAAATATTTTTGAACATATGGGCCCTTTTCCCATTTGTATGATCTCTTTGGGATACAGCCCTAGAAGTGGTATTGCTGGGTCAAAGAGGATGCCAATTTTCATAGTCCTTTGGGCATAGTTCCAAGTTGCTCTCCAGAATGGCTGGATCAGTTCACAACTCCACCAACAATGTAACAGTGTTCCAGTTTTCCCACATCTTCTCCTGCACTTATCATTTTCCTGTTTTATCAGGTTAGCCAGTCTGACAGGAGAGATGTGGTACCTAAGAGTTGTCTTGATTTGCATTTCTCTAATCACTAGTGACTTATACCATTTTTCATATAACTATAGATATTTTTAATTTCTTCCCATGAACACTACCTGTTCATATCCTTTGACCATTTATCAATTGGGGAATAACTTGTATTCCTATAAATTTGACTCAGCTCCCTATACATTTCAGAGATGAGGTCTTTATCACAGACACTGGTTATGAAAATTCTTTCCCAATTTTTCTGCTTCCCTCCTAAACTTTGTTGCAATGACTTTGTTTGTACAAAACTTTTCTATTTAACATAATCAAAATTATCCATTTTGCATGTCCTAACACACTCTGTCCCTTGTTTTGTCATAAATTCTTCCCTTCTACATAATCTGATAGTTAAACTATTCCTTGCTCTCCAAAATTGCTTATAATATCAGCCTTTATATCTAAATTATGAACCCATTTGGACTTTATTTTGGTACATGGTTTAAGATAGTGGTCAATGCCCAGTTTCTGCAATACTGTTTTCTAGTTTTCAAGGCAGTTTTTATGAAACAGTGAGTTCTTCACCCAGAAACAGGACTCTTTATGTTTATCAAAGAGTAGATTACTATAGTCATTGACTAATGCATCTTGTGTACCTAACCTATTCCACTGATCCAGCAATCTATTTCTTAGACAGTACAAAGTATTTTTGACAGTTGGGGATTTATAATACAGGTTAACATCTGGTATGGCTAGGCCCCCTTTCCTAGCATTTCTTTTCATTAATTCCCTTGATATTCTGGACCTTTTGTTCCTCCAGATGAATTTTATTATTATTATTATAAATAATATATATAATATATATAATATATTATTATAAATAATCCAGCTCCATAAAAATAATTTTTGGTAGTTAAATTGGTATGGCACTAAAGAAGTAAATTAATTTAGGTAAAAATGTTATTTTAATTATATTAGCTCAACCTAACCATGAGCAACTGATGTTGTTTTTTTTCCCCTTTATTTAGATCTGACTTTAATTTTGTGAAAAGTGTTTTGTAATTATGTTCATATAGGTCCTGGATTTGTCTTGGCAGGTAGACTACCAAATACTTTATAGTGTTTACAGTAAATTTAAATGGTATTTTGCTTCCTGTTTTTTGCTGTTGGGCTTTATTAGTAATACATAGAGAGGCTGAGGATTTGTGTGGGTTTGTATTATAGCCTGCAACTTTGCTAAAGTTATTTATTATTTCAAGTAGTTTTTTACTTGATTCTCTGGGATTCTTTAAGTAAATCATCATATTAGCTACAAAGAGATAACTTAGTTTCTTCTTTGCCTGTCCTAATTCCTCCTATTTCTTTTTTATTCTCTTATTGCTAAAGCTAACATTTCTAGCAAAAATTGAATAATGGGGTGACAATGGACATCTTTATTTCATCCTTGATCTTATTAGAAACGTATCTAGCTTATCCCCATTGCATATGATGCTTGCTGATGGTTTTAGGTGATGCTACTTATGATTTTAAGGTAGACTCCTTTTATTCTTACGCTTTCTAGTGTTTTTAATAAGAATGGGTGTTGTATTTTGTCAAAAGCTTTTTGAGAGGAATGAATAGTTTACCTGTCAGATTTATAGAAAATGGAAGAATTTATGATCAAACAAGAGACAGACAGTGGTAGGAAATGCAAAATTGATAATTTTGATTATGTTAAATTGAAAAGTTGTGTACAAACAAAGCCAATGCAACAAAGATTAGGAGGGAAGCAGAAAACTGGGAAAGAATTTTTACAACCAGTGTTTGTGATAAAGACCTCATCTCTGAAATACATAGGGAACTGAGTCAAATTTATAGGAGTACAATTCATTCTCCAGTTGATAAATGGTCGAGGGATAAGAATAGGCAGTTTTCAGAGGAAGAACTTAAAGATATCTATAGTTATATGAAAAAAACACTCTAGATCACTATTGATGAGAAAAATGCAAATCAAGACAACCGTTAGGTACCATATCTCTCCTGTCAGATTGGCCAACATGACAAAACAGGAAAATCATTCAAACTGAAGAGGACGTGGGAAAATTAGAATACTGTTACATTGGTGGTGGAGTTGTGAACTGATCCAGCCATTCTGGAGAGCAATTTGGAAATATGCTCAAAGGGCTCTAAGAAAGTGCATCCTCTTTGACCCAGCAATACCACTTCTAGGGTTGTATTGCAAAGAGATAACAGAAGTGAAAAGGGACCCATATTTACAAAAATATTTATAGCAGCTCTTTTTTGTGGTAGCAAAGAGTTAGAAATCAAGGGAATGTCCATCAATTGAGGAATGGCTGAAGAAGTTGTTGTTTATGAATGTAATGGGATACTATTGTGCTATAAGAAGTGAGAAGCAAATGGACTCCATAATAAGACTGCTGAGTGAGGGGAGCAGAACAAGGAGAACACTATATATGATTAGAGACACATATTATCTGTGATGACTGACTTTAATAGACTTGGCTCTTGTCAGAAACACAAAGTTCTAAGACAGCTCCAAAAGACTCATGATGGAAAAAAGCTATCCACATCCAGACAAAGAATTACAGTCTGAATGCAGGCTGAAGCAAACTATTTGCTCTCTTTTATTTTCCTTTGTTTTTGTTTCTTCTTTCTCATGATTAATTCCATTGGTTATAATCCTCCTTTACAACTTCATTATTATGTAAATAAGTTTAATGTGATGGTACATGTAGAACCTATAGCCTATTACTTGCCATCTTTTTGGGGAGGGGTGAGTAGAGAGAAGGGGCAAAAATTTAGAACTCAAAAACTTTTGTAACTGAGTGTCGTAAACTAAAAATTAAAAAAAATAAATTGAAGAAGAACTAAAATGCAATGCAGAATTCTATTTCCAAGAAGAACTCCCACATAATTATAGAGCTACATCATACTTGGTCAACAAAATCAGTGAATGACCTTTTCTAGAATGCCTTTTATTTTCCTTCCACATTATCTTATATTTCTGGTAGAGTAGATGGAGACTTAGCTAAACACTTGGGTACTTTTAACCCAGAGATTCCCTGTCAGACAATGAAAATGGAAAGGTTTTATTAACCTAGTTGGAATTTTGAGTAAGATAGTGAAACTGGACAGAAGGAAGAGATGGAGTTGGGTACCTGTGTGATAATAGAAAACCAAGATAATGCTGACCTTGGGACTTTTTTTTTTTTGGACAAAAATATTTATAGCAGCTCTTTTTTGTGGTGGCAAGGAATTGGAAACTGAGTGGATGTCCATCAATTGGGAGTTAATAAGTTATGGGATATGAGCATGATGGAATATTATTGAGCTGTTATAAATGATGAAGGAAATGGTTTCAGAAAAACTTGGGAAGTAAGCAGAACCAGGAAAATATTGTGCACATGAAGAGCAAAATCGTAACTATAATCAA
>CM053623.1:343464658-343497158 GCA_028646595.1 Phalanger gymnotis
TCCTGCTTCCCTCTGCCCCTTTGTGGGTTCTGTATTTCTAGAACTGGTTCAGAGCCATTTTTTCATAGGTTTTTGGAGGGACTTGGTGGGGAGCTCACTCCAGTTACTGCTTTCCAGTCGCCATCTTGGCTCCGCCCCAATCCTGACCTTGGGACTTTTGATCAATGGTATCAGCTTCTTCACTGGTTTTAGATTTTAGCTGAATGACAAAGGAATGTTGATATTCAAATACAAATGAGTTTTCTGATACCCAAGTGAAGAACATGTTTCATCAACTCCATCATTCATCATATACATAATAGTTATGTCAAACATACTTTTATGATCAATTTTATGATTATGTCTTACCTGGTTTTTATATGCATTATATTTGCATATAAACATCTGTACATAATTGTAGACAAGTTCAATTCGTTGTGTATTATTTTAAATGTCTGTAGAACATACAGCAGTACAGGCTTAGGTCAATAAGACTCCTCAGTTTTAAAAATGTTGGGAATCTCCTTTCTTCAGCATTGTTGATTTATTTTTTTTTAAAAAATATTTGGGGAGAATATTAAATAAACATTACTTTTATTTTAGTTTCAATTACAAGTGAGTAGATCTTTAAAAAATCAGGGAATCATAAAACAGAGTCTTGAACCTCCATATCTTTCTGTACAGCACTTGAATTCTAATCTCTAGACTGGTACACAATCATAGCTAAGTACATCTAAAGAAAGGTACAGGAGCAAAGAGGAGAAGTAAAGGATGGGTCTCTAGGAGAAAGTCCTTCTCTTCCCTAGATGACTCAGGAGCAGAGAGGCTGTTTTCTGTGAGATTGTAGGCTATATCTTTTGATGATGTTGAGAAGAGAGGGAGTGAGAAGGATACCAGGCATACAAGGCTACTGCAACATCTGGCTGTTTCATTTGTATAGTGCAGGAAAAATGATAAAGGGATTATGTATTTAAAAGTGCTCAAAGGGTGTTATGTTAACCTTCTAGAGTGAGCCAAAACCATGTGATGGTACTATGATTTGCTACATACCTTTCTGTGGGAAATTTGTTTTCACAGGAATATCAAAAGTGTAGCCCCAAGTGTGTCTAGGAAGAATTAATGGACTGATTGTTTTACATTTTCTGTGTTGAGAAAATGCTTCTTGGGCATCTATGTGATTGTACATCTCATTTGTTTTCTGGGGGTAAACAAAAAGGTGTCCTAAACCTGATATCCTCATTGAACTTGGAATGCTTATAAAGTAGCTGAGGATCCCTTCTCCTTACATGTGAAGAAACCTAGAAACACGTTGCATCCTGAGCATATTGAGATTTTCTTATAGAAAATGGTGTTGGGAATTATGAGTTAAGAAGCGATATTGACCTTTTAAGTGATAGACCCTAAAGCTGGCAATGGGACCTGAACTGAGCTCTGAAGGAATCTTGGGATTCTAATAGGCAAAGTTGAGAAGGGATAGTATTCCAGGTATGTTTAAATAGCCTATGCAAAAGAAAGAGCCTGTAGATTAATTTAATTTAACAAAGGACATGTGAAGAGTAGTAATGCAAAACTTTTTCCAGAAAGGAAGTTTGCAGCAGATTATAAAAGGATTTTAAACGTAAGACTGATAATTTTGTATTTTACATGAAACTAAATAGGGACTATGGCTAGCAGGGAAGTAAGGTAGTCAAAATCATGCTTTAGCATATTATGTTTATTATAATATAAAAGATAGCCAAGTAACATTTCTTAAGTCCCTTCTATTTGCCAGGTGTTGTACTAAGCACGCAGGTAGATTGGAGAATAGAGGGACTGGGATTAGAAATAAAGAGATGAATTATGAAGTTATTGTAATAGCCTTGGTGAGAGGCGATGAAAGCCTAAACTGGGATTCTAGTTGTGTGAGTGAAGAGAAGACAACTTACAGTCTAATCAGGGAGACAACATGCAAACAAACAAAGCAAACAAAAATACGTACAAACAAAATGTGAACAGTATAAATTGGTGATAATCCACAGAGAGGAGGCTCTCAAGAAAGGGTTCTTGGAAAAGTTGAGACATGAAGGAAAGCAGGAAACTATGCGATGAAAATAAGACAGGAGAGAGAGAGTTTGGGGCAAGTATGTGCTAGTAAATATTTACCAACTAGCTCTTACCCCTCCCACCCTTCCCAAAAATGTATTCATTATACATGTGTAAGTCTGATCCACATTTTAAACATTTTCTCCATTGCTTTCCTAAATCTAGATAAGTGACAAAACAATAAATCAAGCCCTAAATTTTAGCATTTGCAGATTTCAAAAATGTAAACGCACACGTTGAAAACCTAAATCAATAGAAGCTGGCTCTCACACATCTTTGTTTCCAGACATGGGATACAGTAGACAAATGATGCCCAGAATCAGGAGACGAAGTATGTAATTCAAGGAACAGTGAGGAAATAGACCAGTGTCAATGGATTACAGAGTACATTGTGTTGTAGGGCAGGGGACAGACAGGTTGCAGGAAGACTAGAAAGAGAAAAAGAGATGAAGTTACAGAAGGCTTTAAAACCCAGACAGAGGGTTTCATATTTGATCCTAGAGGCAGTAGGGTGCCACTGGAGTTGATTGAATAGAGGGGGTGACATGGTAGGACTTGCTTTTTAGGAAGATTGATTTGACAGCTAAGTGAAGAATATGCTGAAATGGTCAGAAACATGGAACAGGGAGACCAACCTTCAGGTTGCTACAATGTATAATACAGCTTACTTCTCTTTCTTTCTTCCTTTCTTCCTTCCAAATTCCTTCCTTCCTCTTTCTTTCTCTCTTTCTTTTTTCCCTCCCTCCCTCCCTCCCTTCCTTCCTTCCTTCCTTCCTTCCTTCCTTCCTTTCTTTCTTTCTTTCTTTTTCTTTCTTTCTTTCTTTCTTTCTTTCTTTCTTTCTTTCTTTCTTTCTTTCTTTCTTTCTTCCTTCCTTCCTTCCTTCCTTCCTTCCTTCCTTCCTTCCTTCCTTTCTTTCTTTCTTTCTTTCTTTCTTTCTTTCTTTCTTTCTTTCTTTCTTTCTTTCTTTCTTTCAGATGTGACCTCCCATAATTTCATCAAGAAATCTTATAAGGAAACTATCATATAGTTTAACAAGTGGTCTTCAACTTCTACTGTAGGAAAATTCCCAGGATCACTGAGAAAACATGAGCTGGATCATATAATAAATATACATACATGTACACACACATATTAAAAAAATAGAACTTGAATGAAAATCTTCCTGACTTTGAGGCCAAGTCTCTATTATGCTATGTTGCCTCTCTCTCTCTCTCTCTCTCTCTCTCTCTCTCTCTCTGTCTGTCTGTCTCTGTGTGTGTGCGTGTGTGTGTGTGTGTGCCTCTGTCTCTCTCTGTCTCTCTGTCTCTCCACACACACACCCACACACACACACATGCAAACACACACATTGATATATATGTGTGTGTACATTTGTGTTGTAAGTGTAAATGCAGAGAAACATTTTCACATGTCCCATGGCTAGGTTACCTATATAGCTTTTAATTTCCCATCTCACACAGATATTTTCCATCAACAAGACTCATTAGCCTATTTACAAGTTAATGGTTTCTGAGACTCTATATTGGAATACAGAGTTCAGAAGGTGTAGTAGGAAGGCCGAATTTATAATCTCAAATATAATCATATATATGTTTGAATGGTTCGAAATCACAAAGTATGAGAGGTTCTCTAAGGAGAAAACAACAAGAAATTTACTTACGCCCCACCGCAGCAGAATTGTGAACCAGCCTCCCCATTCTGACATCTTGACAAAAAGACTCCAGGCCCAGAAAGCCCACCTCACAAGAGTAACCAGGAGGCCACAGAAAAACAAGATAGAATTTAGCCAAATCATTTTTACTGGCCTCACGTTCCTGCTCGCACTCCTGGTCTACACACGGGTAAGCCCTGCTTCCGCAGCTTCCTGCTTCCGCAGCAGCTTCTGCTTCCACTGAAACAATCTCTTGGCTCACCTTTCTTAGCAGCCAAGCTTCTGGCATTCTCAAGCCCTGCCTCAACAACCAGAGACCATTGGTTCCCGAGCTGGCCCCTCCTAAGTCACCAATCCACACCCACACAGGTTTCAAACCTGACAGGGCCCTGGGCCTGGGGCTTAGCACTTAACAGCTGAAAGTACTTTCACTCAAAAGAAACAAAAGCCATGCTAATGAGACAATTTTGCTTAACAACACAGAAGGTGAAATGAACCATTTAACAGTGGGCTACTGGATAGTTGTGGTCCTTGAGAAGTAAAGTGTGGGTCACTGACTTTATCTGTGAGGGGAGAAGAGGAAAAACTCTAATTCTAATTTTTTAAAGTGGCATTTTAAAGGGAAATAGAAGATATTCTTGGAAGCTAAGGTTACCATCTGAAAGAAGATGAATCATGTAACTGTAACTGTAGTCATATTTTCATGGGTAGAATTCTTAAGTCAAGGTAAGATGTATCAAGGAATGAGAGATGGAGGTATTTAGTTAAGGAAGGCTAATTGGTGAAGGACCTTTAATTTCCCCTCTGTTTCCTGGTCATTAGGAGGGGATAATGAATGGTTTAAAGAAGGGAAGACAAATACTTCTGCATATCCAATGAATGTTGGAAGCCTTCCCAGACAAGGTGGTAGCCAAATACAGACACTTGAACCTGATTCCTTCTAATTGCCCCACTCCTGAAAGTCACTTTAAGCCTATCAATTTAAACAAACAATAAAACCTAACCTTTCAGCTCAACTTGAAAAAAAAGCAACCTAACATCTACACCTAGAACTTTATCAAAACATATTTGCTGTAGAATTGATACTTGTTTTCAAATTGAATTTTTTATAGTTTTTATGGTCAGAAGGTTGAATCGCCCTAAGAAAAGCATCCAAAAAACAAAGATTTGGTTGAGGTCTTGTGATTGCTTTTTAGTTCAAGTTAATATATATCAGACCAGTTTAGAATATAGGTTTCCTAAAGTTAGATTATTGGGGACAAATATTTAGATAGTACAAAATGAAGCATACTCATTTAACTAATGATAAAGTGTCATGTAGTTTATAGAGTGAATTTCAGGACCAGGAAGATCTGGATTCAAGTCCTAGTTTAACATATATTACCTCATAACCACGGGCAAGTCATTTAATCTCTCAATGCTAGGCTACTCTCTTAAACTCATATCTTCTTAGCTCTGAGGCCTGCTCTATACGGACAAAATTATTACAATTCTCTCTCTGCTTTGGACATTATAAATACATGATAAATGTTTGTGAAATTTAAATGAATTAAAACTCCTGCATTTATTACTAGATATTCTTTATGAATTTTGCTGGCTGGAACAATTCATGATCCTGTGACCAGCATATCCCCTCAGAATTTAAGGAGCCTGATCCTTGAACCAACAGTCACAAAGTCCATCACTAGATTCCTAACTGAATGGAATCTTTCTAGCCTGGTAGAATTCTCCAAGACTTCAGTTTTGCTGTTTTAGGACTTGAGAAACCAGGGTCACTTCACTATATTAAGGCATATTATCCTGTAGAAGACAATACACACTTGGGAAGGTGAAAACCTGAATTTAGCTGCTTAATCCTTAGCTATTAAGAGCACAGATTGTCACTTGTTTTGTGGCTTTCTTTCTCAGACAGTAGACATCAAGTGGAACATTTCCTTCTACTTCATCCACTGCCATATAATGATGTGTGTTCTTAGAAGTGGATTTGTTGCTTCATGTTTCCACAGTTTTATCTAACCAAGAGTCCTGTAGAGTCCACAGGAAAAAAATACTGTTTCATTGAACTTTCACAACATAAAGTATCCTCATAAAATAATTAATTGACAGATAAATATATAAAATAAGAGCTATTAGAGAGTTGCCTAAAAATAAGGCATGTACCAATTTATTCTAATTTATTTGGAATAGTTCTGGAAGTGATTTTTCTTTTCCTACAGTGTGGGGTTGGACTGAGTGCATCCGAAAATCCATAAAATGTTATAGTTGAAAAAGCACCAGAGTTAGAATTCAAGGTTCTGGGTTCAGAACTTGCATGAACTTGAGTATTGTCACAACCTCTCTAGATCTGTTTTATCCCCCATTAAATTAAGGAGTCAGCTTTGATAAACTCTAATATCACTGCAAGCTCAAAAATTCTGCTTCTATTATCTCCAAACAGAGTGACAAAGACAGAGACAGAGAGGAAAGAAGAAAAAGAGGAAATGAGAGAGGAGAGAGAGAGAGAGAGAGAGAGAGAGAGAGAGAGAGAGAGAGAGAGAGAGAGAAGCACAGAGAGATAGAAAGAGGAGGAGGGGAGAGAGAGACAGATAGTAATGGAGCAAGAGATAGAGATGGAGACAGAGAAACAGAGAGAGGAGAGGAGAGACAGAGAGACATACAGAGACAGGCAGACAAAGGAAGAGAGAGACAAAGAAAGATGAGAAGTGAAACAGAGAAAGAGAGAACCAGAGATAGACAGAGATACAGAAGCAGACAGGAGAGGGAAGGGCGAGGGAAGGAGAAAGAGAGAGAGAGAGAGAGAGAGAGAGAGAGAGAGAGAGAGGAATGACTTGAACTGAGATTGTGTGACTATAAGAAAATGATTTTCTGAACACATTTTCTAATAACTACATGGTTGCTGTGCTCATATCCATCAGATGTGCTGTCATGGATTTGGAGCTCCAAGTCAACCATCCCACTGGAATACACACTTGATTGAGTACCTGACCTGAAAGAATAGTTATGGTAGATCGTTTCCTGACTTTTCTACCAATTGATACAAGAGAAATAAATATCCTTCACACGTTCTAACATACCAACATTCCTTTCACGTCATTTTCATTACATCCATCCTGTCATTCTCAAGTATCATATTTTCCAAATCAGATATAAATTGAACCTTAGTTGCAAAATGCACTTTGCAACTCTTCCAGCAGGTTCCCTCTTCACTGTGCTGAGACATCACTTTTAAGGCATGTCACTAATGCTCAGGTCCTGTTTTTTTTTTTTTTCCCTGAGGGAATTGCTTCAAAATGCATCATATGGGGATTTTGCTTAGCAGTACAGAACAAGACTATTACCCCAGCAATTTTTCATAAAGTTTACAGCATGAACTGGTATTTAGTCAAATAAGTAAACAGACAGGCAGACAGACAGATAGACAGACAGACAGACAGACAGACAGACAGATAGAGAGATAGATAGATAGAAATTAAGATATACACATGTCTTTATATCACAGTTATGTACTAATGAAATGTTTAAACTCTTTATATTATAACCTAAATTAATTAATCTCACAAAAAAGTGTTATCCACTTAATAGGAATAAAGGCCTCTGTGTTTGATGGCCACTTATTCTTCTCAGGTACTCAAATTTTAAGCTCATAACTTTAGGTTGTTGAAATGCAAATATTTTTTTACCAATAATGAACACTTCCTACTTTCTATGTAGGGTGAAATGCATCATATCTTAGCCTTAGACACTCAAAACAAAAGAATTAAGATCCTTTGAAAATTAAAGGGCGGAAAAATTTCCATTTTCGCCTTAAGGCATATATGATGTGATCCCTTCAGTGAGTCATCCAAATAAATGCTAGTTGAAATAAAGGAAAATGGGGAGAAGAGTAATAATCTGATGCTCTTTTATGTTGTCTAGACTCTAGCTGCAGATAAATGTTTAGGCAGGAAGTAGCTGTTCTTTAGAGAATACACCAGAAGCCTTAAAGTATACTATATAGTATTTTACCATAGGATCTTTTAGCTTTATGGAGTCTTCAGAACCCTTATCCATTTTTTTCCTTCATTGAGTATATACACCTTAATTGAAAAGATTCCCTTTTTTCCTTTTGTTTTCTATCACATTTTTGCCAATGTATCAGCAGCCAGAACAAAAGTATAAAATGATGGATTGTTTTAAACAATCAATGTATCAGATCTTCCAAATGAACAAATTTAAAAAAAAATATAGGCATCCTCCTTGATTTCAATGCTATTCCTTTGTAAAAGAAAAACACTTTAGCTTTTGGATTTCTTATTTCAATTGAATGCTTTGAAACTTCATTAGATATATGATTGTCTATGTAAGTATTCCTTTCAACAGTATAGATTACAATTTATCCACCCTTTATTCTCTGAGTAACTTCCTATCTATATTCCCTTCCTAGATCCTCTACAGGAGAGCCATCCAACCTAATAAGTTCAGTGCTCTGTGTTTGTTGTTCATTTTCAAAGAGGACCATGACATCAGGGAAATGATGACATGACTTGCAATTGACTCGGATTTGAGTGAGGGAGGGCTGTGCAAGGTCACCAGCCTCGCTTTCTCCTCCAGAGTCATCTGGATCCAGTGACCTGATATTCATCAGGATGACTAGAGATGACCCAGGATGCAATGGGAGACCCTGGCCCTTTTAGGCTCAGGCCTTTTTATGTACTCACTTAGAGTGAGGTAACGTCCATTCAGTGAATAGGCCTCTTAAGGAAATGAGTCAAGGGGCGGCCCCTTTAATTAGAAAAAAAAGAAAAAATAATCAAGCTGGGAGGGGAAGATCTTCAGGGTTTCTGTTCCAAAGAGAAACAGTTAACATTAACATTCACTCTAAGCCAGGAGGTCCCAAAATACAGCCATTAAGTGGAGCTTCGGCAGGGACTTACTGTGCTCCAATCCATGAGCTTCAGAGTGAACTGCAATATATTTTTTGAAAATTATGTGGATACCAAATGAGCACATTGGCTATCCATGGGGTTATGGTCACTTATCCCTGGGCTATGTTTTCTTCCACAGGATTGACTCACTCATTTTTTGTAAATATAAATCTTGGATAATTTATTTTGTATGACTTTTAGTATTCAATTCATAGTTGGAGCTATTCTGCAGTCTAATAATTCATTCTCATTGAAATAAATACAAAATATTTCATCAACTGTGAAAAGTGTAAGAATCCCAAATTTAGTAAACTAATACATTAAACTATTATGTTCGTTTTCTTACCCTAGGCAAGTGAAATCACAAAACCATTTGTTTGATTTGTCTACACATGTGAAGAGGGGGGGGTTGAAAATTAAAGAAATTATTCACACCATACTGAAGACAAAATACATTTGCCATCTTCAAAGTAATTACTTTAATTACTTTCATTTTGAATATTTGCTTTGGATATAAAGCTACAATTTTAATTTAGATAATTTTGGATGTGAGAGGAAAGGGAGGAGAATGAGCATTTATGGAGTTCCTAATACATATCAGTCACTGTGTTAAATGTTTTGCAGTTATTGTCTCATTTAATCTTCACAACTTGGGATGGAATAAGTACTTTATTATCTCCATTTTATAGTTGAAGAAACTGAGTCAAACAGAGCCCAGATGAGTTGCCCAGGGTCACACAGCTAGTAAGTATGTAAGGCTAAATTTGAATTCAGGTCTTCCTGCCTCCAGGTCCAGTGCTCTATCCTTTATGCCACCTAGTTGCCTATTATCATTAACTTTGTGTTTAACTGGGAAGGAAGACTTATGCCCATATTCATTTATATTTTGGGGAAATTGTTTTTGAGATAGTTTTGTAACAAGTCAAATTCAATATAATTCTAAATACTATATTTATAAAATTAATATAATTTATATAAATGGATTTTGGGGCATTTTTTTAATCTGTAGTAAACCTTATTCAAATGCTATATCCTTTCCATGAAAGCTCAAGCAAACACTTATGTCATGTGTGCTCAATTTAAGGACTAACAGCTCTTCATTTTCTATAAATAAAAATGCATACATTATCAGGTAAAGCAAGATTCTTAGAAATGTTATCTATAAAGTAATGGATTAGCTTATCATCAAATAATATAATCAGTTGGAAGAAAGCAAAAACTCACTGAGTTAAATTTGAAATTGTTCAGTACAGATAAGGATCTCCACTTAAATATATTCAAATATTATCTGAAATTACATATGTCTGCTTCCTCTTCAGAGAAGTGCTAATCATCTATTGATAAAGCATGGCTTCTAAGAGATGATCTATTATGTTTGATTGGTAAATTCCTTGGTCTTCATCCAAGTACTTCAAGAGGTCAGAAAACTGGGATTTATAAATTCTTCATCTAGTCCTTTATTTCTACTTTCCATCCTCTGCAGAGTTCAAAGTTGTGATATATAAAACCTACTGAGAATTGACACCTCTTCAAAAAAATGTCTTTGAAGTTTATCCACAGAAGACCTATTTGAACTGGTATTGCACTTATTATTTTACTGGTATAATGACCTACTTGGTGAGCAAACCCCTCTACCAATGCAGATCAGTTAGAGTCTTTGCAAAGTCTAGTCTTATTGCCACATTTCACACATGCTGGCTATTTGACCTTAAAAAACTTACTGAAATTCTCAGTACCGCAGGCAGCTTCCTAAGACTTTAAGCTGCCAAAGAGTTATCTGCTTTGGTAGAGGGAATTTGCCTTTATAACAATGAAATCAAAGGCCTGTATCCAGCCCCATCCCTTAAAAATGTGCTGAGTTATTGTGCTAGGCAAACCTGGAAAAAAGAAGAAAGTAGGAAGAAAGAGGGGTAATAGGAGATGGAAACTGAATAGAAAGGATTCTTTAAAGCTATACCATAAGGATGCCGCATAATTTGTTCGTTTTTGTTTGTGAAAAATAATTAAACCTTCTCCTTTATCTGGGTTATTTTTCCTAAATTCTTGAAATTTTCACTTAAACAACAAATTTAGCATAGGTCAATATATGCAAAGGGGTCTGCTAACAATTTAAGACTTTATAATGTGAGATTTGATTAGATACAATTTTGTTTCCATGATTAACAAGGCAAATCAGATAGTTTTATTTTTACAGTTTTATTCTACATAGATGTCTCACCAAAAAACCTAGCTATTTGGATTAGGCACATTTTTGTACCCTTTAAATGGTTTACTTTTCCAGTATTCCTTAAGTTTTCTTAAAGGTCACTGAAGTACTAATACCTTTATGCTATTTTTAACAGTCAATCAAAATTGGCAAATCTGTGTAGAACAAATATTCACATTTCTATGATCTGCTAGAATGTATTTATATGAACATTATTGGATAATTGAAGTACAATGGTACAATGGAGAGAAGGCTGCCTCAGAGTCAGAAATACCTGGCTTCAAGTGCCACCTCTGAGTTATATTGGCTTTGTGACCCTGGACAAAGGATCGGGGCAGGTTTCTAGCACTATGAATTTCAGAGAAGGTACTAACATGCATTAATGGGAGAATTTCCTCACCCAATAGTTCCTGTACTTGTAAAGTCACAGTGGGTCCAGTCCTTTACATTATATAGATATATATGCAGGCATATATTTATAGGGCAATTTGTTCTTATTAACAATGACCTGCACAGTTGGCCTATTAGATGCTCACTGAACCCAACATGACATTTTCTTTCTCTATGCCTTTGTGCAGGCTTTCCCTAGTATCTGGGGTACAGTGACACTATACCCCAACCTCTTAGAATTAGAATTTTTTTTCAAATTTTGATAACCGGTTATCACCCCCTTTGGGAAACCTTTCTGAACTTTTTAGTTCCAATTCTAATTATGTTGTACTTTCTTATTTGAGTATGCATAGTCTGACCCAAGAGATGTGAATTCTTTGAGGATAGAGACCCATCTTTGGTGTCTCCAACGTCTAACCTATTGCCTCAATGTAGTAGGTGCTTAATTAAAGGTTTAGTTTAAAACATCGATCCATCTTTCAGATCTTAGTATTTTCTCTGACTGTCCTTCAGGCCTGGCATGCTCTCCCTTCTCCTTTCTGCCTACCAGCTTCCCCAAATTCCTTCAAATCTCATCTAAAAAAATCTTACTTTCTGGGGAAAACTTTCCCAAACTCTTGTAAGTCTAGTGCCTTCCCTCTGTGCATTATTTCCTATTCATCCTATATATAGTATCCATGTTGTCTCTCCCATTAGATTGTGAGCTTTTAGAGGACAGGGCTATCTTTTGCCTCCTCTTATATCTCAAATGCTTCGTGCAGGACCTAGCACTTCATAGGTGCTTAATACATGTTAACTGAATGATCTGCCAAAAGATTACCTGAAGATATAGAAGCAAAACTAAAATTAAACATTTTCATTGGTAATGAAAACAAAGAAATCTATTTTTAAAGCTTATAGTTACAGCCCAGATCAGAATAATTCAAGTCTATGACTGAATTTGTCTTTATTTCCTAACCGATTATTATCTATTTTAATTAGATTGAATAATTTCACCCTTTGTGGCCCCCAGAATACAAAATTATAAAAAATATTAATTTGATGCTGTCAATCTATGCTTTTGTTTAGTGAAGAATTGTTTCTTATTGTAAAGAAGTAATATTGTGTCAAAACCACTTAAAGAAAAAAAATGAATCATGCTGGATAAGTGCACAGCATGATGTTAAATTATATTTCAGGTCATCTCCTAGTTATCTGGAATAATGCCAATAGATATGATTTTGGCAAAAAAAATGAGAAGAAATGAGGTTTTTCGAGCCCTTTTCCCCCTAACCTCACATTGATTAATGAAACTATATGCAACTTTCTTAAAGGAAAAATCATTTGAATATAAAGGAACTATCCTGTTTTTCAAAATGAATTTTATACATATCTAGACAAATTTCCATATCATGTCTCATAGTAAAGAAGCCAATATGGAACACTAAGTCTGGCTATGCTTTTTACATATAATTTGGATACAGTCACTGGTTGACTTTAAATGATAGCTGGCAAGTAAATACCTATAAGGAAAAACAGAGGGTGAAAAACTGGGAAAAATATGATCTTGAACGCACTGGATGCCACATTCTTCCTGAAATATGAGAGTTCTATGTAAACGGTATAAATTTCAATGTAATTGACATTTAGGGTTAGTTAATAGGCAATGATTTATTTTATACCTGGTAGAGACTTTCATGTTAAGATACTTATAAAAATAAGCATATATATTGGTAATATGCATGTATAATATCTATAAGGTACATTATATTATTCATAAGAAATAAAAGGTACATAAATAACAAGTCTTTGATGGTTTTCAAGGACCAAATGTAAATGATAACTAAGAGGAAGCATGGTATAGTAGAGTAGTGGGCTAGAATTGGAATTAGGAAAACCTGGGTTCAAGTCCTGTGTCTCACACATAATAGTTATATGACCCAAGAAAAATCAATTAAATTCTTGGTGGCTCAACATGCCAGACAATTTTTTTAAAAGACATACATTGCAGATTAATTTCCAATCTGCATTATTGAAAGAAATTTCCACACAGGTTAATACCTTCAAGGATAATTACAGAGATAAATAAATGAGCAAATAAACAAACAAATGAATGAATGAATGAATAAGTGAATGAATAAACCAATAAATAAGTGAATGAATGAATGAATAAGGAAATTAATCAGTAGGTAGTTTTCTCACTTTCTCCCTTCTAACCCAACCTCTATACCCCCACAAAAACAAACACCTGTGAGAAATTTAATTGGCATTGAGTGACTCACAGTGTCTCATTTTGGGGAAGGACCTCAGAAACCATTTATTACAAGTTGTACCTAATCAGGAATCCCCTCTGTAATATTCCCAAAAAATAGTCATCCAGTCTTCTCTTGTAAATCTCCACTAAATGAAATTTTCTGCCACTGAATTCACCCCATTCAACTTTTGTACAGTGCTATTTAGTTTAGTTAAATTGTTGTTGCCATCCTTCCATAAAATCTAAATTGTTTTTCCTGTAACTTAAAATCATTTGCCCTAGTACTACCTTTGAAACTAAGCAAAATAAGTCTAAACATACTTCTACCTGACAAGTCTTCAAATGCTTGAAGTTGTCTTTTATCCTCACCTCTTAAAACTCCTTTCCAAGTTAAATATCCCAATCCTTTAACACGTTGTGTTGTTTTTTTTTAAATATGGTACTGTCTCTTGTGCCAGTATCTGCCTAATTGTCCTTCTCTGATAATTTAACTCTTTTTTTCAATGTTCATGGCCACACAAACTCAAACACACATGCTTCCTAACATTAAACATTTCTTTTATTTTTAAAAATACTATTTTATAACTTACTATTATAGAATGCCTGTTTTACATCATAAAATCATGCTCAATTTCAAACTGAAAACATTTCAAACCTGATATTGGTGAAAGAGTACTGGTTATGAAAGTAGAGTCCCTGAATTCTTAATTGCCTCTAATGGATAATCTTGGGCAACTTATAGACTCCTTAGGACTTAGTTACCTCATCTCTATGTTTAAGAGCTTGAAGGACACTTGTAACTAGGTCTCTAATCTGTGATCTGACAATTACCATGGCTTCTTGTTTTTTTTTTCTCTTCCTGAAATGATATTAGAATCTTTAACTTAATCAGTATAAAATCTAGTCACAATGCTTTCATTGAAATTATAAAATTCTATCCTCCTTACCTTTGAGCTATGTGAGCACTGTATGATAATTTAAGAGGAAAGATAAAGTAGATGAACAATATACTATCAGGACCACAATCTTTTCTTTGAAAATGTTGCAGTAAAAACTTTTAACAATAGAAATAATTTTGCCCCAAGGACGTTCAATGAAGAGAGCAGGAAGAGAATGAAAAGAAGAAGAAAAATATAATATATTTACAAATTTGGTTGCAACAAACTTTTTTTTTCCATCAAGGAAAATTGAATCACCACATTTGGGCCTTTACATCATAGCTCTTGGTGTACTAACAAAAGAAGCAGGAACGGTAACAAAGAGAATAAAAATGGCGAAAAAAAAGAAGAGATCGACGATTGAATAAATACAGTTGTGAGGTCAATAAGAAACTAAAATAGAAATTATCTAAAGGAGGAAAAGATAACAATGGCATGGAAGAAAAAATGATCTCCAAGTAGGTCAACAAAAAAAGTAGCCAATATCCCATCTGGATGCTTACCCTCAAATCTATAAACACTTTTTATGAAAATCATCTCTATGAACTGACAGCATCCTCACGAAGGGTGTTCATAGGTAACAAACAGGCTTTTGCAAATTATACTTACCAATGAATGCCATCTTTACCATCACAAAATTGACTAATAAATATATAATATCCCCTTGTGCTTATTGTTTATTTTTAATCAACTAAGTAGAATTTTAAAATCTCCTTATAAGCTCTTTTACAAAAGGATGTCTCTTGACTACATATCAATATCATTTAAGATAATTTTTAATATTAATCATCAGGAAATGCAGAAACAGTCAATGTTTGTTTCTCACAGGTATTTGTCACTGTGCTGGAGTTCAACCAGCACAGAGTCAAGGAGTGATTCATGGTGAATTGTGAGGTCTTTCAGATAGTCTTTGTGTATGACATCCTATTGACTGTATCAATAGCCAAGACACTGCTAAACATACTCAAAGAGGTTTGCAATGATGCAAATGTATTTGGCTTATTTATCCTCAAAAAATGGGTAACTATTTATCTATTATTCCGATATTAAATTAAATCTAAATGATCTCTCTATAGATCTTGCCTAACAGTATCCATATCTGAATTAGTAGTGCAGATAGACAGTGAACTAGCACCAGAATTTGGGGAAAAAAAAGAAGAGAATGGGATGGAGTATTTTCAGGAAATTACAAAGCACTTTTACTGACTCCAAGCTTCCCACAACAGCAAAAGCTCATATTTTCAGCATACATTTTTTTTTTCTTCTGCATGACAGCCAGTACTGGAATACTAGCACCCGACAACAAATAGCATTCACAAGGAAGGCAATAACAAGGTACATGTTGTGTGTGAGCAGGCAGTAACATATAACCAATGAGGAACTCCAAAAAGAAGAGTAAAATATGTCATCAAATAACTGTATGACAGAAAGGAAAGATTGGCCGATCATATGGCGAGAGAGAAGAATGACTGATGGACAGTAAGAGCTCTCTACTGGTATCTTTCTGAGGTCAGGAGAAATATAAATAAAACCTCCAGCAGTTTAAGTAGACCTCCTGTGTTGATCTGTTGAGAGAAAAATGGATGACAATTACATAAATTAGATGGTTCTAGATAAATAAGAATCAGCATTGTTAAAGGGAACTGCTGAAGTAGTGAGATAACAGATTCAGTTGGTATGTCAATATGCCCAAGAAGTGCTAAAGGACACCAAAGACAACTTAAACAGGATTCAGTAACTTAATGTATAGCTGCTACTGTAATCTCTGAGAAGCCTAATGCCTAATTTACATCAGTACATGAAGCAATTTGTGGAAAAATCAAATGGACACAGACTATTTCATTTTAATTCTGTTTTGTCCAAACAATTGTCCTTTTTTCCTCCTCTCAGTGGTCATCTTATCAGGTAAAGAAACTCTTTTGCTGGCCAGTCAACTCCATTAATGGCACCTAGAACCACCAAATCTACTGAAACTCACAAGTTCTCATCAAAGTTTAGCTATGCCTGCCTTGAGAACAAAAGGAAACAAAGAAACAAAAAAAAATTGGAAAAGTAGCTAAAGACATCAAATATAACCAGTTTAATCTTCTTCTCTATATGCCTTGTGTGCACAGTATATAATACTCCCTTCATCTCAGGCTGTTGCCGGTCATCTTGACCATCAGTCTTTCCACTGCATTTTGATGGCTCTGAAGAAGAGAGCGAAGCTAGTGACTTTACTGCACAGCTCTTCCTCAGTTAAATCCAGTTCTCACACAAGTTAAAATATCACATTTGTCCTCTTCAAAAGCAAAGGACAAATCACAACAATATGATGCCAGAGTGGAGAAGGGGTAGTCATTCCTTCCTTTTCACTGAATGCCTTGATGTTACATGATGTCATCTAGAAGAGTAAAATAATATACTGAGCCAGAAGCAGCCTTTTCTTTTGAAAGGTCCAGTTAATAGTTATCTCCATAACTAGTGAAAGAAGAAAAGATGGAAAGAAGGAAGGAAGGAAGGAAGAAAAAAACAAAGAAAGAAGCATTTATTATGCATTTACTATGTGTCAAGCACTGTATGGTAGGCTTTTTATAAATATTATCTTATTTGACCATCACAATTAACATGTGTAATGGTAAGCAAAGTGGGACTTTTTGTTTTGCTCTTTTTTTCTTTTGGAGTTCTAGTTCTTCACAGCACTAAGACAATCAAGTGCCTTTGACTGAAACTTGCCTTTGAATCAAGATTCTTTGATTAATCAAGAGTCTTTGATGATCTGTTTAAGTCACAAGAAAGCTTAAGTCACACGAGATCAAGTCACATGGCTGTGAAGCCTTCTGTTGGCTGACCCTGAAGAAGTTATATATATTCTGAGGTTAGCATTTTGATTTGGGAGCTTGCTAATTGAAAGAACATTCCTGTGATTTCACCAGACAAGACCCCAGGGAGCAGTTAAGCAGCCCCCGGCTTTGAAAACCCAGGTATTGGTGCTTCTCCCTTGGATAACTATGCACTTATTGCAATGGCAGACAGAAGTCCTGTCTGATGATTTGTGTTATTTGCTCAGTTTGTATAATTTCTACTTGTAATTACAGTTTGTGTTTTCTCCGAAGTTTAGCATGCTGACTTTTTCCCCTGACCTAAGTGAGCGATATATGCATTTTTAATTAGAGTGAGATTGTAAACCCCTTAAAGTTGCTTTCCTTAGAAAAGAAGATCAAAGACCCTGTGCTAGCAGCCCTCATGTGTGCTGGTGTTGTTAGGTCTCACACCTCCACAGCAGCTGGTAGCAGTATTGTTGCAATACCATGGGAGGTAGGTGCTATTATTATCCCCACTGTACCGAGGAGGAAACTGAGGCAGAAACAAAAAAGGTTAAATTACTTGCCCAGGTTCATACAGCTAAGAAATATCTGAGTCTTGATTTGAACTCATCTTCTTGACCCAAGGCCCAGGAGTATCTTTCTACTTTGCCATCTAGCTGCTTCAGTAAGGATCTTTTCAGATCCTATGTCCTTCAGAGCTGAGTCATCACATGGTTAGAAGCAGTCAGAAAGCTCATCATTCCCAATAGTCCTAGGCACTGATTTACCATGTCTCTGAAGTCCCCAGATATTCCCAGAGGAGAGATATTCCCAGACCAACATCAGTGGGATTATCCCTATAGGAAAATTTGATCTCTGTATAGTCTAATTAAGTTGTTATTCAAGCTGGTTAGGAGCCATACTTTTACCTTGTAATAAAAATGGCCTCTGGATTGTCAATACCATCTCTGCTATTTACTGCTTTCTATTTTTTTTAAAAAAATGAGGGATTTTGACAAAAAACAACTAATTGATTTCAGCTTTCAGTTCTAAAGAAAATTAGTTCTTTCCCTAGTCTTATACTTCTAATGAGTAAAACTATCCTGCTGACATAAAATTAAGAAGATTCAGGCTCAAGATTCTCTATTTCTACCTGCAAATGTTCGTGTGCCTGCCCCTTAAAAGTTTCAATGGAAGCAGTGTTTCAATGATTCCTTTTTTAAAAAAATAATGATCCCTTTATTTTTAGTTCACTCCTCACTATCTGTTCTTCCAAGATTAAAACCATTTGTCTGAACCATTCTTCCCTTCCAATCAGTGAGATTATTTGTCAAGATTCAATCTTGCTCTATTGAAGAAAAATGTACACAGACATATACAGTGTAATATAATAATGTGAGTTTGCCAAATTTTCATCATGTCTTAGCAGGACTTTATCTAAAAGAGTTGAATCTCTACAGGGGATGTTGAACAAGATGAGAATGTTGCTAACAAAGAATGATAACATCTGATACTGCTGAAGTAACAGTGAAAGAAGATTAAACTTATAAACTCAAAACCACCACCAACAGCTTAAATGTCTGCAAAATAAAATGCCCTGACAAAGTAGGATTAATGGTAATGAAATCTGAACAGGTCAAGAGGGCCTGATAGTGCATCCCTATGAGTAAATAAATGGCTTGCTGAACTAATAGCTATATACTCATGGAGAAAATAAAAAGGAGTTAGAATTATCAGGCTTAAAGTTCTGAAAAAGAAAAAAAATGAGCCAGGATATAGGAATTTTTAAAAGAAATTTAGTTTTATAACTACGGCCAAAGGTGAAGGCCCAGAGGAAGACCTTCAGAATAGAAGGCTGGAAGGAAATAGTGAAGGGTTTTACATTTATGGCACATGAGGATTGTCCAAAAGAATTGGAAGTATTTGTTCTGGGGAGGAGAAGACAGCCAGAGCCAACAGGTGTACATAGAGTCGAATAAGTATCTTTAGTTATACTGAGGACCACAGAAGAATGGTTCTAGTTTTGCTGGATCCAGTGGGGCAGATTTAGAAGCAATGATTTAACTATAAAAGTAGATACAGATATAGATAAACAGAGATGAGTATACATGTATGCTACATACACATATACACATACATATACTTATATGACACACATATGTATATACATACATATGCATACATACATGCATATGTGTGTATAAACACATGCACATTCAACTAAACCCAGGAAACATTTGTGAGTAGAGTTTATCATAGAATTCTCCTATGAATTTGAGAAGTTCTGCCAGTCAAGTTGAGGAAATTATAGGCTTGATCCCTTATACTAAGGCCCTAGAAATCACTTCCCTATGAAGTGTGGTCTTGTCCACTGCCCTTTCTGGTACTAAGAAAACAAAGGAAACTTCTGATTATTGACAGAAACAATGATAGAATAGAAGTGCTATGAGGACAGACTCTCTTCCATTTTTGCTTTATTTCTACAGTGGCTGACATTAGGCTAACATATGGTGGTTGTTTTTTTTTCCCCTTTGTGCTCAAAGAGGATCAAAATAACATCACTATCTTTTGACCCCCATATAAATTAGGTTTACGTGAGGCACAATTGCATGAAGCCATTGGCCTCATTCTTTCTTCTGTAGTCACTAGAGTCTAGTGGCAAAACAAAATCAAGAAAACTGAAGATGGCTTGGTATGCAGTGTGTGACCATTGTGTCTTCGATGTCTACCAAGCCCTAAATATCCCATTGCTGCCTTCATGGCCATTGGAACAAATTGTTCTCATATACCCATTCCATCAGGGGAAGTCTTCCCATGCTTGGGTTAGCCACACCACTAACTCACCTAGCAGTTTGAGACTCTTTGGTTATCTCAACCTGGTTTAGCTTGTCTCCCACTATGTGGCTGCAACTCATGCTAGAGCTTCTTGGAGTCACATATGAGTGGTGTGTGAATCATGTGGATACAGAAGGTGATAAAAAAATGATTAAAAGGGCTTATGTTCATCAAATAGTAAGCATTTAATAACTAATTATAGATCTATTGACTTAGGATGATAAATATTTGTCAATGGAGACACTCTAAAATGGCTAAAAGAATAGTTCATGTTTATTGACTCTCAGGTCTCCTTTTCACTTATCCCTTTACAGAAGACGATATATGGTACAGACTTGGTCCTAAAGGGAGAGAAGCCAGTTCCATCCCACTAAAATAACTAAAGGCTACCTTAAATAGAAACATATATGAATTACACATCATCAACAGATTCTGAGAAGTCCAACTTGCCCAGTTCAACAAATGACAGAAATTGGAGCACTGAGAAGATTTCTGCAGAAATACAATAGAGGGAGACATGTGTATACCTACTCCACCTGAAGGTAATTCAAGGACAATATCTGTCCACCTCAAACTCCAATGTCAAGGAGGTTGGGGTTTGAATTCCCTATTCACTGGGATTTCAGGATGTAGATTTCTAGACTGAGAAGGAAGATTTCAGGTAGCTTTGAAGTAATGCCTTCTTAAAACTCTTACTTCTAGAGACCAAAAATTGAGAGTTCCCAAGCTCAAGATTTCCTAAATTGAAGTTTGGGAAAATTTCTAGAGAAAAATTTCCTAAGCAATATATTTCTTTAACAAGGATAAAGATTAAAAAGAAAGAGGATTCATATATTTGAATTCAAGGTACTCCAAGTACTCTGTTTTTCTGCTGGTAGGAAAGATGTGATTCCTGGGGCAATAAGCTAACTATGACCACTCTTTGCTCTCCCTTTAAGGATCTGAAATACATCACATCAGATATAACATATATGAGACTTCTGGGAGCCAAGAGAGTGGAGTAAGCAGTAATTTTCTCTCATCCTTGCTTATTGAATTTGAAAAACTCAGAGAATATTGCCTGAGGAAAAATCCTGGAACAGCTGAGCTAGCAGAAAGATGGGATGCAGCTTGGAAGGCTAGGGGGATTAATGGGAAAAGTCTCTCTTGCTGTGGCTGACCTTAAGGTGACCAGTACAGGACAGGAAGCATCCAGGCAAGCCAGTAGCAAGCCCCACCTCAGCAAACCATTGGGAGTTGCTCAGCTCCAGGGTAGTGGAACCAGCAAGGGTCAAAACCAGGAACAAAAAAGCCGCCACCACCACCAGCTCCAGCTCAGCTTCAGAAAAGTTACCAGACCCCTATGGCCTCTAGAAGCCAGCACCTGAGGTTCTAGCACACAAAGCCAGTAACTGGGCACCTAGCACCAAGCACAAGAAGTGTGGAACAGTGACTTCATACCCCAGAAGCAGAGATCACCTTTAAAAGTCAGAAAAAAGGCAAACATCATGAGCAAAAGGCAACAAAGGAAAACAATAACCACAAATAATTATTATGCTGACAGGGAATATCAAAACACAAATTCCAGAAACAACCACATTGTCAAAATTCCCACACTCAAAACCTCAAAGAGGAATATGAACTGATCTCAAGCAAAAAAAAAGCCTTCTTTGAAGAGCTAAAGAAGGATATTAAAAGTCAAGTAAGATAGGTAGAAAAATATTTAAAAATTCCTTTAAAAATACAATTGTCCAAATGGAAAAAAAAGGAAACTGAATAAAACAAAATATTAAAAAGTAGAATTGGCTAAGTGGAAAAAAAGGTACCAAAGCTAAATGGAGAAAACAATTCATTAAAATTAGAACTGGGGAAGTGGAAACTAATGATTCTATGAGACATTAAGAACCTGTCAAATAAATTCAAAAGAATGGAAAAAAATAGAAGAAAATGTAAAATTCTTCATTGGAAAAACAACTGATTTGGAAAATACAATCAGGAGAGATAATTTAAGAATTATTGGTCTCTGTGAAAGCCCTGATAAAAAATAAAAGAGTCCAGGAGTATATTTTAATAAATCCTCTGGGGAAAACTGCCCTGAGGTCCTAGAACCAGAGGGTAAAATAGTCATTGAAAGAATCCACCAATCATGTCCTGAAAAAGATCCCAAACTGAAAATGCCAGGAAATATTATAGTCAAATTCTGGAATTGCCATATCAAGGTAAAAATATTACAAGCAGTGAGGAAGAAACAATTCAAATATTGTGAAATCACAGTCAGGATTATGAAGGACCTTGCAGCTTCTTTATTAAAAGAATGGAGGGCATGGAACATGACATTCTGTAAGGCAAAGGAGCTTGGATTACAAAGATAAACTACTCAGTGAAATTGAACATAATATTTTAGGGGAGGAGGTAGAAATTCAATGAAAAAAGAGACTTCTAAACCTTTCTGATAAAAAGACCAGAGCTCAACAGAAAATTTGATATTCAAATACAAGACTCAAGAGAGGCATATAAAGGTGAACATGGGAAAAAACCTTGTTATTCAATAAGGGCAAATTGTTTACCTCCTCCCTATGTGGGAAGATGATATTTGTAACTTTTGAGAACTGTATCTTTATTATGTCATTTAGAAGGGATATACATAGAGGTGTGGGTATAAGATGACTTTGATATAATGATAAAGAAACTTAATTAAGTGGTGAAAAGGGATTGTAGTGGGACAAGAGGAAAGGAGGAGGCAGAAAATGGTAAATCACATAATGTGAATAGGCACAAAGATATTAAAGGAGAGGTAAAGAAGGAGGAAGATGAGCATTGCTTGAACCTTACTATCATTGGATTTAGCTGAATGAGGGAATAACACACTCAGTCATGTATAGGAACCTAACTTGCTCTATAAGTAGTAGGAGGGGGAACAGGATAGAAAAGGGGAGTGGGTGGTTAGAAGGAAGGGAAGAAGTAGTGAAGGGAAAAAGAAAGAAAGGAAAAGGGGCTGAAAGGAGGGCAGATGGAGGGAGGTGGTGATCAAAATCAAATCTCTAGTGAATAGAGAAAGGGAGAAAAAAGAAAGGAAAACATAAATGGGCTGGGAGGAGATAGGTTGGAAAGAAACACACAGTAATCATAACTGTGAATGTGAATGGGATGAACTCTCTTAAAATGGAAGCAGATAGCATTATGGATTAAAAATCATAATCCTACAATATGTTGTTTACAAGAAACACATTTGAAACAGAGGGCTAAACACAAAATAAAGGTAAAAAAGCTGGAGTAGAATAGATTATGCTTCAGGAAAAGGAAAAAAAATGAGGGTTAGCAATCCTAATCTCAGACAGAGCTAAAGCAATAATAGATTTAATTAAAAGAGATAAGGAAGGAAACTCCATCCTTCTAAAAGGTACCATAGACAATGAAGTAATATTGTTACTAAACATATGTGCACAGACTAGTATAGCAACCAAATTCTTAGTGAAGAAGTTAAAGGAGTTACAGAAAGAAATAGACAGCAAAACTATGCTAATGGGGGACTTCAGCTTCCCATCTCTGAACTAGATAAATCTAATCAGAAAATAAACAATAAAGAAGTTAAGGAGGTGAACAGAATTTTAGAAAATTAGATATATGTAGTAACAATTTGGCTAGCAGCTATCATGGGGTGTAAGACCCAAAAGACCAGCAACAAGAACTACCAGTACAGATTCTTTTGATCTGCTTTACCAAGGAAAGTAACTTTAAGGGGTTAACAATTTTATTTCAATCCAACATACAAGTATCATTTACTTAGTTCAGAAGGAAAAGCCAGCAACTTGAACACCAGAGCAAATACAAATTACAAACATACACAATATAAACAGGCCAGATCACAATTCATAGTTACCAGGAAAGCATCAACAGCTGGATTGATGAGCTGGGAGACTCTTAACAACAGCTTGCCCGGAGTCACTCACCACGTTTCCAGTGGCTGAGAGCCCCAAACAACTCTGTTCTCTCTTTTTATAAATCCTTAGATATCATCTGATAAACTAGAACATCAGCTGTTGACCAGAACTTAGGTGCATACCATTGGCTCTGGTCTTAGTAACTCCCCTTAGGGCCCTGGAGGCTTCCCACCTCTCTCAAACTAGTGAACTAGTTTGCTAACCAGTCTGGGGCTTTGCACCTAGTAAGAGTCAATCAAAGACACCTAATTAATTTAGTATTCTGAAACAGTAAAAATTTCTGACCTTAATTACCAAGACAATGTAGTAGACCACTGGAGAAAATTGAATGGAGATAGAAAGGAGTATATGTTTTCTTAGTAGTACATGGCACCTACACACAAAAAAATGACATATACTGCGGCACAAAAACCTCACAATCCAATGCAGAAAGTCAGAAATATTAAATGCATCGTTTTCAGATCAGGATGCAATAAAAATTTCATGTAATAAAGGGCTATGGAAACATAGACTACAAATTAATTGGAAACTAAATAATCTAATCCTATAAAATGAGTGAGTCAAACAACAAATCATAGAAACAATCAATAACTTCATCCAAGAAAATGACAATAATAAGACAACATACCAAAACTTATGAGATGCATTTAAAGTAGTTCATAGGGGAAGTTTTATATCTCTCAATGCTTACATGAATAAAATAGAGAAAGAGGAGATCTATAAATTGTGGCATGCAACTAAAAAAGTTAGGTAAAAGAACAAATTAAAAGTCCTCTATTAAATACCAAATGAGAAATACTGAAAACCAAAGGAGAGATTAATAAAATTGAAGATAAGAAAACTAATGAACTAATAAATAAAAATAAAAGCTGGTTTTATGAAAAAAAAACAATAAAATAGATAAACCTTTGGTTAATTTGATTTAAAAAAAAGAAAGAAGAGAAGCAAATTACCAGTATCAGAAATGAAAAGGATGAATTTACCAACAATAAAGAGGAAATTAAAAAAATAACTAGGAGCTATTTTGCCCAACTGTTTGCCCATAAACTTGGCAATCTTAGTGAAATGGATGAATAATTATAAAAATATAAATTGTCCAGATTAACAGAAGAGGAAATAAAATTCTTGAATAACCTCATTTCAGAAAAATACATCGAACAAGCCATCAATGAACTCCTTAAGAAAAAACTACAGGGCCAGATGTATTTACAATTTTATGAAATGAATTGAATTATGAATTCAATTCAAAAAGAATATGAATTCTATCAAACATTCAAAGAGCAATTAATTCCAATATTATATAGACTATTTGGGAAAATAGGCAAAGAAGGAATCCTACCAAAGGTTTTTGTGAAACAAATGTAACACTGATACCTAAATGAGGAAGAGGCAAAACTGAGAAAGAATATTATAGACCAATATCACTAATGAATACAGATGCAAACATTTTTATTAAAATATTAGCAAAAAGATTACAATAACTTATCATAAGAATAATGCACTATGACCAGGTAAGATTTATTCCAGAAATGCAGAGCTGGTTTAATATTAGGAAAACTATTAGCATAATTTACCATATCAACAACGAAACTAACAAAAATATAATTATCTCAATAAATGCAGAAAAAGCTTTTGACAAATACAACACCCATTCCTATTAAAAAAATGTTAGAGAGCATAAGAATAAATGGAGTCTTCCTTAAAATGATAAGTAGCATCTACCGAAAACCATCAATAAGCATTACATGTAATGAGGATAAGCTGGATTCATTTCCAATAAGACCTGGTGTACATTATAACCATTGTTATTCAATATGGTACTAGAAATTTTAGTTTTAGCAATAAGAAAAAAAAGAAATAGAAGGAATTAGAATAGGCAATGAAGAAACAAAGCTGTCTTTGCTGATGACATGATAGTATCTTCAGAGAATCCTAGACAATCAAGTAAAAAAAAAATACTTGAAATAATAAACAACTTTAGCAAAGTTTCATGATATCAAATAAACCTACATAAATCATCAGCATTTCTATATATTGCTATATATTGCTAACAAAGTCCGACAGCAAGAGATGGAAAGAGAAATTCCATTTAATGTTAGTGTAGACATTACAAAATATTCAAAATAAACATAGGAACTATCTGAACATAAAACAAAACACTTTTTACACAAATAATGTCAGATCTAAATAATTGGAAAAAATCTGTTTCTCATGGGTAGGCTGAGCTAGTATAACAGAAATGACAATTCTACCTAAACTAATTTACTTATTCAGTGCCATATCAATCATATTACCAAAAATTATTTTATGGAGCTAGAAAAATAATAACAAAATTCATCTGGAAGAGCAAAAGGTCCAGCATACCTAGAGACTTAATGAGAAGAAATGCAAGGGAAGGTGTCTTAGACATACCAGATGTTAAAATGCATTATAAAGCAGCAATCATCAATACTAGTTGGTACTAGCTAAGAAATTGAGTGGTGGCTCAGTAGAATAGGTTAGGTACACACGACATGGTAGTCAATTACTATTGTAATCTACTGTTTGATAAACCCAAAGACTCCAACTTCTGGGATAAGAAACCAGTATTTGGAAAAAAAACTGATGAGAAAAATGGAAAATAGTATAGCAGAAACTGTTCATAGACCAATATCTTACACTGTATACCAAAATAAAGTCAAAATGGGAACACAATCTAAAGTTATATTATAGGCAAACTAAGAGAACGAAGAATAGTTCACTTGTCACATTTATGGAGAACAGAAGAAATTATGGTCATACAAGGGATAGAGAATATTATGAATTGCAAAATGGATTATTTTGATTACCTTAAATCGAAAAGTTTTTGCACAAAGCCAATGTAACCATGTTTAGGAGGAAAGCAGAAATTTGGGAAAGAATTTTTCAATTAGTGTCTCTGATAAAGACCTCATTTCTAAGACATGTAGAGAACTGAGTCAAATTTATAAGAATACAAGTCATTCTCCAATTGATAAATGGTCAAAGGATATGAACAGGCAGTTTTCAGAGGAAGAAATGAAAGCTATCTATACTTGTATGAAAAAAATGTTCTAAATCACTATTGATTAGAGAAAAGCAAATCAAAACAACTATGAGGTACCACATCACACCTTTCAGATTAGTTAACATGTCAAAATAGGAAAATGATAAATGCTAGAGAAGATATGGGGAAAATGTAACACTAATGCATTGTTGGTGGAGTTGTGAAGTGATCCCACCACTCTGAAGAGCAATTGGGAACTATGCTTGAAGGGTTATAAAAATGTGAATACCCTTTGACCCTGCAATACCACTTCTAGGGCTCTATCCCAAAGCGGTCATGCAAATGGAAAAAGGACCCACATGTACAAAAATATTTATTGCAGAGCTTTTTTCCTGGATGAGAATTAGAAACTGAGGGGATGTCCATCAATTGCAGAATGGCTGAACAAGTTATGGTAAATGAATGTAATAGAATATCATTGTGCTATAAGAAATGATGAACAGATGGACTTCATAAAAACTTGGAAAGATTTATATCAACTGATGTGGAGTGAAGTGAGTCAAACCAGGAGAATATTGCTCACGGTAACAGCCGCATTGTCTGATGACTAATTCTAATAGATTTATTGTCTCTTAGTAACGTAAGGATCTAAGAAAGCTCCAAAAAACTAATGATGGAAAATACTATCCACATCTAGACAAAGAATTATGAAGTTTGAATGTAGATCCAAGAATATTATTTGTTCTCTTCCTCTGTCTCTCCCTCTCCTTCTCCCTCTGCCTCTCCCTCTCCTTCTCCCTCTCTCCCTCTCCCTGTCCCTATCTCTCTCTCCCTTTGTCCCTCTGCCTCTCTCCATCTCCCTCTTCCTCTCCCATTTCCTCTCTCCTTCACCCTTTCCTTCTCTCCCTTTCCCTCTCCCTCTCCCTCTTTCCCTCGCCCTCTCCTCTCCCTTTCCCTCTTCCTCTCTCCCTCTCCCTCTCTACCTTCCCCTCTCCCTCTCCCTTTCCCTCTGAAAATCTTATGCAAATGAATGTTGAAAACTAAAACTAAATAAATAAACTTAAACTCAAAAATAAAAAGATATGCCATATATGAATGTGCTATTTTCTGACCAACTTGCTTAAACCATTATCCATTTTATAGTATTTATTTTGTGGGTAAAGTTTATTTTAATATTTCAATGGACCATTACACTCAATGTAAGTATTCTCTGCAATAACATTGACTGTCAATCAGTGTTGCCTGCCCATCTTGTATGATTTTGTACATGTTTTTCAATAAGTTTGCCACAACAATTCAACAATCATGAGAGTTCATTAGTTTCTCTTAATATTGTGTGGAAACCAATGGAGCATCAAGCTGCTCATGAGCTATCTCTTACTTTATATGACCAACTCGTATTTTTTTTTTGCTTCTGCCCTTTAGCCTATATTTTCCAATGTCATCTTTTACATGCACTTTTCTGGCACAATTCCTTATTTGTAATATATTATCCTTTAAGTGATCCTCCATTTCAATTTTACACAAACTAGTGTTATCTGATTTGCAGATATCACCAGAGTACTATTGGTGTTCAAAAGATAGTCCTTTATTTCAGTAAGAAGCATAGAGTAATGAAAATAATAGTGTGATTCTCAAAAGGTAATTCAGTCCACATTCTTCTTGTTCAGTTCTGCATGGAGCTTATTATCCTTTTGCACTGTCTATTCCAAATATATATGCACACAGAATGAACTCAATATGTTGTCCATCCACCTGTATGTCATAGCCTAGATTAGGAGTGTGGCCTTGAGGAGCTATGTGGCCTTCTTGGGCCTTGAGTGGGGCCTTTTGACTGAGTCCCAAGTTTTATAGAACAAATCCTTTTATTAAAGGGATTTGTTCTGTGGGGTTTGGATTCAGTCAAAGAGCCACGCTTGAGGACCTAGAGGGCCACACATGGCTTGATGTCTCAGGTTCTCCACTCCTCACCTGCATATTAGACACGTTTAATACATTTCATTGGCTCTTTTCTCCTGTGTGAATAATTAGGCCAGATTCTTTTGAGTAACCATGGATCTTATTTAGGAGATTCTATAATATTCCAGGGATTCTGAGCTAGATTTCTTCCTCGGTAGTGGGAAACATGCTGGTGATATGCTTTGTTTTGTTTTCTTGCTTGACATTTACAGTACAAGGGGGTTCAACAAACATAGTATTTTTTTAATTTTTCAAAGAATTTTATATAAATTTGGAATGCATGGGAGGAATCTTGTGGGAGATTAGCCTGTTAATTAGTTGAATTTGGCTGACCAGCTACTTTCCTTCAATTCTCTGCCCCAAATATAAATTTTGAAAGTGCCTTCAAAGAGGATCTGTGTCTAATATAGATTAATTATGTAAGGTCAAAAGGTTGCCTTCACATTTAAATTGAGTAGAGTTTTAATAAACTCTCTAAATGCTTTAGCAAAGATCCTTGATTTTACATTAAAATTCAAATTGACAGTCATTCTGAAGAAAGAAAACTTGCTACTTCTGAGGATGAGGTCAAGTAGTTTGTGGCATGACATTGTCAAAATACTCAAACAAATGTGTGATAACGGTATCTCATGTAAAACTTTGCATTAACTTGACATGTCATAAAAACTTGGAGCCTTGGGATTTCTGGTGTGCTGTCAGACAGAAACAACTTTGAGAAGTTTTGAAAATAAAAATGTAATGAAAAACCCTAAGCAGTCATCTAGGCTGCATTCAAATTTGAGAACCAAAATTGTCTTTTATTAAAAAAAAGTTATTAATAGATGAGGGCCTATTTTAGTGTGTGTGTAAATACATGCATTCCTATATACATACACACATATATACATACATATGTACATATACATTTACATACATACATATACCTATAGATTTGTGCACACAGTGGAATATGGCTATATGTTGTAGTGCTAAACATGATTAATGATCTTCCTCACCCATTCATCCACTTAATAGGTTTCAGGTAGAGCTAGTTAAGGAAGATTGACTACTGGAGGCTTGTTTGTAGTAAGGCCCACATCCTTTTTCTAAGTAGGTGCTAAACCCTAGGCCCATACTCTTTTGCTGATTAGGTATGAAACCCTCAGGCCCTAAACACAGTATACATATCCTGAAGGTAGCCATTAAGCTCACAGTAGAGAAAGCTGTGAGGAAGAAAGAACTGCAAGAGAAGAGAAAGCTGAGAGAGATGGAGAACTGGAAGAGACAGGGAGACTGAGAGAGAACTGCAAGGAGAGAGATTGCTGCAAGGGCTCTCAGAACTGCAACCTCTCAGAACTGCAGCAGGAGAGGACAGAGGAAAGCAGACAGCTAGGGTTTGTGAGTGAGTGTTTATGGAAAGGCTCCAGCAGAGGGGAAGGTTACCAGATGGCATGGCTCCTTGCTGTGATATTGTGCTTTAATTTCTTTTTTGTTATATTGAAGTGAATTTACTGGTTTTGTGATATAATTGTTGCTATGTGTAACAACAATGTTGCTAGCAGCTGCTATAGGGGTGTAAGACCCAACAAGACCAGCAACAAGAGCTGCCAGCACAGGTTCTTTGATCTGCTTTTCTAAGGAAAGCAACTATAAGGGGTTAACTATCTCACTTCAATCAAACATACATATATTATTTACTTAGTTCAGGGGAAAAGGCCAGCACCATGAACTTCAGAGCAAATACAAACAAATTACAAACACACATTGCATAAACAGAGCAAATAACACAAACCAGTCTATCCATAGCAATAACTAGTTACCAGAGAAGCACCAACATCTGGGTTTTTCCAAAGCTGTGTGTGTATGTGGTGGTGGGGCGGGGCGGCACCTCTTAACAACAGCTACCCAGAGTCTAGTCTAGTCAAATTACACAATACTCTTCCCGTAAGAGCCCCAAACAAAATGCTAACTTCGGAGTTTATATTTCCTTCTTTGGCCCCAAAAGCTTCACATTTAATCAGCAAAAGGGTGTGGACCTGAGGCTTGGCACCTAGTAAGACTTAATCAAAGGCACTTTATTACTTTATCATTCGAAAAGAGAAAACAGTAAAAAAAAAAAAATCCCACCTTAATAACTAATACACTATGTCAAATTGAAATTATTGGTTTGGGGATTGATCCTTTGGTGTCGGAATAACTGTTTTACTTCTTATGCCTTCTATATAGAGAGTTTTTTGTATTCTTCAATGCTGAAATATATAGGCATACTCATGATCACCATCGATATTGTGAATCTTGCCTTACTGATATATACGTGTACATTATATATGCACGTATACACATCTGTCTATTAATATATACATATACATGTATGCATACACTGAAATAGGCTCTCATCCATTAATAATTCCAGGAGTTATCAGGAAGAGACCTTCGTTTACCCCGTTTTGGTTTATAGAATATAAATTTGCCATACAAAGAAATATATACTATTAACAAAGTTGTAACTAGCAATTTTTGCAGTGGCAAGGGGCTGTATCAAAGGCTAGAATTATATAAGTGGGGAAGCCATAAGAAAAGAGTATGTTAGTTTCTGGATGAGACACAATATATCCCAAGGACAATATATCCCAAAGGCAAAAAGACCTATGTCATGGGGATGGACCAGAAATCAACAAGTGAATGGACTGAGATGGTGTTATTGGCTCCCTCTAAATTTATCTCTCTGGGGGAAAAGTCTAATTACCCCACTATAGTTACAGCTCTGATAATTAAAAACTGAATTTGACTCTTTTCTGAGCTGTTTGTGACCCTAATATTCCATCAATAGTTACACTTTGACGAAATCTCTAGCAGAGTGTGCCTGAATGATGAATTCATTTAAAACAAATTAGACTTATGGGCCTGACAATTTCATACTTTTAAAAACTTTACAAATTGTACCAACTATTTCTCCAGTTTCAGATTTTGGGTTATAGGGAAACAGCCTTCATTTACATTACACAATTTCTCTCTCTCTCTCTCTCTCTCTCCATCTCTTTCTCTGTGTGTGTCTGTGTCTTTCTCTCTCTATGTCTCTGTCTCTCTCTGTATATAGATATATATGTATATATATGTATATATGCATATACATATATATATATATCTGTGTGTGATGTGTGCACACATATACATATATGTATATGTGCGTAATATACACACACAACTGAAAGTAAATTATATGAGAAAGGTGAATTACAACTGAAATCAAGTCATATGAGAAAGACAAAACAAAAGAGTTTGTGTTTTGTCCTACTGGTAAAGAGAGCTATTTGAGATGATTGCTTTAGAATCGCACATGGTCACTTCTGTGCTTAAGCCAAATTATTTGGTAGCAATGTTTAGAAGACAATGATTGCAATGATGAGGAACTTAAGGCAGGGAGACCTAGTAGGTCTTGCAATAATTTAGTCAAGAGGTGACGAAGCCCTAAACTAAGATAGCTGTGTAAGCAGAGAGAAGATTCAATATTTTTACCAGTGTCTTGGTTGGAGGCATTGCTAAATGTATAGATAACTCAAAACTGGTATGAATAGCTCATACTTTGAATGTCAGAATCACAATTAAAAATGAACTTGACAAGATAAATCCAGT